>JBBCBC010000012.1:13689293-14235772 GCA_037126765.1 Stenogyne calaminthoides | reverse complement strand
AAATGTTAAATCGATTTAATATTTAATTTATGGAGAATTAATTAATAATAGATTAATTTGGAATTAATTATTATTAATATTTAATTAAATCGATTTAATTAAATAAGAATTCCCAATTGTTATATTTGGAATATAATTGTAGGATTTAATGTATATGAAAATAAATCGTAGAGATTTTCATATAAGGCATTTAAACTGCAGAGATTTATATTTAGGGAATTAAATTAAAAGGAATTAATTTAATTCAAGATTAGGGATTTTATTTCCCTAATTGGGTTAGCTTAAGATTTAAGCTGGGTCTTTCCTATATATACAAGCTCTTGAGAATTCACAAACAACGTTAATTCATTTTTCTCCATAAAATCTAGAATAAGAATTTTCCTAACAAATTTCGTCTCAGATTCAATGCTGGCAAATATGTGCAAGTCCGTGAACGGGGATTACGTGGATACCATAGTAGAGAAATATCGCACGATTCTTGTAAGAATTTCTCTTTATGTTTACACGTATTTAATTATGCAATTATATGTTCGTTGTTGGTGAACTACTTAATTCCTCTGCGCATGTATTACGTGTTTACGTGCCTCTAAATTCCAACAGTGGTATCAGAGCTTCAGACTCTTGATTAAATTGCATAATTAGTTGATTTATATTAACCATATCTGTGGTACGACCCTTTTTTGAATTGACCGCACCCCTTTGTATTTGTTTTGACTTTCTGGGTATTATCCCCATTCATCTTCAACCCAAATTAGGGTTAAGCCCAATTGGGGATTTCACCGTCAGAACTCATAAATTTCACGGTCGACGGGGCTTATCTGCAGCGTTCTTTGGGTTTGCTGGCCAGCGTCGTGACGGACGACGCCACGGAGCTCCGGGCATGGCTCGTCGCGTTCCATCACGATGCGACATCTTTCGTCGAGATGCACCGCTCCCGTCACGATTCGCCGCCCTCTATCGTGATTTGCCTCCACCTTGACGCCGTATCTATTCACGGCGGTGCGCCTGGACTCCATCGAGGGCTGGGCCGGTTCGGTCCGTGGTTCCATGGCTAAAGCACCATCTAATCTAAACGACTTCACGGCGGCGCTGGCCGCTTCGGTCATTGCCTTTCTCCAATCGGTTGTTTTGAACTGTGTCGACCAAGCGGGCAAGTAGATCCGCCGCTTCTTCCCGATTCGATCGCGACCGCGAGTCACCCACACGCTGGGTGTGACGATGGCGACTCAGGTCGACTCGATTGCCATCGCCGTGAGCCATGGTTCTTTCATTTTCATCCCGCTCATTTCAACATGAAACTGACAATTTTTTTTTGTCCGGTTTTGATCGGGTTCGACAAGATGTTGAATTAATTAGATTAATTTGTGATTAATTTGATAAGAATTTCTGAAATTTGGTTGATTTGGGTGTTTGGATTGTCGGATTGGATTCGATTCGGTATGGGTGATGATGTAGGAGGGTTGTTCTGCAAATTTGATTTGAAACAGGTCCTCCCGTGCAATTTTATAAATTTGCACCTGAGCCCCCTAAAATTAATAAATTTAAAACTGATATATTTGTTATTTTGGGTTAATTAAATTTGGCTTAAAAGAAATTTGTTAGTTGGACTAATAAAAGGTTATGTTAATTGGTAACTTTTAACAATTGGTTAATAATTATTAAATTTTAAAATTGGATTTTGAAATTTAATTTGATAAATTATTAATGATTATTAAAATTCCACTTGTTTAGCTTATTTAAATAATTTGTTAACACATTTACATCCGCATTAAAATTGTTTGGGTAGGTGGCGTCCAATACTTGTCGGACCGTATTAATTGTTTGGGTAGACGGGCGCCATATAAATGTTAGTCCGTAAGAAATCATGTTTGGGTAGGCGACGCCCAATAATTGCTCAAATGTGATATAGATTAACATGTTGGATCTCGATTAAGCAATTAATACCCCGTATTTTAAAAATGATCCTCACTAAAATATGGTTTTCTCATTAATTTGATAAGATGTCTTCCATCAAAAAATTAAAAGTAAACCGGAGATTTCGTCTAATGAAGTACTTAAAGACCCTCGTCTTTTTGCTCGGATCTACATCTAACGGGACTTTTATAGGGACATGTAATGTCGCCGCTTGATGGTTGTAAACTAATTTAACTTTGTTTCGCTAGCCCTCGCGGGGCAAAGGGTAAGGGACATCAGTCGAACTAGGTTCAACAAACTAGGAATTGCAGTCTTGCAATTGGTTTGGAGACCTACCAGTTATGTTATTGTAATGATTAGCCCTCACCGGGGATTATGATAGTAGTAATGTGGATCCTAGTCCATTACAATTTATATATCGATATAAATTGCATTTTTTTAGATGAGGTCATTAAGTATGTGAAAATAATGGAGACAAAATAAACACCAAAGAAAGGCCGTGTTTATTTTGATTCTTTGAATATTGATCATAGGAATTATGTGTTTTAATTCTCGCTTTTATTTTATTTCTCTTGGTTAGTTGAAATGTATAACTGTTATTGAGATGTGTTTTGGAAACAAAAGAAATTGATTTAAAGGCCAAATTTTTTAGACATCGCACCAAAACATGTGTTTGGGTGCTAAAGGCAAGAAAAGATCGAGTCGTGTTGGACACGCCTATCCGATTACCCTTAAAATACCGGTACTCGACTGACCCACGTTTGACGAATGGTGACTTAGAAGAAGCATCAAAAGGATGCTTCCCAGGCTCAGTGTGTGATGTTGCTTGACATGACTCCCGATATGCTTAAGGCAACATGAGAAAATGAGTCTATTCTAAATGCTCAAGCATCTGAAGGATCTCTTTGATTCTGAATCTCATTATGAGATTTATGAAGTGATGAGAGATCTGTTCAGATTCCGGTTAGCTAAAGGAGAGAAGATTTCACCTCATGTGCTTAAGATGATAGGCCTAATTGATAAACTTGGTAATTTAGGCTTTGAGCTAAAAGATCAAAGTTTTCATTTATGCTATCCTCCAGTCGCTCTCGGGTTTATATTTTAGCTTCATTGTGAACTATAATATGAATAAGACGGATGCGACCATGCGTGAACTTCACAACGTGCTCAAGATTTTGAGTTCACTATCACTAAGATGGTGTTCAAAAAAAAAAGCGGGTAAACAATGATGTGTGCCTCTCTTGTGAGTAGAAAGAACCTTTCGAAGAAGGACTATAAGGTTCTGGTTGCTAAAAGGAAGGCACTGGGTGTTTCTGGCACTATAACATGTATGTTTGTTATTAAGATAGACATATCCACGAATAGTGCTAACTGTTGGGTATTAGATATCAGATATGGCTCACACATTTGTATGAATGTGAAAAGGGCTCATATGTCTTAGGGGATTAAGTAGGGTGAAGTCGTCTTACACGTGAAAATGAAAAAGAGTTGCTAACCGAGCGTGTGGGGACTTATGTGTTAGACTTACCCTTTGGTTTTAGATTAGAACTTAATGATTGTCATTTAGTTCTTTCTATTACTCACAACATGTATTTGTTGCATTATGGATATGATGTTCTTAATATACAAAATAAAAGACTCAAACTTAGTAAATCATGAAAACCCGACTTACTTATGGCATTGTGGAACTTGATCATGTAAACGAGAAAATATTTTCAAGGTTAAGAAAGTTAGACTACTTAACCACATTCGACTGTGAGTCTTATGGAAAGTGTGAATCTTATCTCATGGGCCAGATGATCAACATACTTTTTTCTGGGAAAGGGGTGCATGCCAAAGAAGTTCTAGAGTTGATCTACAACGATGTTTGTGGACCATTTCTCACTCTAGCTAGGGGTCACTTCGGTTACTTCATCACTTTTACTGACGATTTCTCGAGATACGAATACGTGTATCTTATGAGACACACGTCCGAATCTTTTGAGAAAATTCAAGGAGTATAAAGCTGAAGTAGAGAAGCAACTTGGTAAGAGTATCAAGACTCTTTGATTAGATCGAAGAGGTGAATACCTTAGCCATGAATTCACTGATTACTTGAAGTTACATGGAATCCAGTCACAATGGACTCCTCCCAGAACACCTTACATGAACGATGTGTCCGAGAGGAGAATCGAACCCTGTTAAACATGGTGAGGTCCATGATGAGTTTTTCATCTCTTCCGACATTCTTATGGGAATACGCGTTACAAACCTCAATCTACATTCTAAATAGAATTCCATCTATATCGGTTGAGCATACACCATATGAACTACGATTGTGGAAGAATCCAACTTTTACACATATCAAACGTGGGGTTGCCCGTGATTGTGAAAAGGATGCTTAAAACAAGTTGGAATCCAATGTGAAAAGTGTTACTTTTGTGGGATATCCTAAGGAAAACTAAAGGATATTACTTCTATCTACCCGAGAAACAATCATTGATTATTTTTAAAACCAAGTTCCTCTAAAAAGACTATGTCTTTAAGGAACAAGGTTAAATGGTGATAGAACTTGAAGAAATTCAAGAACCACAAATTAACAAAGGGGATCGATATCTTGTCAAAGAATACGACAAGGAATCGGTGGGAGATTCAACAACTTTCACGGTGGGAGTCTTTCACTAGGTGATCGTCTTTTCACCAAATGTGGGAGCGATTGGAGTATGCTTGCAAAGGCAAGAACCTCCAAGTAAATTTGAATGAGAACAACATAGTTCAAACTCCCACCTAAAAATATATGAAAGTGTAACTCTCGGAGGACTCTTGGGACATTGATGAAATCGATGCACCACAAAATTTTCACGATCGTAATGTACAAACCAAGACAACCACATCAAGAAGTCAATTAGAATCGAATCCGCCCATTAGATACACGGTTACCTCTTGGAGGAACTCGATAATGTGGACATACTAGATAAGGACGATCCTAATACTTATTCCGAAGCAATATCGCCTATTGATTCAGTGGGAAGTGACACGGCCGTGAAACCGAGATGGACTCGATGTAAAACCAATCAAGTTTGGGACTTGGTTGAGTTGCCTATAAGGGTTAAACCCATATGTTGCGATTGGGTCTTCAAGAGCAAGACCAATGCAAATGGTAAAGTACAAACCTACAAAGCTAGGTTGGTAGTGAAGGGTTATAGTCAACTTGAAGGCATCGACTATATAATAAACCTTCTCACCGATTGCAAAGATCAAGTCCATTCGAATTTTACTTGCGATAGCAGCACACTATGATTATGAGATTTGACAGATGGACGTCAAAATAGCTTTCCTCAATAGAGACATTGATAAGGAAGTGTTTATGACTCAACCGGAAGGTTTTAAATCTAAGTTAAATTCTAATCTAGTATGCAAACTAAAGATATCCATTCATGGATTGAAGCAAGCTTTTTAGGAGTTGGAATATCCGATTTGATGGTTTATCAAGTCCTTTTGACTTCATCGTAAAGTCGGAGGAAGATCCTTGCGTTTATCGTGAACGAAGAACAGGGAAGAATATTGTTTTCATAATCGTATGTCAATGACATATTGATTTTAGGAAACAATATCCCGTTAATGCAGTCCGTTGAAGATTGGTAGTTAAAGACCTTCATGATGAAGGATCTTTGTGAAGCCTGCTACATCTTAGGGATCAAGATCCACATGGATAGATCCAAGAGGATGCTGGGGCTGTCACAGTCCACCTATGTAGACAAGGTATTGAAGCGTTTTGTGATGGAGAACTCTAAGAGAGGATCTCTATCGGCAGATCATGGGATAAAGCTATCAAAGAAGGATTGTCCTTCTGTTGAAGCTGATATCAAGCACGTGAAAGATATCCCATATGCATATGCAATTGGGTCAATCATGTACACCATGACTTGCACTAGGCCAAACGTGGCCTACACTATCAACATCACTGGTAAATGCCAACAGAATCCGAGTGAGTCTCACTGGATTGCTGTCAAGACCATTCATAAGTATCTTATACGAACTAAGGAATGTTTCCTTGTCTATAGTGGATAGTCAGAACTAGTAGTGACTAGTTATGTTGACGCAAGTTTCCAATCCGATTGTGACGATTACAAATCACAGTCAGGTTACATTTCACTCTCAATGATGGGGCGGTCAGTTGGAATAGTTCCAAGCAAGAGACCGAGTCGAAAGTACATTGTCAGACGTAGAAGCCTGCCGAGGTTAATCAATTTTATAGTTCTTAAGAGAACTAGGGATAGTTCGTAGTACCGCTTGTCTAATAAACTCAGATTGAGACAACGTTGGTGCGATTGCTCAAGAAAGGAACCGAGATCGATAAGCGAAGATCAGCTTATCATTTGATCCGATAGATCATAACGATAGGAGAAATAGAATTAAAATGTATTCCCACATATTTAATTTGGCATATTCTTTCACCATAACACCGAAAGTGTTCATGTACACACTAGATATTCGATGGTTTAGGGGTTAGATATGTAGGTGATTGACTCTAGTCAAGTGGGAGATTGTTAGTGTTAGTGTCCCAGAGACAATCTATTGTAAGGACATAATACTCGATGATATTGGTTTGATTTAATATTATAGTTCAATTAATATTAATGTATGGCAATACACTTGTTTGAATACTATGTTTGATTGTTTGCATTTATTCATGCAAGTGTTCCTACGAATCATTTGTTGTCGTTGAGATAGTGAGAACTCATATGACTTAAGCATGATTCTCAAATAACCCGATCAAGGATCATCAAGAATGGGATATTGATGATCAATGGAGATTGGTGTGCGATTGCGATCATACTCTTAGAGAGTGTAGTAAGATCTCACTTACTACGAGAGATACTAGTATCTCGTGATGGATGTACAAATACCTGAGGGTATTGGTATACCCATCCGGAGAAACCGATTTGATGTATTTCAACTATATGTGTCTACGGGTATCTCGGTTAGTGGGAGCGTCGCGATACTCCTTTGACTTGAGGTCAATACGCACGATGTATGTGGGATGATGAATTTTTGACCATGACCAACGCTTGCACCCTTCCATCGGTAGATACGGCTTGGATTGGGTTCATCACGAAGTCGTGTATGCGTGGTAGTTGAGCGAAGAATAGGATTCATTCCTCAAAGTTGATTTAGAGAGAATACTCATCTTCTCATCATAATGGATCAAAGTCATCGGGCCGATGCACGCCAACTTAGACTTTGTGGCTAAGTGTGACATACATGATCAATTAGTGATTTGAGAAAAATTGATTAAGTTATTTGAATAGATTAACTTCATCATGTTTAAGGCTTAATCGAGTATTCGCGAATGAAAAGGAGGAAATAGTAATAGCCCATGTTTGATTTACGGTAGTTGCACGTTTCAAGAATGTACCTCATACATTGAAAATGTCGATTTATTGTCTAGGTTCAATTGAGACCGTTAGTTTGTTTAATCGCTTGATATATGAGGGGGCATGGGTCACACAACAAGTAATTCCCTTTACGGATTATAGTTGGTTGATTAAATGTTAAATTGGTTTTAATATTTAATTTATGGAGAATTAATTAATAATAGATTAATTTGAAATTAATTATTATTAATATTTAATTAAATTGGATTTAATTAAATAAGAATTCCCAATAATTATATTTGGAATATAATTGTAGGATTTAATGTATATGAAAATAAATCGTAGAGATTTTCATATAAGGCATTTAAATCCATAGAGATTTATATTTAGGGAATTAAATTAAAATGAATTAATTTAATTCAAGATTAGGATTTTATTTCCTAATTGGGTTAGCTTAAGATTTAAGCTGGGTCTTTCCTATATATACAAGCTCTTGGGAATTCACAAACAACGTTAATTCATTTTTCTCCATAAAATCTAGAATAGGAATTTTCCTAGCAAATTCCGTCTCAGATTCAACGCTGACAAATATGTGCAAGTCCATGAACGGGGATTACGTGGATACCATAGTAGAGAAATATGCGTACGATTTACTGTAAGATTTCTCTTTATGTTTACACATATTTAATTATGCAATTATATGTTCGTTGTTGGTGAACTGCTTAATTCCGCTAATCATGTATTACGTGTTTACATGCCTCTAAATTCCAACATGCAGAATCGGGGCTTTTGAAAGTCGATTCTTCTTCTAATCGAGGTAAACTCGAATATTTAAACAACAAACTATTTACAAACAACAAGCTGATGATCTCAAAATCCTCCAAGCTAAGTTTGATGAACTCTTCCGACTGCATGAGAGTCTTAAACAAAGTGAGGACAGTTTGCGAAAGAAAGTAGAGATTTTTGGAAAAACTTTTAAAAATGTCGATGAAATAACAAGCTACTTTCGAAAGCCAATCGATAAGAAAAGGTATTGGGTTTGATAAATTTCTTCGGATCCTCATATGTCCAACCTGGTTCACAGTCCAAAAGTGAATTTATGAAGATCTCTGGACAAGATACACGAAAATCCAAATTTGTATCAAAGAAGGGAAACAGACCTGCTGAACAGTTAAGATGAGTGTCTGATCAGAAAGGGAACAGAAATGGACCTCAACTTATCAAGCATCAGCCAAGGAATCAACAGAAGAATCTTGTTCTTCTGAAGAGACCTCAACCTGATCAGCAGATTAGGAATCAGAAAAGACAATCTCTCAAGGAAAAATCGATCCAAACCTAATCGAAGTCAAGCCATTTAATCAAAGCTAAGGGTAAACCGCAGTAAAACCATTTGTGCAAAAGAAATATGAATTTTTTGATGGTAGCAAATGCATCTATCCTTTCAACCGTAAATCCGTGACATCTCGCTTTGAACCACACTTAGATTAAAAGAACAGACTAATCAGAAAAATCTCAAGTCTTCTGATTCATCCAATGTTCACACTTATAATCATACAAACCAGAAAGCACATGAAGAGATGTATGATTATGTAGATGCTTATGGGAGACAAATCAGGCCTTCTGATCTTAATGATTACAATAGAAGTGCCATGTTTGTTTGGATCTCGAAAGGTAACACTAACCCCTCAGGACCCAATCCTACAGGGGTACCTAAAGCCTGATCTGATTGCAGGTTCGCTTGGGTTTGGCCAAAAAAGGAGGTGTACAAGCAACTATCTGGTACATCGATAGTGGATGCTCAAGGCACATGACTGGAAACAAACATCTCCTCAGTTCATACACAGAGCAAGAAGGCCCACGTGTACTCTGTAGTGATGATAACTTTGGTTTTACCAGAGGATTCGTAACCTTAGAGAATGATGATGCATGTGTTCTTGGAGTCTCAGATGTCGATGGTTTAAAGCACAACTCGTTATCGGGTTTCACAATTCTGCGATATCTGATTCAACGTTGAATTCTCAATCGATCAATGTACTATCAAGAATCGTGTTACTCAATAAATTCAAGATTGGAACAGATTGTCAAGGAATGCATGCCCGATTGTTAAGAGTTCCAAAAGCAAAGATTGCTCTCGACAAAGAGAATGAATCATTTGAACTTTAAGACTCTTAACAAGATAGCAAGGATGTCCCTGGTTGAGGGTCTCCCGAATGATGTATTCTCTAAGGGAAAACAAGTTAAAGCCTCACTCAAGGGGATCCTAGGACCAGCATCCAACAGAGTACTACAACTGCTCCATATGGATTTGTTTGGACCAGTTACACCACTTAGTCTCAGCGGACACAAATACACTCTGGTAATCGTGGATGATTATTCCAAGTTTACCTGGATTGTATTCTTGTATAAGAAGAATCAGACTATAACAAAGATACCTGAGCTACTCAAGAGATTGAAAAATGAGAAAGGTGTCAGTATTGTAAAAATCATATCAGATAAAGGTACATAATTTCTGAACTCTTTTATTACTGACTTTTGCACTAAGTTTGGTATACAACATGAAACATCAGCTGCAAGAACACCACAAGAGAACGGGCGAAAGCGTAATCGGAGAAACAGTAACACTCAAAGAAGTTCTGGTACAATCGAGACGAAGAATAACCGAACCATCCGTTCGGGGGGAACACTGATGTTCCGCGCATGCACATCAAAGATATGGTGATTCCAACATCAGCTGAGACTTGTCCATGCCAAGTGGATCCTATTACTGCACCACTCCCAACCATTAGTGACTCAATATCAGATGAGGATGACAATATCCAAACTGATATACATCAGAAAAGAAGTACTTGGTTGAATGACCATCCGACTGACCAGATAATTGGCAATCCTAATGCCCGAGTCCAAACTAGACATCAGGTTGGTGAAAGTGTCATGTATTGTTGTTATCTGTCTTTAAAGGAATCAACCACAATAGAAGAAGCTCTACAAGATGCCAGCTAGATTCTAGCCATGCAAGAAGAATTAGAGCAATTCGAAAGGACTCAAGTTTGGAAACTGCTAGACAGACCAACTCATCAAGATGTGATAGACACTAAGTGGGTATTCAAGAACAAGAGGAATGAGAACAATGTCATCACCAAAAATAAGGCAAGACTTGTTCCTAAGGGGTATTCACAATCAGGAGGAATTGATTATGATGAGACCTTTGCACGGTTGCTTTCGCCCGAAGTCATTCGGTTGTTTTCGCATATGTCGCCTACGTAGGATTTATCGTGTATCAGATGGATGTAAAGAGTGTATTCTTAAATGGGGTACTAGATGAGGAATTTTATGTTGAACAACCCCCTGGCTTTGAAAAAGGGCAAAAGTAAAAAATTTAAGAAAAAGCTCTTTATGGCCTAAAACAAGCTCCTCGAGCTTGGTATGAAACACTTGTCTCGAGTTCTTGAGGCGATTGGATTCACTAAAGGAGTAATAGACAGAACCTTATTCAGAATAGAAGATGGTGAAGATATTCTGATGGTTCAGATTTATGTGGACGATATCATCTTCGGATCTCCCAACAAAAGCTTATGTGATAAATTCAGCAAACTGATGCAAGGGAAGTTCGAGATGTCCATGATGGGTCAGATGAATTACTTTCTGGGTCTTCAAGTTAAGCAAAGTACATAATGGATATTCATCTGTCAGGCAAAGTACACTAGGAATCTGTTGGCCAAGTTTGGAATTCAGAACAGTAAGGAAGCCAAAATTCCTATGATGACTGGATTCAAGATGGATCCAAATGAGAATGGTCAGAAAACTAATCAGAAAGAATATAGGGCTCTCATTGGATCCTTACTATACCTGACTGCCAGCAGACCAGATATAACTTTTGCAGTAGGTGTATCTACTAGATTTCAAGCAAATCCAATGCAAAGCCACCTTGAAGCAGCTAAGCGGATTCTTAAGTATATGAAGGGGACAGTAAACCTTGGTTTATTCTACCCATCAGATGATAATCTAGAGCTTAGTGGGTATTCTGATTCTGATTATGGAGGTTGTAGAATAGATAGAAAATCAACCTCAGGTACATGTCAGTTCTTAGGAAGCAAATTGGTCTCTTGGTTCTCAAAGAAGCAGACATCTGTTGCCACATCTACTACTGAAGCAGAATATATGGCTGCAGGAAGTTGTTGCTCCCAACTGGGCTGGCTTAGTCAGCAGCTAAGGGATTATAACATTGTAGTTATGAACATGCCCATATTCTGTGACAGTAATAGTTCTATTGCAATCACTCAGAATCCAGTTTTACATACAAGATGCAAGCATGTGGATATCAGACATCATTTTATAAGAGATCACGTGGAAAAGAAGAATATCAGAATGGAAAAGATCCATACTGATAAGCAGAGAGCTGATATCTTAACCAAGCCACTAGCTGAAGTCAGATTCAGAGAACTATGTAATGAGCTAGGACTTCTGGATTTAGGAGAAAGTGCACCAGAAATCTTTTGTGGGCTGGTCTCCAGGACCAGTTGGTTAAGAAAATGACCAGATAAGGAGGATCAGTTGAGTAATGGAAATTCAACTGATCAGAAAGGATCAGTCAGGGACTGATCAGAAAAGGGATAACAGTGGAAGGGGGAACTTCAACTGATCAGAAGAAACCTGATCAGTCAAGAGGGATATTGTTGGGAAATACAAAAGATTAGGCAGAAGTTAAGATCAACAGAAATCAATCAGACCTGAACAGACTCGAGTGGTATTGACTGATTACAACATCAGTCAACCAGATAAGCATTTTTGTTCCCTTGTCCTTCTGATTATTCTTATGCAATTATCTGATAATATTTTCTTTTACTGTGCACATATATTTTATGACTCACACCCTGCAAAACATTTAATGCGGACGTGGGGAATATGTATTAATTGCTATTAATTGCATTTTTAAAATCCAAAAAGGCAATAGTGCTTGCAAATCCTGACCGAACGATCGATTTCTTTTTAAAACCGCTTAATCTAAATCGTTCATCTTGTTCAAACGTTTGGTTTCCCAATCTCGATTTTCCCTCATTTCCATTATATAGCTTCGTCAAAACCCCTCAAAATCTCTATACCCTAAATTTTCTAAAAATCTTACTTACACTCTGTAGTTCCTACAAACTATTTCTTGTGAATCATCCTTCGAAAAATCAAACAGCAAGAATCCGGTAATTATTGTTTAAATGTATAGTTAGTTCTATATATTTCATTGCTCTTAAAAGCTACAAATTTTACCATAGGTGTTATGCATTCTCTATTTTTCGTATCTGTGTGTTCATTATAATGAATCAAACAATCGATTATTTGTCTGAGAAGTCAAATATGTGATTTGTTTTGTGTTTTTATGCACAATTTTCACACTAATTCCTTTTGTTTTAGATGGCAACACACGGAATGGGAAAAATCATGTGTAATTACGCAAATCTCTCCAATCAAATTGTCGAGGATAAATATGTGGTTTTTGGGATTACTCGAGATCCAGAGTCTATGGAGGTGGAGCAACAATTGAAGGGATGTGGACTTGAACAATATTATGCAGCCCACTCCAATCCAGTTATGCAATATGAAGCCTTGGAGTTTCTGAGAAATTTGGAAGTAGTGACACCTGGCGATGAACTGGTATCATATGTCAATGGTAAAGAGCTTAGACTCACCAATGCAGATATTACACTACTGTTCAACTTGCCTAAAGGGAAAATTTCACTTGCTCACTACAGAGAAAATGAAGATGAGCAGATAAGAGATCAATTGTTCAGAGATGCTGATAAGCAACACACTGCAAATTTTGTCAGACCAATGCTGAAGCGAAAGTATCGTCTGCTCTCTCGAAAATAATCATGGGAATCTCTTTCAGCCCTGATGGATTGACTACTGTCAAAATGAACTGTATTGCATCAATTGTGGATAGAGCCACAAACATCAACTGGGCAGGATTCCTAAAGGTAATTCTGTTGCAAGAACAAACAAAGTTTGGGGTAAATGATCAGAGAGAAGTTTTACTGCGCAAGAGATTCAGCAATCTGAATAAAGTAGCAGTCATTCTGAGGGACAAGTTTCCAACTGCTAAATGGAGCCAGAATGGGTTGAAGATCTACAAGGCATTTATAACCAGTACTATTGTCATCTTCGGTCCTCCTAATGACGATATGAGGATGACCGTAAGGAAAGGCAAGGGAAAGAAAACTGCCTCAGCTGCGTCAGCTCATCCACCTAAGAGAAAGAGGTTCCTTACGAAAGAACTGGCGAAGAGGCAAAAGAAAGTGAAGCAAGCTCCGATGACTCTGTTCCTGGAAGTTGAGTCAGACGAAGAAGAAGTCGCAGCTCAACCTGGTCCACAGAAGAAATTTGCCAATAAATCTGAGTGGCCCGCTTCACAGGTGGAAAGCTCTCCAGAACAATCAGAAGGAGAGCAAGAGAAAGAAAAGGAAAGAGCAAGATCACCATCTCCCCAGTAACTTCATGTTTGATCCTGGTTTGATCATTCAAGCACAATCGCCCATCAGATCACCACCTGCTCAGCGTATGACTCCCTCTCCCTCTCTATCTCCATCTCCCAGGATTGAGCGAATCCGATCACCATCTGATCAAGCTCAAACTGATGAGCAACCTGATCAAGAACAGACTGCTCAACTGCCCCAGCCAGAACATTCTACAACTCAACAACCACCTATTTCTGCCAGTCAACAGGAATCTCTTCCAGAATCTAGAGCTGGGAAGACGATCTCTGGAGAAATGATCAGACTCAGAGTGGAAAGGGAATTGGGATGAGTTGTTCCCAGAACTTAAAGATCAAACCAGGATCAAACATGAAGTGCTTGAAATTCTTACCTGGAGAGATCTAAGACTGAAAAACTTCTCAGATTTTATTGTTTTGATGGAATAGATGGGTGGGCCGGATGAATTTGCTGACTTCGACTTTGACATGAAGAAGGCAGCAGGTGTAGGATCACCAGTTGAGCTCATATCTGAAGCAGCAGTGAAAGCACTGGTACACAGGAAACTGGGAAAGTCTATTGACAGGGTTGATTTGGGTTCTGATGAAGAAACACTCCAGAAGGATGCTTATATGAAGTATGATGGAGCTGCCGATGAAGGTGGTCTTGGTGATGCAGTTCAAGACCAGCCACTGGAGGCAAAAACAACTGATGCAACTGTTGAACCTTTCACCGCCACTCAACTTCCAACAGATCAGGTGGTACACGGTATATCTGCTACACATATCATTACTGATCAGTTGCGCGAAATCAGATCGTGCTTTAAGGATTTGTTGAAAGAAGAAGTTGAAGGAGTATTGGCTAACTCGGTTAGCAAAACCATAACTGATCAAAGGTAGACATGTATTCATGAACTGAAGGATCAGAGGGAGTTTGCCATCTCCCAAATTGAAGCATTGAAAGATCAGTTCAAACAGACAATGACTGACCTGAATAGCGAATTCAAACAGTCGTATGGTGAGAAGATGGCCCAAGTCAATCAACTTCAAGTATCTCTCCTGATGGCCACAGAAAAGCTGGAAAAGACAGAGGAGAAGCTTGACAAACTACTGCTTACATTCTCAACTGCGATTGAAGCTACAAAATCTGAATCGATCAGCAAAATTCAAGAACAAACAATTCAATCTGCAGGACTCTCTGTGCACGATTTAAATCAAGCTATTGCAGTTAGTTTTGGCTCCTTGACTTCTCACCTCAACTCTCTTTTTGATCAAACCAAAAAGTGGGAAGGACAGGTTCAGAAACCAGCCAACATCATCAGTACAACAGAAGATCTAATTCAAACTGTAGAATCATACGGGCAAAGACTTGACCATCTAGATCTGTTTGCTGATAAAATAACTGCCAAGATGGAGAAATCAAAGGCAAGGAAGATGGCCGGAAAAGTTGGACCATCTGGACCCTCAAAGACAACATCTCTTCCTCCACCAGCTCAGACTCATTCAAAGAGGGTAACTCGGAGTGCTGCTGCGCAGATTGAAGCTGACAAGGAACTGGCAGTCAAGCTGACCAAAGAGCAACTTGATGAAGAGGCCCGTCTGAGTGAGGCAGAGAGGCGATCTGAAAAGCTAGCTGAGGTTGAAAGTCTGAAGAAGAGATATGTTATCAGAGAAAAGAAGGGTCTAGTTGGGAAAAATATTGTTGAACCCCTGATTCCAGCCAAAGTTGAAGATATTATTCCTAAGAATGATAAATATGAAGAAAGGATGAAGGAATGGTTGAAGATCAGAGCAGAATGGCTTCTGGATGCATTTGTTCTGGAAATTGTGCCAACCGAAGAATCTCCAGATGAATAATTTTTGAACTGGATGGAGAACAAACATTCAATCTTCTTGAAAGATCTAGAATATGATGTCAAACTGATCAACGCGAAGATCACACATCCTCCATATGATGTGTTGGATTACAAGAAGAAAAAGGATGGCTCTTTTGACAGATTGACATTTGAAAGATTATATTTCGATCTGATGGGAAAAGCCCGCATAACTGATCCACAGCAGGTAAATGATGTAAAGTGGAAATTATATCGTATCTTCGATGTTTCACAAGATCTGCGAGAGATGCCGGAGGGCTATGTTCCAAAAGTATGAAAATCAGAAGATAGTTTTAGGATCAGTTGTATTTTATGTTAAAACTTTTCAGATGTACCTTGTATTGACAAATCTGATGAATGAAAAGTTTACTTTATCGCTTTATAAATTTATCAACTGTTGTTGGTTTCTCAAATGTTTTGGTTTCATAAAAAAAGGAAATTGTTGGAAAATTTAGAGTTTTGATGAAAGTTCCAAAACACTTGTAATAGGACCAGTCAGACTTGTTAGCTAACTGATGATCTAAATATCAGGTTAAGGTGACCAGTTGATAATTATTGTATAGAACAACTGATGTAGTAGATAGGTCACATATTGAGGAGGAACTCAATATGAATAGGTCAAGTCTTGAAGAAGGTCAGAAGATCAGACGAGTCAGAAGATCAAACCAGCCAGATAGTCAGATGATCAGGTGAAGACATGAAGATGAAGAATTAGAAGACCAAGATCGATGACTAGGAAAAACAAAGATCGGAAGACATACATCGGATTTAGTCCGCTTAGTCAACTAAGACAACTTGCATCGAAGACTCTATCGTGTAGATCGATCAAGATATCCGATCGAAGTCACTTCCACAAGGTGACAACTGATTATGCACCAGATCATACGATGATAATCTGACAAGAAGAATGTCAACCCTAGTTGGTAAAGCAAACACTGAATAAGTGTACTTGTTAACCAATGATAATGGGATACGTATGTATAGAGCTGACAATGCGGGATTTTGGTGCTGCACAGTCAAACGGCTAGAAAGGACAAACATACATGCTTTCGACCATGCCGTCCCTGAAACACATCACATCAAGCCTGCAAACTACCTAAAATAGCCTGAAATTCAAAGTGTTCTCCAACTGCTCTTTTGATTTCAAGGTCTATAAATATGGGATCACTCTTCATAGTAAGCATACGAAAATTATCATCAAGCTCAAGCTATCCGCAATTTCCGCACGGAGAACAAAAAATCAAGAATATTTTTAAGTGTTCATCCCATAGTTCTTAAAGATAGAAATCTTATCATTTACTTTAAAATTACTTTCAAATACTAGGATAGATTTCCAGTTGGAATACAACAAATCTTATACCCAAACCAAAAGTTAGGTTAAGTTTGTTTTGCATGATTTCAGACTAGAGTTTCTAGTTTCTGATTTCTAAGATTGGTTGAGTGAGAACTCTTTAAACATCTGGTTGTTGTCTTTGTGTTGGACTAACACATTAAAACTAAGTCAGGTTGGTTAAGTTGGTGCCCTCACGATAGGGGAAAGAATGGACGTGAGACGGGTTGTCCGAAACCACTATAAAATCTTGTGTGCATTATTTGATTTACCTGTTTTACACTTTGCACACTACCTGTTTTAATATTACATGCATATTATGAGTCTGGATCAGATTTGCATCAAGCAACTGATCTGATCAGATTGACACTTTGTCATCTGATTCAAAACAGATAAGGTAATTCTAATTTAACAAAACCGGTTTTTCACACGGTTAAAACTTAGCTTTTCGTGATATCGCTTAAACCGATAGACACTAAATCGACCGATTCTCTCCATTTATCATTAAGTTGGATATCACCAAATCGATTCACAATCCTACGATTAAAGCTTATTTGCTTTTATTTTGATCTCACAAAAGTTTTCTAAGTTTATTCACCCTCCCTCTAGACTTCTCCTCATTTAAAAACCCGTTTGGGACCTACGGTTGTGAACTCATCTTTTTTAGTTCTGAGAGACCGTTAATTTAATCTTACGTGATCGATATCATTAAATTAACTACAATGTAATATGTCTTAATTATTGAGCAGTTATGCAAAGAAATATACGTAACATCGATGATATTTAAAAGAACAATGATAAATAATTTATTTCAAAGAATTAAAGCGAAATAAATTCAAACCGTTATACAAAGAAAAACATCTTTCCAAAGATAACCCCAACACACATTTAACATCAACAATTACAATTTGAAAATTTTGTATAAAAATTTGGAAAATTGCAAAAATTTACATAATTAAAATCTAAAAATTTACATATCTTCTTCTAAAAATCTCAAAATTACATATTTTTGTCCTCATTTCGACAGGATGTTCATCAATTGCATCTCAAACTCAATGACTCGGAGCTTGACTCGATTGACTCAGTGACTCGGAGCGTGACTCGATTGACTCAGCACTGCAACTCAGACACTCATCTACCTTGAACTCAATGAGTCGGAGTTCCAGATGTTCATTAGTTCATGAATTTATGAACTTATGCATCTCCAGTTTCAAATCCAGATCCTCCATCTCTAAACCCAATTTGAAAAAAAATTATCACAAACCAATGAAAAATTTTCTGCAATTCATCAAAATTCATATCATCCCTGCCAGTCAAGAAAAATTTCCCTTCTGGTAAAAATTCAAATATCATCTATTAATCAGTAACATTAGCAATAATAATGCAAGTAATCACCGGATCCACATTCTTACTGCAAAATCAACTTTAAAAAAATGATAAGAGACAAAAATGTAGTAGGTCAAGACTATGCGTCACTATCACAAACAAGGAAGAATGTACCAATTCGTGTGGGGAAGGGGGCTAGTGCGGGTGGGCGTGTTGCGGCGATGGTGTGGGGAGGGGGGCCGCGTCGGCGGCGAACAAAGAGGATGTGGTTCATGGGGTGGGGAGCACCGCGACGACGGTATGGGAAGGGGTCATCAGCAGTGGCAGTGGTGTCGCCTGGTTTTTGGGCGCCATGGGGAGGGGATTTGGCGGCAGCGAACAGAGAGGTTGTGGGTTGTGGGGATGGACGTGTCACTACAATGTGGGGGTGGGACGTGCCGCGACGGAGGTGGTGTCGCCTGGATTTTGGTTTCAGGGTTTTGTGTGTGTGTGGGGGGGGGGGGGGGGGACTGAGTATGAGGGAGAAATGACTGGAGAGGAATGGGGGAAGAAGATAAATATGGGTGTGGGGGAGAGAAAGGGTATTGCGGGTAAAACACTATCTATTTTACATCTCTTAGTAATTAAAAAAAATGTGTGATCATAGGAGTGATGTGAAACCTATTTTTGCACCTCTAAGTAATTAAATCCAAATCTATGCATATCTATACATATTTTTCCATGTATTTCATACTTCTTTCTTTGTGCAAGTAACCACCGTCTTCAGCAGCAACATCGTCCCTTACTTCTATTTGACATCTCTTAGTAATTAAAATTAAAAAAATAAAAAAAAATAATGTATATCTAAACACAACTAAAAACAAGTTTAAGAGACAAAAAATATGCACTAGTGAGTGCGCCTCATTTAATGCGGTGTTTATCCAAATTTTATGTTTCTCACTCAAAAGTCTTCATTTTATAGTAATGAAATAACTAATAAAGAGCTAAAAAAAATCCTGAAATAATAACTAAAATAAATTTATTTCAACTCAAGGGACAATGAAGTGACTCCAAGTCTCCAATGATCTCACTCTCTGTTGCCAGTGAAATAAGTCAAGGTATAAATTGTTTAAAACAATAGTAACCCATCACATGGGATTTCCTAGAAAAGAACTTGGATATTTACTATTGTTAATTATGCATTATGCGAATAAATTTTTTATCAGGACTTGGTGTGTCACATGGGGAGTGTTGGAATATTACTTTATCACATGAAATTATAATATAGAGGATGTGAGGTTTTCCAATTTAATTAGTTAATTAAAAATTACTAAGTTGACTTTATACAAGAATATATTATTCCCAAGTTTATATCATAAGATGTTTTCCAAAAAAAAAAAAAAGTTTATATCATAAGATATATGTGACAAAATCGTTTCAAAAAAAAAAATATGTGACAAATTAAATAATATATTAAGGTTAAAACAAAATCAATCCTATCAATTATTAATTCAATTAATTCATGCAAAATTAAATAATCAAATAACATACACATGTGACCTAAAAATTAAATAAATCAAACATAAAAAATACGGGGTGTTACTAGAGTACGGACGCTAAAAATTACATTGGACCGACCAAATATTTGTGATCCAAAGATGCAGCCAACTTGAGCAATTTGATCACAAACAAACATAGCCAACTTGAGCAATTAAATTCCGTCAAAAAAAAAAAAACTAAAAAAACTTGAGCAATTAATTTGGTACACTATATAGTTTCGGAAAACTAATATTATATTCACAACACTAACGTCCAAATCCGTCACACTTGTGACATCCGGCTAAAGAATTAAATTATTGCAAGACAATGATGCATTTTCTTTCCAGAAGATACATATTACATATGCTGCATTTTTTTGGTCATACAATGCTGAAAAGGTGTTTTTAATTAAGAAATATTTTTACTTTTAGTTATTTTATGATAATGCATATCATTATCCCATAAATCAGGTTTTTTAATTTAATGCAGTCACGAAATCACACGAGTGACACTACACCCATTCTATGTTGCACGTAGAAATATCTGAACTTGTAATCTTTCATCTCTTTCATTAATTATTAAATATTATCAAAAGAAGTTTTTATATATATTAGGCCAAATAATCAAATTTATCCCAAACTTTTAGGTCATCAATTTTAGCATATATTTTTTTCTATCTCCAAATTTAGGACATACTTTCACTTAATACTTTAAAACATCATAGATCATCATTTCGGTAAAATTCTTTTGATGCGGCCATCGGAATTTACTTGTCCTCCTGACGTTTAAATATTAAAATAAAATAAAATATATATCACCACCTAAAATTAAAAAATAGTGACACGAGATGTTTTTATATCCCCCGTTTTTTAATCTTAGATGGTGATTTTTTTTTTATTATAATACTTACACGTCAGCAGAACAGGTGGATTCGGGCGACCACATCAGACAGAACTTGTCGAAAATGGTCAAAGTATGTGCTAAATTTGGAGATAGAAAAAAATATGTGTTAAAATTAATGAAAAAAAAAAAGTACAGGCTAGATTTGATTATTTGGATATTGTATGGATTTTAGATCTGTATGTTCATACTTATTCCATCTTACCCATTAGTTTTAAAATTCGTGGATCCTTTTACTGGTTGAATCAGGACTAACAATTTTTTTCAAAATTTAGCCACTAAGACAAAACAGGGAAACTCACTCCCAAGTCAGTGTTATTTATAAGGGTAAACATGTGTGACTATTAATACAAGTAAGTATTATTCTAAGGACAAGTAACACGTATTTATCTTTTTAGTATACACATTGTCTTTATAGTAATACATATAAGGGGTTGAAAATTATTTTACCACATATACACAAATGTGGTAGAGTGTAGAGAAAAATTGTTACTTTGTGAACAAACGACACTCCCTGTATTTCATTTGCTTCCCCCTCTATTTTTTATTTTCTTCTCCTTTTGACATGTGACCAAATGTCTTAAGTACTCAAACCATCAGATTACATCATTGAATTAGTAAAAGTATATTTTTTATCCATCATTACGTAGTAACACATAATTGTTCTTACAATAATACATTTTGCATTTATAGTAACACAAATTGAGAGCGAGTTTTCCTGTTTTGCGTTTGTGCAAAATTTTAGAAAAAATCAATTTGACTCAGTTTGACTAGCAACATGATTAGCGAATTTGCAGGTCCTTCTCTTTTGAATTAGGGAGACTTTCTTGTGAAAAATTTCACCATGATTAGTTCAAATGGGAAGAAGCTGAAAATTCGTGGTCGAACCAGATCAAACGATTTTTCCTAAAAATTCATGCAAAGGAAAAATAGGAAAACTCGCTCCCCGTCAGTGTTACTAAATAGACAAGTAAATATTAATGTAAGGGAAATTATGTGTTACTATGTGATGCTGGAAAAAAAAGAAGATATTTTTACTAATTCAATGGTGTAATTTGGTGGTTTGGGTCTTTAATTAAGGCAGTTGGTCACAAGTCAGAAGAAGCAGATAAAAAAAAAAGGGGAAGCGGGCGAATATAGAGGGGGTGTCGTTTCGTTCATACAGTAACAC
This sequence comes from Stenogyne calaminthoides, assembly GCA_037126765.1. Taxonomy (NCBI): domain Eukaryota; kingdom Viridiplantae; phylum Streptophyta; class Magnoliopsida; order Lamiales; family Lamiaceae; genus Stenogyne; species Stenogyne calaminthoides. The sequence goes on along the minus strand of JBBCBC010000012.1, from coordinate 14,213,925 downwards.
ATTTGTGTGTGTATGATAACACAATTTTCAATGTCTTACAGACAAATATGTGTACTGAAACAACAAGCATGCGCTATTTGTCCTTACAATAACACGTGTAACTACAATAACACATGTTTACTTTATAGTAACACAGACCCTCAGAGAGAGTTATGCTATTTTGAATTTGCACGAATTTTATTAAAAAATCTATTTGACCCAATTCGACTAGCACATGATCCGCGAATTTTTTCCTTCGTGTTTATATGGTCCTCCTTCTGACCTATGGGTCAAGTTTCACGAATCCTTCTTTACATTAACACATATATGTACTCACTGTAACATATGCTTTCCCTTATAGTAACACAAATGTCGAAGCGAGTTTTGTAGTTCTGCCTTGTCGCAACTTTTTTTTGAAAAATTTGTTTGACCTGTTTGACCCGCACATAATCCATAATTTTTTCATTCCATGCTTATAGGCTTCTCATTCTGACCTACGAATCATATTCCATGGGTCCTAGATCCGTGAAATATTTCATATAAAAGTTTATCTTTGAACTAATATTGTATGTACATGAGAATTTCTCATATCATAATATTATATCAACCCAATAAGTAATTAAGCATGTCAATATTATTTTATGTCTTGAAATTATAGATGTAAAATGGGTTGACCCTAATTCATTAGGGCCAGTTCTGTAGGGCCACGGGCCTAAACTTATAGGACCTTACTTGTTCACTCTTAACGGTCCCCTAATTGTTGGGACATAACCCTAAACTTAACGGGGATGCGAGCCAAAGAGACCATTAACGGGCTCCCAAAAATATTGATTGTTAATATAAAATTAACATCTCCCTGATATGTTTGGTATTTTATTAGTGGGCCTTTTTCTCCGATTCCAACTCAAATGTGATTCTAGTTCAAAACTGCTAAAACTGCTAAAGAGTAAATGCCCATTTTGGCTAAACTTATTTTATCTAATAAACTCTAACAATTTATAAATTATTTTAAAGTTTATATAATATAATTTTTAAGTAGCTTATAAGTTGTTAAAATATTTGACTAATGAAATGATAAGCTATTTGATAATTTAAAATAAATATTTTTTAATTTAAATTATGATTAAAATAATTTTATATTTATTTTTTATTTTGAAATGGGGTGGGTAGGGGTGGAGTCGGGGTGGCTGGAGGTGTGGGGGTGAAGGGGATGGGCGGGGTGGGTGTGGTTAGAAAAATAATTTGAGATATTTCAATTTATTTTTTTTAGTTTATAAATTGTAAAGAACTTATTTTAAGATCCTATAAGTTGCTTGACACCTTTTTTTGCCAAAGAAGTTCACAAAGTTTATAAGCACCTAAACAATTCCTAAGTTATTTTAAGGTGTTGGTAAATTTTGTAGTTTTGATGAAAGTTTCAAAACAAATGTAATAGGATCTAGTTGAACCTACTAGTCGACTGATGATCAGATAGAAAACCAGCTGATCATGTTAGACAACTGATGCAATTAGAGTTAGGTCATATACTGAGGGAGAACTCAATATATCATACCAGTCTTGTGAACATCAGAAAATCGGAAGAACAAATGACATTGAAGATCAGAAGACCTTTCTAATAAAGGAATCAACATGTTTCAAGATTATGCTAAGTCAATCTTGAGTCAGACTCAAGTTAACGGATCAGCTCATTCTGATGTTAACCTGGTAGTTGGTTAAATGACTCACCTAAAGTCAACTCAAGTCAGAATTCATGAAGAATACAAGTCAAGTCATATGAGACCAGACCAGATGAATATGAAGAAAGAGGTCTGACTAAGTGCCGCATAAGTGTACTTGTCAATCAATGGTAGATCGACAGGTATGTACAAACACTGACGAGCGAGATACTCCCTCTGTCCTGATTTTGATTGACCACTTTCTGTAAATAACCGTCTTTATTTTGTTTGGCCATTTCCTAAAAAGGAAATAAAGTAACTTTCAATATTATTTAATACTATTATTTTTCTCCACCAAACTCACTTTACACTCATAATACCCCTCCACCAAACCCGCTTTATGTTGGTAAATAGTGTGCCCGGATCTATTCGAGGTGTAATTTAAATATAAATTTAAATAAAAAATTATTAATAGCATGAATTAATCATATTAATTCAAATAATAATCACAACAACATGAGTACAATTAATTTCACGTAAAGTCCTACACATGCGGAACTAGGAGTTTACGTAAAACGTACCTCTTGTAGAGATAATCGTTGAGACGATGGATCAACCCAAAATACCTTCTCAAGTATTCCCCGAGTCCTTGTTCGACTATCCAGTGGTAGGATGCTCACGAACAATTTTAATAAAGGAGAAAAAGAAAAATATGTTGCACCATCTTTGTGGATTTCTAATTTTTCCAAGACTGGAATTATGTTGGGGATGAAAAATCATCCCCTATTTATAACTATAGGGTGGTCGAAAATTTAGGGCTTTTGGGGTTCATGGGAAATTTCTTTGTATCTTCTCCAAGATACAATCTTAAATATATCTCATATATTCTATTTTCTATAAATATCTTCCCACAAAATATCCCCTTATTTTATTCCCCTATTTTTTGAAAATTAGGGAGGAGAAAGTCAAAGTCAAAGATTCTTGAATTTATGAGATAACCTTGTACTCCAAGAATACTTATCTTCCATAAAACCTTTCCAAGAAAATCTCTTTCTTTATTTATCCATATTTTTTCAAAATATTAAGAAAAATTAGGCATCAAATTATTTATTTTATTTTAATTACCTTTTCATTAATGGACTCATGTTGGGCTACTTGAGGGGCCTTTAGAAGAATTAAGATTGAACCTCCTAATTGACTCTCAATTCTAATATTGAGCCACAATATTATTCAGCCCATTAATATTAATTTACTCCACTATAAAATTAATATTGTACTATCCATCTTAATCCATATTACGATAATACGGCTCCCGATTATTATTTTCCGTATTTAAGATTATTTTGTCCATTAATTAATTAAGCCACATAACTCTTTAAATTAATTAATATATTTTTCCTTGGTGTAAAGTCAGCTCAACATTATTATCCATACCGGAAAAGAATTCCACTTGCAAGATTTAGTATGATAAAATTTATGAGCCCACCAAGGGAACAAATCAAATGAGACTCTCCTCGCACACTTTTCTCTGTATTAAATCTTAGCAATTGTCATGTAATTAATAATATTGCCCAAAATATAAAGTATAGAATAGATCTGATTCTAAACCCAACATAGATCAAAGTAATAAATATTAATCACATACGATCCTATTTAAGGGACAGAGATTAAGAAATCAACAACCATTGAGGTTTAATTCTTCATCCCGTAAGTTAGTACGGAATAATTTATCCTCTCTATAGGTCCACTTCAGTGCATCACAATGCACTAGCGTCATCCCTTGGTCAAGATAAGTCAATCTGAGATTTACACATCAACCTATACCAACGGAGTGTTCAATTTCATCTAGGTTGTGAAGATGTACTTATTTACAAGGAAATGTTAATGATCTTCTGTGATCGGGTATCACCACATTAACTACAATGCAATATGTACTAAATATTGAACGATTTGCGATAAATAAATAACATTCATTCATATTTAAAGAAACAACAATAAAAGATTTATTATCAGTAAATAAGAGTACATTAGTTTGTTATACGTTAAAGCATACTTTCACGTATACCCCTAACACTTTACCCAGATTACACTCTTTAATAATATTATTTCCCACTTTTTCTTAATCTCCGTGTTTACAGTATATGACCAATTAAAGTCATGAATGGAGGAGTATAAACTATCAGGGTCAAACGGTTAGAAAGTACAAATTTACCCTACTTCGAGAAACGCCGCCTGCAATACATCACTTCATACCTGACCCTGAAATTCAAATTGTTCTCCAATAGACTCTTTGAATTTCAACTTTATAAATATGGATGAACTCCTTCAGAGTTCATTACGGAAACAATCAAACATTCATGCTACTCAAGCATTTCAGCAAGAACACTCGCTCCAATATCCAAATATATACTTAGTGTTCATCCAACCAAACTTAGATCAAAATATTATCAACCCAATTCAAGGCTGAATCATTGTAAGAGATATTTTACTTGTTGAAAATCAAACAAACCCCTATATAAAACCTATTAGGAAGTTTGTAGGCAAGTTTGTAAGTTAGTTTCATCTATCTTATAGACCGAGATAGAGGTGGATCTCTATAAAAATCTAGATAACTGATCGTGGAGATCAATTGTAAAGTGTGTCTAACACTGTAAACTAAGGTGTTTGATAGTGTGATCCCCCTACTGATAGGGAGGAGTGGACGTAGGAAAAGTTATCCGAACCACTATAAAACTACTTTGATTAACTGTCATACTTATCTGCATTAAAAACAATATGCATAACTCAAAGGATCATATCAGACATCAAGTATGCTGATAAGATCAGTATGCACATCAAGTGTACTGATTAGTGTGTATCTTAGAGCTATTTTAGAAAATATTTTTTACACGGGTTAAAACAGTTTCCGCTCATCAGCTAGATTGATAGACGTCCAACTGATAAGCTTTTGTGCTGTCAGTAGGTTGAATATCAGACCAAATTGATTACACATCGAACTCTACAACATTATCTGCCCTTACACGTTGTACACTGAAAAATATTTTGAAAGTTTATTCATCCCTTCCCTCTAGACTTTCCACTCACAATAATTCATTCGTGACCGGCCTACATAAGGAGTAGAGATGTTAATTCGGGCTGGGCTAAACGGGTCCGCCCGTTTAAACCTATTATATGCAGGGTAGGCCGGTTTAAAATCGGGCCTTTTTGGCCCGGACCGATTAGCCCGCGGGTTAACCGGGTCAGCCCGTTTAGCCCGTTTATATTTATATATACTCAATTTTTTTATTTTTTTTTCTAATTTTTTAATTAATTATTTTTAAAGTTTTTTCACAAATTTAAATAAGACAAAAATCAATTTTGGCCAATCAATTACAAATTAAATATTTCTATTTGATTTAGTCAATTAATAATTAATCCTCTCCAATTCAATATTTTTTAACAGTTTTGAATTTCTATTGAATTGAATAAATAAGTAAAATATTAATCCAATATAAAATAATAATATAATATTTTTATAAATTCTATTATGAAATTTGTTCATAATATGAAACTGATATCATTATAATTATAAATTAATATTATGGTATTAATTTATAAATGCGATGATACAAATTTTATATTATTAACTAATTTCATGGGAACTTTGCTCAATTATGTTATTAAAGATGATGAGAATTAATTTTATATTTTGAACATTTGTTATTAAAGATGATGGGGCAGTCTGGATCGAAATTTTTGTCATTATGCAATGTTAATGTTTGAACATTTTTTTTTTAATTTTTTTCGGAGCCCGTTAGGTGGCTCGTTTAGCCCGCAACCCGCTAGGGTTAGGGTTAGGTCTCAACTATTAGAGGCCCGTTTAAAATGAACCGCTTAAGGCCCGAGACTGTTTGACCCGTAGCCCTGTAGGGCTGACCCTAATGGGTTAGGGCCGACCCGTTTAACAATACTAATAAGGAGCTTATAAGCCGGGCCAAATGTGCTCCAAGTCCATAATTCTTCGTAACATAATGAGTTTAGTACTTGGTGGTTCATGGTTGCTCCCGTAAAATCTATCGCAGAACCTAACATAAACTCTTATTCTGCAAGATTGCAATTTATAAATTTATTTTCATTTAATTTAACATTTCATATTATAAAAAATATAAAAATTAAAAATAACCGGGCTAACCCATTTGTTCTGTATATTTCAGGGCTAAACCCGTGTCCACCAGTCTGCGTGCTGTTTAAAATCTCTAGTTGAGATATATGATAGGAGTATATAAATTTTTAATGTCTCAAATAATTTTTGAAGATAAAAATTTTTGTGAACTTGAGTTTATATTGAACTCTATTTTTTTAATATCATTATTATGTATACATATTATCACTATTTTGCATAAACTTTCACTATTATGCATAAATATTATCATCATTTATAAAATAAGCATTTTCTTAACAGTAATAGTATTTATGCATAACAGTGATAAAATTTATGCATAATAGGGATAAAGTTTATGTATAGATCTGATTCACAAAAAATGTTAAATCAATTTTGAAATATGATGCCCTTAACGAAAATTTTATTTAGGGTATGGATTATAAATAAATTTAAGCCATATCACAATCTCGATTTGACAATTTTATGTGGAGTATAGTTTTTTAAACAACGTTGAGCACAATTAGTTATCCCCTATATTACTAATAGGGAGTTTTTTTTGATGATGTGTCAATTCTACATTGATTTAACATATGTGTTATTCTAGGAGAAATTTGGTGTACATGTTATTAAAAATAAATCCTACATGTCACTTAAAATAAATCATATGTGTAATTCAATTTTTGTATATCCTAAACAATCCCATATCCCCTATATATCCCTCTATATATTAATAGAGAGTTTTTTTTCCATAATGTCAACTCCATGTTAATTTAACCTATGTGTCATTCAATGAGAAATTTGATTACACATGTCATTTTTATGTGTTATTTTTATAAAATGTGTAATTCATATTTATTATTTTATGTTTTATTTAAACTATATAATATTATTCATTTTATTTTTTTTTGGTAATTTTTGTTTGACTTAATTTAAGATAAATAAATATTCATTCTAAATGTATTTTATCTTAGTGTGAATTATATTCAATTATTAATTTCTTATAAATAATTTTATTTTATAATTGCTCTTATGTACTACCTCCATCCCATAAAAAAAATTAACACACCTATTTTATTATCGAAGTTTTTTGTGAATGAAGTTGTTTATTAGTATTTCAAATGATAAAATTATTTTTAAAGAGGGGTATTATAGATCTACCTCTCATCTATTGCATGCATCTTTAAAAATTATTTTATCATTTCAAATACTAATAAAAAACTCGCTCGAAAAAATACTTGAAAACAGTAAACGTGTACGTTTCTTTGGGACGTAGGGAGTATATCTTAACATATTTTATGTGGAAAAAGTATTTTATATTATAATTCATTCACTTTTTTTTTTAATCATTACATGTTAATTAGTCTATTAGTCTTTTCTTAGTCGATTTATTCTGTTTTGATTTGTAGGTTTCAACTTCATACTAACATGGATAAATGATATTTGACACAATAATCTTATCCCATGGTTTAAGAAAATTTACTAATATACACCTTAAAAAATTATTAATTCATATTTAGTGAATTTATGTACATATTTATATTTTTAATTATTAAATATATTATTTATTGAAAATGTTGTAATTTTTAATTAGAAAATCGCGTAACACGCGGGCACTAAACTAGTTTAACCTAAATAAGAGTTCTAAATTAGAATTTAAAATTTTTAAACCTACGATAAAGATAAGTTTGTTTTTTTTTTTTTTTTTAAGTTGGACTGATTCATCTCAAAAGTTGATCACATCTAAAAGACTTCGAACTTAAGATCTAAAAATAAGCATATTTCTAAGTTTTCAGCCTACACCAATTTGGTTATCCCTTATGGTTAAGATAAGGTCACAAGGTCCATGACCTGATAAATCATGAACTGGGGTAAACTCTCTCTCTCTCTCTCATTGTATTAGTTGATTAATAGGATAGCTACTGCATGACTTGCCACATCATAATATTTGTAAAACTCAATATTTATTGTATATAATTTTTAATAGTTAAAAATAAAATTTATATTTTAAAAGATTTATTAATAAAATATCATCTAAAATCTATATCTAATAATTTCAATATTTTATAATGCATTAATTTTTAAAAATAAATTTATTGATTTATAATTCCTAATAAAATTTGAATGCTTTAAATTTTACTGATGAGAGTATCATTTTTTAAAGTAGACCGAAAAAAGAGAATTTTTTAATTACCTAAATTAATATACTTTACGAAATATATAGATTAATCTCAAGGTAAAAGAAATATATAAAGATAATATAGTCAAAATAAAAAATTTATTTATTTGTATTAATTTGATAATAATATTTAAGACATTTTATTTTTATATCAAAGTCATGTATGAATGAGTCATGGAGTACAACACACAAATAAGATTGATCATATCTTCTACACAATAATTTAAAATAACAATCAACTCGATCAAATCATAATATGTACTACACACATCCTCCACATGACACGTCATCAAGTTAAATCACGTCAAGTTCCACATTGAATAAGTATTAGAAAGAAATCAAGGGTGCAGAAGTAGAAAAACACCATCCAGACGTTTCTTGATCGCCTAGCGCCTAGGCCGCCTAGAATTTCCGCCTAGGATTTTTTTTTAGATTATAATTTTAGTTTGAAATTTTCAACATGAAAAAACACAACAATTAACATAAAGTCATAGTCATAAATTACAAAATAAGAACTCAAAAGTCTAAACAAATGTTTCATCAATGACAATAACCAAATTAAGTGGATACGATGATCGGATGGTTGCTCATCTCCATAAACGCGATCTTCATCATCATCAGACTCAAACTCAACATCCTCCCCTACTTCCTCATCATCGGAAGAGAAATCATCCTAATCAAGGTCTCTTAGTCGGGTGATTTTTTGAGGAACATCCTCCATCTCATCATGAGAACTCGTAGTCAAAGCCATGCTCAATCCCGCACCCGAGGCAATATCTTCCTCCACAACACCATCATCAATAGATTCAACCCCACCAATGATCCAATCTTGTGCAAAACTAGCATCTTCCTTTGCTAAAAGGACTTCTACGTGTTTTTCGTTTGATCTCCTTTTTTTGTTCAACAACTTTGCATTGAATTGAATATACACAAGATTGTTTAATCGATCGACTAGAAGCTTATTTCTTTTCTTCATCTATATCTAAAAAGATGTAAAAATAAATAATTAATAATAAATTAGTAAATCACCTTCAACAATATTTAAAGCTAAAGAATTACATAATAATTTAGCACAAAGAAAGTTTACTAACCCCTTCAAAAGCACTCCAATTTCTTTCCCAACCGGATGAACTAGTGGTCAAAGAAAGTATTCTCATAGTAAACTTTTGCAAATTAGGAGTGCGCAAACAATAAAATTAGAAAAATAATATAAAAGTTGTAAATTTCTTCAATTTAATTAATCAAAACTATAAAATTATTAAATTTGATATGGATCAAAATTTCCAATGTTTGCTTCCTTGCACTTAACAACCAACTCTACTCCAAATATAGACTCCTTATTCATGTACTTTGGTAGCTCCTCATTCATAATCTTATTTTGCATTTCCATATCCTGAGGAAACATAGTACCCAAGCAATCAAGGACCCCACCTACTACATCCAGATCCAAGTGAAGAAGGGGATCTCGATAATGATATAATGGATTCAAGAGATAAGTCGTCAAATGGAGTGGATTGTTGAGCATGTCTTTCATCTTTGCATCAATAATGTCAATGATAGGGTCATAACTCTTAGCAATGTTGTTCAAGGATGTTTTAATTTCCTCCTTTGCCTTCAAAAGCTCACCATATACAAAACCCATATATGGTTTTTTGTTCCCATCAACAAGTCGAAGCACCTTCACCAACGGGCTGAAAACTTGCAAGCACGAGAAGATACCATGCCAAAATGACATACTCAACACTGTGTTGTAGACAATTTTTCCTTTGGCAGTCGTTGCGAATTTGCATTGCTTCCATTCTTTGCTCACAAACATTGCCTTTAATTGAGTCCTTCTTTCGGATAGGCTCTGGAGAGAGAGAGAGATGATGATGCAAATCTTGTTACTCCGGGTCTAATTATGTCCCTCTTCTTTGTGTGCGTCCTCACCATAACTAAGGTTTTGTGATGAGCATAGATGAAGATAGTCAATGTCATAGCTTGATCAATTGCTTTTTTGAATTTTGGTAGATTTCCAATGCTTTCAAGAATAAGATTCATCGAGTGGGCAGCACACGGGGTCCAAAAATTTAAGGTCTCTTTATCTTCAATAATTTTGCAGCTACCATATTGTTCGAGGCATTGTAGTTACCACTTTAACAACATTTTCTGAACAAACTTTCATCAAGAGAAAAAAAAAACATTAATACATTAACAATCAAATATTATATTATAATTTATAAAACATAAATATGAACTTTAATTTTCATATAATAAATGAAATCACGTATCTCTTCATTGCACTTATCGACGTAGTCATGGATTACTTGGCATGTATGCGGAGTGTCGGAGAAGTCCTTGGAGGAAATAAAACTAGTGCCAAGTCTACAATTCACACACAAATTCATTATACTCCTCCTCTTTCTATCACTCCAAGCATCTGTCGTAATAGAGTACCCATTGACTTTCCATTCTTCTTCTTGTGGCTTAAGTTTTTTGCTTTTGTCCTCTCAACCTCTTTATTCAAGAAACACTCACTTATTTCGTATCGTGTAGGAGGCTTACACCCTGTTCAATATTGACCAATAACCTCGAACATCACCTTGAAACTATCCAACTCGAATACAACAAAAGGAATGCCTGCTTCATAGGCAAATCTACAAACATATTCCTTCACTTTGTCAAGATTTTCTTTGCAAATGATCTCGTTGATGTTTTGGTCACACAAGTTCTTTCGATGATTCAAGGCTTCCTCGGGGTTGATTTAATTTGCAAATTTATCAATAGGTTCAATGGGTGAGCGCTGCGTCATGGACCCTATGGACTCTCTCAACGACAATGCCATCTCTTCATCAATGTCAATGTCATCACCTATATTCACCTTCGATCTTATATCTTTATCATATTGTTTTTTTCCTGCCCTCTTTCTCTTTCCCTCGCTGATTGCATTTCTACACTTGAGTTGATCGTCTTTGGTAGATTTTTTTGCATGCAGCCACATTTCCCTTAATGCCCGCAATGTGTTGCTTTATTCTATAAATTCCTCCACTAATTTCCTTTCCACATAAAACGCATTTCACCCTATCCAAAATATTTGGATCTACCAACACAACATACTCCCACCCGACATCATCTGATTTTCTTTTGAGAGTCTCATTCACAGAAGTTGAAGAAGCCGCCATATTCGTAATCAATCCAAAAAAATATCAACAATTAAGTCCCAATTCAATAACATTTGAACATTTCCAAACAACAATAAGTGTTAATGCTGATGCATTTAATCCACAACACAAGAAAAAGGAAACTAAGTAGAGCCAACCAACATTCCAATTAGGCAATTAGCCAATTAAGAATTTTTTTAACTAGCAATTAAGCTTAACCATACTCAAACTCAGTGTTACTCAAACTAGCAATTAAATTCATTTGGATCACACATCTAAATCTACAACTACTACTAGCAACATTAAAACAATAGTAGAACATCATGAAACTTTTAATCTCATTGTTACTTAAGAACATCATGGAACTTTTAATCTCATTGTTACCTAAACTCAAACTCATAATTAACTCGCAATAGTATCTAGCTTTGGCAACAACTAGCAATTTAATACATGAACTGAAAAGAAGAATTCCATAGACATAAAAGGCTAAAAATAAATAATACATGACTAAGATGAATAATGAATTCAGAATTACAGAGGGAAAAAATATTACCAGATTTTTGGAGACGAGAGTGGTGACGGACGACGAGGGCGGCGATTGGCGAGCAGCGGGTGGGGAGCCGCTTTGGCAAGTAGGGCGTGGCGAGCGGTGAGTAGGGCACAGAGGGCGGCGAGCAAGGCACAACGTCTACTCGAATTTTAAGGATTTAGGGTTTGTTTTGTTCCTTTCTTTGACGAGTACGACTGATAATGAATTTGTTCCTTTCTTCTTTTAGTTTTAACCGCCTAGCTGCCTAGGTGGCGCCTGGACACATAACCTATTTTTTTACTCGTTTTAGGGTAAATCACGGCGGCAGGCGGCCTCCAAGCGCCTAGCCTCATAGAGCATTTTTTGCACCATTGGAAGAAATGTAAGAGACATGAATATAAAAGGGGCGAGTATGTGCAAGAAAGAAGAAAAAAAAGACGGCATGAATCAAATTTACTGATTTAAAAACCGAAAATAATTTAATATTTTAAAAGTAATAATTTCTATTTATTTTTTAGCTGAGGAATGTGATTGTTCATATTTCATTATATTAAGTGTTAAAACATAATTTAACAAATGTATTTAATAGAAACATTGCTTAGATATTCATGAAGGATTTGTGGATTGAAATTTCAGAGCCATGTGTTTATTAATTCGTTGGCTAACTATTGGAGCAACAGAAAAAATATTTATTGTAGATGAAGAAAATGATTATATTCTAGGGCAAATTCATTAAAATGTATCATAGTGTATCAAACATGTATAAAACACTCTTTTATTAAATTGTATGCATTTTACCAAATTTTATTCTATTTTTATGTTTTTAATTAGTTTTCTTTTATTTATGGTATAATATAATTTATTTTACTTAAATTTTTTTATTTCAATGGCTGGGTTTATGGTCCTAGAATTTTCTCACATTCTACATCTTTCTTTATCCATCATTCATCTTTGCACATATAATTTATAATTTAAAATAAAAAATGAGTGAAAATATGCAAATACATTATTAGAAAAAAATTACGCTTATAATTGAATTAATCAAACTAATTAAATATTTGAAATATATAATCTAAAGTTTATATATATATATATATATATATATAGTAATGATATATAACCAACCATCTGATTTTTTATGGAACCATATTGATGACGTGTCATGCCAACTATTCCCTAAATCATGAACCATAAACCCTAAATCATGAACCATTCGAGGGTAAGGAACCATGAACCAAAAGTTGGTCATTAAAAAAAAATGTAATTTTTTATCATTCGATTTTATTTTGAACCAATTCAATTTTTTTTTTTAACGTTTTAAACCCCGCCCGAGTGGTTCATGGTTTCACGATCCGAATGGTTTATGATTTAGGGTTTATGGTTCATGGTTTAGGGAATAGTTGCCCATTAAGAGTTCCAAAAAACCCGGATAGTTGGTTCTATATCATTTATATATATATATATAAAATTTGTATTGAATTTTTTTGCCAAATTCGAAAAACTAATCTTTGGAATTTTTATTGAGGAAAATCTTAGGAGAAATTATGTAATATATTTCCACAAAATTTAATTTTAAATTAGGAAACAAATCTTTGAAATAAATATTAATGAATTATAATGGATTGAGAAAAATATTTGGAATAAATACATATGGAATAAATATTTACAAATTATAACAAGATGAGGAAAATATTTGAAAAAAAATATATAGATTATTTCCACAAACTCTAATGCTAAATTGGGAAACAAATCTTTGGAATATGGTAAAATCTTTAGAATAAAAATATATGGAATAAATAAATAAATATTAACAAATTGAGATAAATCTTAGGAAAAAATATGTAATATATTTCTACAAAATCTAATATTAAATTAGGAAAAAAATTATTGGAATAAATATTAATAAATTATAATAGATTGAGAAAAATATTTGAAGAAATATGTAGATTATTTCCAAATTAATGTTAAATTAAATAAAAAATTAGAAAATCTTTGAATGAATAAATTAATAAATATTAACAAATTATAAAATAAGGAAAAATTTTGAAATAAAGTAGAATATTTCATCTTAAATTTAATGATTTTAAAATACATAAGAATTTTTTTTTTTTTTTATAAAGATACAAAAAATATAAAGTAGAGAGACTTAACTATTCTTTCCTTTCTTTTCTCCAATAAATTAGTCCCCACCAATCCCCATATCCTTTACCCATAAATCGGTCCCCACCCACCCTCCCCATTTCCATATTTTTGATCGATGCTTTTACACAAAAAAGGGCCCAAAACTTTCCATTTTTTATCGTTTGACCTTTCCCCTAGTTTTAGGCTGCCCATTTTTTATCCTTTCCTTTCATTCTCAAATTTCAAAAATCAACGTCCTATTTCTTCTATGTTGGGACCACATTACAAATTTAAAAAAAAAAAAATTGACTAAATTTAAAGGGTCAATTTTGAAGTGTATTTTTTAACCAAAAAATAAATTTTCAGAAAATTTTTTGTATTTTAGACCAGTACATTTTTAAAAAAAAATTGAATTTAGGTTTTTTTTTTAAAAAAAAAAAATTGTATTTTAGGCCAATTTTGGAATGTAATTTTTTTTTAAAATTGTATTTTGGAGTGCATTTTTTTAAAAAAAAATTGTTTTTAGACCAATTTTGAAGTGCATTTTTTAAAAAAAAATGTATTTCAGAGTGCATTTTTAAAAAAAAAAAAATTATATTTTAAGCCCTGGAGTGCATTTAAAAAAAAATATATTGTATATGGAGCCCTAATTTAAACAGAAATCCTAATATGCAAATATAATCACCTAATTACAAATTAAACAAATTAAACAAAAAACTATATACACAAAATCAACACAAAATTAAACAAATTAAAATGAAAAATACTAATAAAAATTCTAGAGAAACCCTAAATTACAAATTAAACAAATCTGCAAAAATAAAATCCTAAAAATTATACAAATCTACAAATCTGATGCCATCGTCTTCTACAAAAATACAAATTCTAAAAATACAATGAAACTCTATAAATTAATACAGTAAAAAAATACAAAAATTACACACATTAAAAAATAAAAATTACACAAAATAAGTTGTCTTCTCCATCCGCAGCAATTTACTGAAATCTGCAAACAAAATTACAAAAATTACAAAAATTCAGAAAACTCAAATTCATAAACAAAGAGAAAACCCAAATTTGCAGAAATTGTTGCCGCCACTCTACCACCCTCACCCCCATCTGATGGAAACACTATAAATATCACACAAATCTGATCGAAAACCTAAATATTTTAAAAAAAAAAAAGAAATTACCAAAATTCAGAAATTAAAAAAATATAGAAAAATAAAGAAAAATTACAGAAATCTAAATGGTCCGTACCTTCGTCTTCGCGGTGGTGGAGGGCGATGGTGCCCTCGGGTTGTTGGCGGCGGCAGCCTTTGCCGCCGTCGTCCGTCACCACCGGGACAACACCCTAAACTAGCGGTTCCACCTCCGCCATCGCCAACCACCACCGCCTCTCCCCAAATTTCTGCCACAATCGGCAGATCCGCTAACTCCAACCACCACTTCAAAAAACGCCACCCATATTAGACAAAGAGCGAGAGGGAGAGAAGGCGGTAGAGTGAGAGGGAGAGATGCAAGAGTTTTTTTTGGGCGTGGATGGGGGATTTGTTTGAGAGAGGGAGGGAGGGAGGGAGGGAGAGAGAGAGAGAGAGTTCTGGGAGTGTTTGCAGAAATGGGTTTGTTGGGGGTATTCTTTTTGACGTTTTGGGGGTTTGGGGGTGGGGGGAGGTATTTTTTTTAAATGAAATAATAAATACATACAAAAATGAGATGAGGGGTATATTTGATACAAATTGTATCTTAGAGTCACTTTAAAGACGATTTGTATCTTATAGTCTTTTTGTTAGAAATTTTGTAATGGAGAGTCATTATTTCATTTAATATCAACCCTACATTTAAAGATTTTAAAAATAAAAAAAAATCTCAACTTTATATGTTAAATTTTAGATTCTATAAATTTCAATTTTATAAGAATTATTCCATTATCTATCTACTTTCCTGTAAATATATATATATATATATATTAAAAATATAAAATTTCATAATCTTCTTTTTTCTACTTCTTATTTCACAATTTTCAATTTTTCATCCTACCCTTTCTTGTGCCTCTTTCTTCTTCTTAGTCATAGGATAATTATGTATGCTTTTGATGTTCGATTTTTTAATTTTCTTTTAATGTTCGATTTTTTTTTTTTTTTGCATCTAATAATATGGTGAGATAATTCTTCATTATATATCAATCTTATAGTTCATATTGATATATCGTCTCTTTAGAATGGAAAAAATCTTTAATACTTGTAGTTATAAAAATTTAATACAAATTAATTATGCAATCATAATCGTGCATCGCACGGGTTCAGTTACTAGTAATATAAATATCATTTTCAATCCCGCGTAATATACGTTGATAGATGCCTAGTATTAATCCTAATCCTAATCAAGATTGAGATGTAAGTTAAACTCATAAACTATTTGAAAAATCAAGATTGTTCTTAAAAAATTAATGATTAAGATTTAAATATTAAAAGCCTATCACTCTTGAGCACTCCACTTGCCTCACTCCTTCACCTTTATCATTGGCTAAGTGTTGACTAGAATCTATTGGAGTTCTAGCAAGAATCAAATCGTCTGATGTTTTCTGAATTTTAATCTCAAGTATTACATCAGCAATTCCCATATCCTTCATGTCAAATTTTGAATTTAACATGTTTTTAGTGGATTTTATCATTTTATCGATACTTCCAATGATCAGTATGTCATCTACATAAAGACACATGATTACATAACTATCTACCATCTCTTTTATGTAAACACATTTATCACATTTATTTATTCGGAATGCATGTTTCAAGCCATACAAAGATTGAAGTAGTGATTTAATTTTATCAAATTAATTTCATTGGACGTATTTTCACAATTCATATTTTGACCATGTTTTTGAATCATGGCCGGTCATGATTAGCACCATTATGAGTTTTCAAATCCCATATTTGTATTCATGCCCGAATGGACGAGCACGAAACAAGTGTAAATCAGAGATGTAATACAATATTTCCTACAATCATCTCTAGTTATTTCCTCCGGTGTTTTGTCTCCACATATAAAATTATTTTAAAAAAATTTTAAAAATTAAAGAAAGAATAAAAAATATTAATAAAAAAAATTTAAAAAATTAAAGGAAGAATAAAAAATAATAATAATATTTTTACAAAAAACACAAAAGAAGAGAGATTTGGGTGAAAGTGAACATGTCAAATAACACTAATTTGGGATAAATTTATTAATTCTTCCAATTATATGGAGAATTTAAGAACTCAAAATCCATGATTTTGAAATCAATGAATTTCAAAAGAAAGATTTATAAATTTATAAATTTCATTCTGCATTCAAACACCAAAAAGAATTTGAAAATAAATTTACAAATCCATTGGTAAAAATCCCCTCATCCAGATAATGAAACATAATTCACGTTTCAGTACTTTGTTCCATTTATATAGCATTAATCATATATATATATATATATATATATATATTCAATTGGTTCCATGTTCTTTTTTTCGACTGAATTTGACTAATTTTTTTTTTCCTCCTGAATTGGTTCTAATTTATCTTCAGAAGTTGTAATACTTCTCTTAAAAAATTACTATGCATTTGATTATCAAGAGCTTGCATTGACATTTTCCATCGGTTTGATGAGGATCTAAAGAACTTGAAAGTGGTCAGAGTTGATGGGCATGAGTTTCTGATGCTACACTCAAAATTATTAGCAAAAGTTGTTGGTGCTTGGCGAAATTGGGCTTGGGAAAAATATACAGAGCTACATATACGGGCATTATGCAACTTTTATATGGTTGTGTTCATTCGAAGATACTTGATTTTAACGTGTTGCAGTGACCTCACTGAGTTAGCAATATTAGCTATTGCAAGCTCTAGATCTTTTAAGAGTCATTTGTGCCTCAAGTTAAGAGTGTAACTTAATCAGTAGAGGAGCCTCCACCACATTATCTTGTACAATTATGAGGATGTGATAGGATAGATAAAAGTTTAAAATTTTATTTAGAATTTAGTATATGTCTTATTTTTAAATGTAAGACAAGTGCAAGTGTACACATTTATATTATATTTATTCTTATTGATCCAATTTAATTTCCTTTTTTTAATCGACTAAATGAGTAAATGATATTTATATACTAATTATCAATATTATTATTATAAATTATGAAATTAATTAGTGTTATGAAAATAATTAAAAATAATATTTATTAAACATCTATTATGACACACTATAATAAGTGTACTTATTATGAATTACAAATTGAAAACCAATAGTTTTAATAAGTGTAGTATACGTTATCAATGTAAGGGTCTGCTTGGTTGGGGATAATGAAAGTGGGTAATGGAAATCACTTCTATTAATGTTGCTGGGGTAGTTTTGATACATAAATAATGAGAATAGAAGTAAGCAATTGATTACCCCCACTCACTCAACCCACCTCACATGATACCCATTGTTTTTTTTTTTTGAAAGACATGATATCCATTGTTGATGTTCAAGCTAAACAATAACAATGCAATCTATAACCCTTAGTGATTAACCCCTCAATGATACCCATTAATTATCATTACCATTTCCTAGTCATACCAAGTGGGCCATAAGATTGTCGTAAAAATGTCATGATAGACAAAATGTAATAATAAGTGCTCTATAATGACACTTATAAATGTCATGAGAGCTCATTTTTCTTGCAGTGAAAATAAGTCCATCTTCCCTTGAAATTAAGGCTGTGGTGCATTTGCAGTTACAACCTCAAACTAGTGTCCCTAAGCAGATAAGATAAACGCCACGTGGCGCTCTGGTAAGGGTGCCCAACGATAAGGCACCAATCCATCCATATGTGGTCACAAAATGGAAATGTCACCCCGTAACGGAATCAACGGCCCAAACCCGCCCGAATCCAACGAGATTTATTGCTGGCCGTCGGATGAATATCTGGAACGCCCAATTAGAATGAAGGGGGTCCATGCACTATAAAAGATGAGGCTGCGAACAATAGCAGCACGTAGCAGGCAGATTGAGTGTGTGTGAAAGTAAAGTGAGAGAGAAAGAAAGAAATGGCTTCGTCAATGATCGCCACCGCCTCCGTCGTCGGCCGCTCCATCCCGGCTCAGGCCAGCATGGTGGCTCCGTTCACCGGACTCAAGTCCGCCGCCGCTTTCCCAACCACCCGCAAGAACGCCGACATCACCACCATCGCTAACAACGGTGGAAGAGTCTCATGCATGAAGGTACATTCTTGATTAACTAGATAGGCTACCTAGACTTAACAAATTGACATTTTAAAATGTATATTATATATAATGTGTAATTGATTGTATTTTAAAACCACATCCAATTAGTTGGTTTTATTGAATAATATTAGTCGGTTGCTTAGTATTGGTTGTTTGACATAATATGCATAAAAAGACCCTTGAATTATATATCAATTTTTATTTCTGAGAGGTTGCTGGATTAATTTTTATTTTTAAAGGCCCTTAATTTATATAGTTCTTGTTTTATTTGATTTCTAAACTATAATTTTGTTTCAAAAAGTCATTAAATTATATAATTATTGTTTCATAAGACTATTTTTTAACAATTGGTTAGAGATGATTTTTTTTGTTGAGTTCGATCTTAAATATCATATGGATATAATAGCATTGAAGTTGGATTGATGTGTCATATTTTAATGAAAAATATTAATCTGAATCGGCAAAATTTATGAGATCTCGTTACTAGGGGTCTCGCGAAACAGAATTATATAGTTTAAGAACTTTTTTAAAACAAAAAATAGTTTAGGGATCTATCAAAATAAAAATTAATATATAGTTCAGTGACTTTTTATTAAGAGTGGATCTCATGTGCATCCAGGTGCATCATGCACTCATAGTGCATTAGAACCATTCAAAATAGAAATTGATATATAGTTCAGTGGCCACTGGGCTCCTCATTTGAGTGGGAGACCCAAATTCGATTCCCTTTGGGAACGAATTGAAGTTATGGGAGTTATAAGGTGGATTGACGATTTCGTGGAGTATTTGGGTGCTTGGTGTACTAACTACTAACAACTAGCATCTAACTTTGCCCGATAAAAAAAAAGTTCAGTGGCTTTTTATTAAGAGTGGGTCTCATGTGCATCCAGATACACCATACACTCATAGTGCATTAGAACCATGCAACTTGTTATATTGAAAAATGCATTTTGTTTACACTGAACCGTGCAACTATTTCAATATTATTGCATGATTCAATGTAAACAAGTTGTATCTTCTAGTATAATAAGTTACATGATTCTAAAATTCATTATGAGTGCACGGTACACCTGATACGTACAAGACTTAGCGTTAAATACGTACAATATTAGTCGTCCACTAATTGCGCACATGTTAATTTGCAGGTGTGGCCCACTGAAGGACTGAAGAAATTCGAGACGTTGTCATACCTTCCTACTCTAACCAGGGAACAACTCCTCAAGCAAGTTGAATTCCTTCTCCGCGAAAAGCTCATTCCTTGCCTAGAGTGGGAGTTGAAGGTGCATTAATTCACATAATTAATTAGTTTATATTATTTCACTAATACTCTCCGTGGGCTGAGTTCTCTTACGACGAGGACATAGGGCGTGAGCCTTTAGGGTCTGGTACCATGAAAGAATCCAATCTTATCTACAAATATAAGAGGTGTGAAATTAATTCGTTTATATTATAATACTGCAGGACGGATTCGTGTACAGGGAGAACAACAGGTCCCCAGGGTACTATGACGGAAGATACTGGACAATGTGGAAGCTGCCGATGTTCGGGTGCACTGATGCAGTGCAGGTGTTGAACGAACTGGACGAGTGCTTGAAGGAGTACCCCCAAGCATTCGTCAGAATCATCGGATTCGACAACGTACGTCAAGTCCAGATTTGCAGCTTCATCGCCCATAGGCCAGATGGCTTCTAAGAATTTTCATTTTATATGCATGCATGTTTCCTACCTCCATGATCTCATGTGTTTCCTTTAGGCTTTTCTGCTTTTTGCTGTTTTTTGGTTTCTTATCCAACTCATTTTGTGAATTTCCCTCCTTTCTTTGTCTCTCGGATTTTCCGAATTCCGAAGGAATTGGATTGGAATGAATGTATGAGGATAAGTATCATGGACAACCATGTATCAATTTACTAATAAACTATAATGCATATTTGTTTTCTTTTAAATTCATTTGTGTTGATTTCGTTCATTAATTCTTCATTTTTTTATATTTCACATGAGATCGATTATAAGTTGTTTTTGATGATGCTAGCTAGTACGATCTCAACATACTTGATATATTTTAACAATATGTGAAATGTACCCATTTAAACTTGTTTTTTAATTACAATATACAACATAAGAAATGATGGACTTACACGATATACACACATTTATAATTGAGCTATCAAATGAAATTATTAGTGGAAGCGACTATCGGACCGGACAACTCCAGCGCTTTCGGTCGAATCGGGTTCGACCGATCCGATCATTATTAGTGGTTGAGCCGTTATGACGTCATAATTATGTAATATATAAATTATATATATTTATTTATTATTGATAAAATTTATTACCTCCATCCTAATTATTTCTCCAACCCATTTGGCCCATACAATAACTGGCCAACCTAGTGTAAAATTTAGTTTGGCCCATTAATTTAAATCCTAAATTAACTAATTAAATTTCAGTCCATTAGCCCCTTTTAACCACAATTTAAAATAGTAAGACCCATCAGTATATTTGAGAAGGTCGATTATAATTTAGAAAAGGAAAAGAAAGTTATAATATTCAAAACCCTAATCATTCTATCCTAAAAAAACATTTCTGTGGCTGCGCCACGGGGGAAGAACAGGGCAAACATTCTGCAAGAAAAATAAAGTGGTTTCTTAGCAACTCCATTAAGAGAAGAGCTTGTCGTCATCGCCACCGAGGAAGCTACCGCCGGCGTGCCTAAATCTGTTCGCAAATATTCAGTTTTTTTTTTTTTAAATTCAGGCGAACTGGCGAACGACCAGTTCAACCGGTCACCAGTTCGCGCCGCTTCTCGCCGTTTCAAGCGATTCATGACCGAGCGGATTGTCGTCCGTTTCAAGCAACTGATGAACGATCGGTCCGATCCGCTTTTTAAAACATAGATTATAAGTTGTTTCGGATGATGCTAGCCAGTACGATCTCAACACACTTGATCACTTGAGAAACTATATGTGAAATGTACCTTATTAAACTTGTTGTAATTACAATATACTACTCCATCCATCCCGGAAAGACTGCAACACTAAAATTGGACCGCAAACTAAAAAAAAAAAAAAAAAAAAGTGGGTTTGAGTGTAATAAAGGAGTATTGTGAGTAATCAAAGGTGGAGATATTGACTTTTAGTGGGTATTTTGGGAGTGTTACAGTAATGTTTGAACGTCCAAATAAGACAAGTATTGCAATAATCATGAGACGGAGGGAGTAGAACATAAGAAATGATGGACTTGCATTTATAATTGAGCTATCAAATGAAATTAGAAGTTAAAAATTGAGATTCTCAATGATAGGATTACTTATTCAAGAATTAGATTATATCTTGGTTATAATTAATTATAGGGGTGAGCAAAAATATGTCAAAATTGAACCACCGAATCGAAATAAATCTAAATATTAAATTTGGTTCGATTTTCAATTAAATATTCTGGTTTCGATTTTAAAATATAAAAATTTTGGTTTTCGGTTTTCGATTCGGTTTTAAGAATTTAAAATTTTGGTAAAACAAAAAATCAAAATTATATTTACACTATTTTTTAATTATTAATTACTTAATATATAAATATTAATATCCTTAAATAAACTAATTAATAAGTAGTAATTGTACATATAATAATACTCGTTATAACCACACGACTCATTATGTTAGTGTTAGTGTCACAGAGACAATCCATTGTAAGGACATAATGCTAAGATAATATTCAGTATTGGTTTAATATTATTATTTATTTAATATTAAATGTATGACATTACACTTGTTAGAATATTATGTTTGATTGTTTGCATTTGTTCTTATCTGTGTTCCCTTTAGTCATTGCTGTCATTGAGGTTGTGAGAACTCAGATGACTTAAGCATGATTCTCAAATAGCCTCGATCGAGGATCATCAAGAATGGAATATTGATGATGCAATTGAGATTAGTGTGCGATTTGCATCATACTCTTAGAGAGTGTAGTAAGATCTCACTTACTACGAGATACTAGGTATCTCATTATGGATGCACAAATACCTTAGAGGGTATTGGTATACCCATCCGAGAAACCGTTTGATGTAGTTCCACTATATGTATCTACAGGTGTCTCGGTTAGTGGGAGCGATGCGATACTCCTTTGACTTGAGGTCAATACGCATGACATGTGTTGAGTGATGAACTTTGACCATGACCGATGCTTGCACCCTTCCATGGGTAGATATGGCTTGTATTGAGTTCATCACGAAGTGCATGTGCGTGGTAGTTGAGCCAAGAATATGAGATTTAGAGATAATACTCATCTTCTCATCATAATTGGATCAAAGTCATTGACCAATGCACGTCAACTTGGACTTTATGGCCAAGTGTGACATAAGTGACCAATTAGTGATTAGAGATAACATGATTAAGTTATTTGAATAGACATTTCATCATGTTCAAGACTAATCGAGTATTCCTAAATGAAGGAGGAAATCGCAATAGCCCACGTTTCAGTTACAGGTAGTTGCACGTTTCTCGCAACGTACCTCATATATTGAGAATGTCTGATTTATTGTCTAGGGTTCAATTAAGACAGTTAGTTGACTAATTGCTCGATATATGAGGGCAAATGGGTCACACAACAAGTAGTTTCCTTTTACGGATTATAGTTGGTTGATTAAATGTTAAATTGGATTTAATATTTAATTTATGGAGAATTAATAATAGATTAATTTGGAATTAATTATTATTAATATTTAATTAAATTGAATTTAATTAAATAGGATTCCCAATAATAATATATGAAATATTATTATAGGATTTAATATATATTGAATCAAATCCGTAGAAATTTGATATACATGGGAATTAAATCCGTAGAGATTTTATATATGGGAATCAAATCTATGAGATTTAATTTTACAAGATTAGGGATTTTATTTCCTAATCAGGTTAGCTTTAAATTTAAGTTGTGTCTCCCTTATATATATGAGCTCTTGAGAATTCATAATACAAGTGTTCATATTTTCTCCATAAAATCTAGAGTTCGAATTTTTCTAGCAAATTCGTCTCGAGATTCAAAGCTGGCAATTCTGTGCAAGTCCGTGAACGGGGATTACGTGGATACCATAGTTGAGAAATTTGCTTTCGAATTACTATAAGATTTCTTGTTATGTTTATTCGTACTCATTTATGCAATTAACTGTTCGTTGTTTGTGAACTGTTTATTTCTGCTGCGCATGTATTACGTGTTTACGTGTCTCAATATTCCAACAGTAGTATCAGAGCTTCAGGCTCTTGTTTTTAATTGCATAATTAAAATTTAGTTTTAAAATTAATTTTTTTAAACTATGGGGCACGACTTATTTGATAAACCGCACCCCTTCTCCTTATTTATTTCGCCGGCTCGCTCATCCCCTTCGCCCTAATTTAGGGTTTTCCTTTCGGGAATTAAACGAGACGCTCCTTTCCCAACAAATGGGTACTCGCGCGTCTGAAGGTCGGCGCTTAGCCACCCTCACGACAGCGTCTTCGCTTGTGGCGTTAGCGGCTCGCCGTTGCAACATCATCTTCAAGGCGAGGTCCCTGGTTTTCGTATCTATTCATGGTGGTGCGCCCTCTCTTCGGCTCATTTCGTGGCGGTGCGCCACCGATTCATCCCGATTTTGAGTTGCCAATGCTTGAACTCTTTCGAGACTTGACCGCCATGTCCGTCTCGATGCATTTCAAGGTGGCACGCCAATAGAATCGAGACGAACCAGTGGCAGCAGGCCACTGACTCAATCATCTTCCTCGTTCTAGTTTCGAACCAGTTCAATTAAAGGGGCCGCGACTCAGTACGCGTCCGTTCCGTCTCTCTCACTTTCACGGTGGGGAGTCACCCGCACACGACGAGCGACAGTGGCAACTCGTGCCTATTCAACTTGCAATGCGCGTCGCTTTGCCCTGTTAGATTCGCCCTTGTTCTTCGAACCCCTTCTTCTGAACCGGTTTTTGGTTTTGGTTGTTGTTCGAATTATGATGGGACCGATTAATTGGACTTGATTTGTTGTTATTCGGATGATGATGAAACTGATTAATCTAAATTTTGGGTATTTGGGTGTACGATTTTTCGGATTGGACTTGATTTGGAAGGGTTATGATGTAGGAGGGTTGTTTTGCAAATTCGATTTGAGACAGGCCCTCCAGTGCAATTTTAGAAATTACACCTGAGCCCCCGAAAGAAATAAATTAAAATTTTATTTTGAAAATTTTATTAAGTTTAATTCTGAAATTAAATAATGGTTGAACCAATAACAATTAATTTGATTAATTGATTTTAATAATCTTAAAATTGAGTTTTATATTGAACTTGAAATTCATTTTTAAAAGGATTCATTAAAACCCACTTAGTTGATTTATTTATTTGTTTAAATTAGTTAACGCGTTTTAGGGTTTAGGGTTTGATGGTTTTAAACCAACTTAATTTTGTTTCGCTAGCCCTCGCGAGGAACAAAAGTTAAGGGACATCAGTCGAACTAGGTTCGATAAACTAGGAATTGAAGTTTTGCAATTGGTTTGGAGACCTACCAATTATGTTATTGTAATGATCAGCCCTCCCTGGGATTATGATGGTAGTAATGTGGATCCTAGTCCATTATAATTTATATTTGATATAAATTCGTATTTTTCCGATGAGGTCGTTAAGTAAGTGAAAATAATGGAATTTGTTTTGATTGCTGAATATTTTTTTCTGAATATATAGGCTATATTTGTTTTGATTGCTAAATATTGATCATAGGAATTATGTGTTTTAATTCCCGTTCTATTTTATTTCTCTAGGATTGTTGAAATGAATAACTTGTCATTGAGAAGCATTTTGGAAACGAACAAATTGGTTGGGCCAAACTTTCTCGACTGACACCAAAATGTTCGTTTGGTGCTCAGGCAAGAAAAGATTGAGTACGTGTTGGATACATCATGCTACCCCGGAGGCTGGTACTGAAGAAGCTGATGCATTTGACGCTGAGCTCAGAAGAAGCATCAAAAGGATGCTTCCTAGGCTCATTGTGTTATGCTACTTTGGATGACTCCCGAATTGCAAAGGTAACATGAGAAGATGCTTCCCTCCGAGATGATAAAACATCTGAAGGATCTCTTTGATTCTGAATCTCGTTCCGAGATTGATGAAGTGAAGAGAGATCTGTTCAAATGCCGACTGTCTGAGGGAGGGAAGGTTTCTCCTCATGTGTTGAAGATGATTGGGTTAATCGAGAAACTTGGTCGTCTGGGCATTGAGCTCAAGACCAATATTGTTGTTTACGCCATTCTTCAGTCGCTTCCCAATTCATATTCGAATTTTGTGGTAAACTTCAATATGAATAAGACGGAATCGACCATGCTGGAGCTGCACAACATGCTAAAGACCTTTGAGTCTTCCACTGCTAAGGAAAAGCTCGTGCTCATGGTGAGTGTCTCTACTTCTTCTGCTCCGAAAGGAAAGAAGAAGCGAAGAGGCAAGGCAAAGAAAGTCTCCAAACCAAGCTTCCTTAAGCCTAAAGGTGGAATTCAAAAGAAGGAGAGGGTGGACAAAGATGTATGCCTCCACTGCAAGCAGAAGGGGCATTGGAAGAAAGACTGCAAGGTTCTAGTAGCTGAAAAGAGGACACAACGTGTCTCAACCTCTAGAACATGTATGTTTGTTATTGAGATAAACATGTCCACAAATGATAGTAACTGCTGGGTATTAGATACAGGTTGTGGCTCACACATTTGTATAAATGTGCAGGGTCTCAAGGATAGCAGGGCAGTTAGGCCAGGTGAAGTCGCTTTACACGTTGGGAATGGAGCAAGAGTTGCCGTTGAACGTGTTGGTGTTTACATTTTAGATTTACCCTCTGGTTTTAGAATTGAACTGAATAGTTGTTATTTTGTTCCTTCTATTACCCACAATATTATTTCTATTCCGATGTTGGATATTGAAGATTTTTCCTTCCATTTTGCAAACAATAATTGTTATTTTTCGCTTAATGGTGATGTGTATGGAAATTCTCCTTTATCTAATGGTTTATATTTGTTGCATTGTGGATATAATAATCTTAATATACAAAATAAAAGACTCAAACTTAGTAATCATGAAAACCCAATTTACTTGTGGCATTGTAGACTTGGTCATGCAAATGAGAAAAGAATTGCAAGGTTAAGAAAGTTAAACTACTTAACCCCATTCGACTTTGAGTCTTATGGAAATTGTGAATATTGTCTTAAGGGCAAAATTATCAGCAAACCCTTTTCTGGGAAAGGGGTTCGTGCCAAGGAAGTTCTAGAGTTGATCCACAGTGACGTTTGTGGACCATTGCCCACTCTAACTAGGGGTCACTTCGATTACTTCATAACTTTTACTAATGACTTCTTTAGCTTCGGGTATGTGTATCTAATGAAACACAAATCCGAATCTTTTGAGAAATTCAAAGAGTATAAAGCTGAAGTAGAGAAACATCTTGGTAAGGGTATTAAGACTCTTCGATCAGATCGAGGAGAAGAATATCTTAGCTATGAATTCACCGATTATCTGAAGTTGCATGAAATCCAATCTCAATGGACTCCTCCCGGCACACCCCAAATGAATGGAGTGTCCGAGAGGAGAAACCGAACCCTGTTTGAAATATCACTTTAAGATTTTTCATGATGTCCGCAGCAGTTTCAACGTTTTGGTGTTGGTGTTGGTGTTGCAACACATCTGACATTGAAGCCAAGATGGTACACTTTGCCATTTCGTTGGACCGCTCCCAGTCAATATAATCCTTCTTATCCGATTTGCTAAACTCGTCAGTTGGCTTGTCAGGTTTAGGTGCAGTAAGAACCCAGTTATGATGTTATGCGATTAGGACAATAGTAAGTTTACGATACCAATCAACAAAATTCTCTCCAGTAAGCAAATTGTCTTTAAGTATATTGAACAGTGGATTAAAAGGTTGCAACATGATGATACTGAAAATAAACATACATTTCGTATTAATAACACAAAATTATCACATAATTCGATGACATGAATCATATTAAAATCTCAAAAAAATATGAACATGCATCAGCCAACATCTTAAAATAGTTTAAATGAGCCACGTGGGTGGGTCATCATTTAAAACACATTTAAGCAGGTTACAAACAAGAATAGTTACAAACCTTTAATTCAAAAAAAATTAATAGTTGGCTCCCACTTTACCAATATAAAATTGACAGGGACTTCGGCGAAGTATACGCATATCAATTTTATACCTAAGTAATAACCATGATTAAATACATAATTATTATTTCATTTTGAACGAGCCTCTTGGGAGGGTCATCATCGCCACAAATAATAATTCACAATCATCATTTTGAGAATTTATTCATGTGAAAGCTTTCTTTTGGCCGTCCCTTAGGGGGATTTCTCCAAAAGAATTCACAAATAAATAAATTATGGAGGTAAAAAATTAATTCAATTTTATTATCCGGAATGAAATTGTCAATTAATTATTTAAGCATACTTAGTAATTTTTTAAAAACGAGAATTTTCATGCACAACAAAATCCTCATGCAAACATATTTAAACAAATTAAATACAAGCATAAGAAAATAACATCAACAAAAAAATAAACACACTGGGCACATGTTGGGAGATGAATTCAATAAAGAAGTTTTGATTAGATCCCAAAACCCCTGAGTATGACATGTTCAGGATAATCTTGATAGTCCGAGTCAGGTTTCAGTATAGATTGTTCAGGAAGATATCTGCACCGTGTATAGTCAGCAGATATTAAAATCAGGTTAGATATTGAAAATCATGAAAAAGAATCAAGACTCGTGGTTATCAAGAATCAAGACTCGGTTATTGAAGATTCAAGAAGTTATCGAGGATCCGGAAGACCTGAATGTTCAGAGGCACTGAAGAAATATCTATCTGAATACATACAAAACTGAGGAAAACGAACATTTTCAGAAGAATAGATATTGCCCAAAATATTCAAGTGCAGACAAAAGGAAATAAGTCTAAGTGTTGTATAAGGTGGTCTCATTCAGAGAGATTGACCCAAAAGAGTCGTTTTGTTTGTCTACATTCACTGAAGACAAGAACCAATCAGAGGAAGACAACACATGACTTTTTTATCGACATCGAAAACGACAGACTTCGAATTTTGTCAAGAGTACTATGTTCGCATCGCTAAAATTGGTGATTGGCTACATGGTCGATATTGCCTAAAACATGCGAGGAGTGTTCAAACCCTAAAAATAGTCGTTCATCAATAACCAGAAGAGGAAACTCTTGACGCTATCTCTTCCAACAGATAGTTTTTCAAAGAGTGACGTTGGAGAAGTTGCCTATAAATACCAGTGACCTTCACCATTGAGAGGTTACGGGAAATTTCAGCAACTCAAGAGCTCATTCGTATTCTTGCAAAATTGAAGCACTCGAAAACCCTAAATGTTGGGAAATATGTAATTTAGTTTTGATGGAAGTTCCAAAACAGGTTGTAATAGGACCATCAAACACATTAAACCGATCGATGACTTAGAATCAGAATAAGATGACCAGCTAAAATGTATAGATAGCTGATGTAAAAGATAGGTCACATATTGAGGGGGAACTCAATATGTATAGGTCAGGTCGAAGTATCAGATGACCCAGAGAAGGTCATATGATCAGAAGACTAAGCGCAAATCAAAAGACAAGAAGTTAGAAGATCAGGTGAAGACAAGAAGACACTGAAGAATCAGAAGAACCTAAAGACTCAGATGAACCTGAAGACTCAGATAACACTGAAGACTCAGATGAACCTGAAGACTCAACATCAAACCTGAAGACTCAGTACGATTGAATACACTGAGGCTCAGAGACACCTGAAGATCAAAAGACCTGAAGACCTACTTTCAGCAGAGTCTGCATATTGAAGCTAAGACAATGTGCAACTGAAGACTCAATAAGGTAGACTGATCAGTTATTTGATCAAGTCACTCACACTGGTGACAATCAAAAAGATACACCGCATAAGACGAATCCTCTTCAAAAGGAATATCAATCGTCTAACGGACAAATTTCTAAAGTGCCACCTCGCGAAGCCAAGGAGAAAGCGACACGTGCACAAAAAGAGCTGACAATACGGGATACGACGTTGCAGACAAAAATGGCGCTAATCATGCCTACGGCCACACCGCAAATCACAACACGTCACAATCATATCCTACAACCTACCTAATATAGCCCGAAATTCAAATTACTCTCCAACGGTTCTTTGATTTCGAGGTCTATAAAATGGGATCGATCTTCATTTTGAAGAACAGGACCGACATAGGACCAAAAAGGACTAACAAGTGAAAACGCAAGAACAAACGCGGAGACATCGCAAAAGAAGCTAAAGCTACAACAAATCTCCACTCAAAAGAACACTACATCTGAAGATTATTCTTAAGAGTGTTCATCCCATAGTTCTTAGCAAGAAATCCTATCCACTAGCATTTTGGCTAACTAAAAGCACCAGGATAGATTTCCAGTTGGAACCCTCAATAATTCTTTACCCAAACGCAAGTTAGGTCAAGTCTGTAGAGTGGGAACTCATTAAACATCTCGGCTATCCTCTTTGTAGGATATAAGTCCCGCTGGTTACGTTGTAGAGTGGGAACTCGATAAACATCTCGGCTATCCTGAAAAGGATATAAGTCCCTTAGGTTAAGCTTGAGTGGGAACTCGGTAAACATCTCGGCCATCCTGAAAAGGATATAAGTCCCGCAGGTTAAGTTTGTAAGAGTGGGAACTCGGTAAACATCTCGGCCATCCTGAAAAGGATATAAGTCCCGCAGGTTAAAGTAGGTTAAGGTTCCCCTGTGTTAAGGGAAGAGTGGATGTAGGACGGGTTTCGTCCGAACCACTATAAAAAGTCTTGTGTGCATTTACTTGCTTTCTTATCGCTTTACACAAGTCACTCAACTGAGTTTAAACTGCATACATATTCTAAAGTTAAGCTCAGTCTGCACCAAGCAACTGATTTGATCAGATTGACACTTCAGTCAACTGGTTGAAAACTGACTTAAGAATCTGATTGATAAAACTAGTTTTTCACACGGGTAAAAACAAGCTTCCCGCACCATTCAGTTTAAGTTCGATAGATATCAAAATCGACCGCCCTCGGCACACTCGGTAAGATTGAACATCGATCTAAACCGATACACTAAGCACTCGACGGTAATGCAGTTCACACCGATCCAAGACGAAAAGTTTTGGAAGTCTATTCACCCCTCCCCTCTAGACTTCCGCCCTCACAAAACCCGTTCGGGACCTACAAGTGGTATCAGAGTAGTGGTTCTACAGACCACTGGCTTTGAGTATCATCGATTCTTGAGGAAGAATCTTTGTGGTCATTTGAACTGATCTTGAAAAACTTTTTTTAAAACTCATTCGTTTTCAAAAATCACTCAGCATGGATAATACCTCTGGAATGTATCATGATTTGCCAAAATTTTCAATTGATGAGTATGCAGATTGGGCTATATATATGTGCAACCATCTAGGATCGATAAGCGGCAGAATGATGGAAGTCATCGAACGAGGACCCATCATCATATACCTCAACAACCCAGCAGTCGGAGGAGATCCAGACTTTGCCACGGGAAGTCTTGTGCAAAAAAGCCCAGCCCTGATGGATGCAGAGGAAAAAAAGTTGTTTACTCTAGATACAATCGCCAGACATATAATCATGAAGACAATGGATAAAGTCACCAAAGAGAAGATAAAGTATCTCAAAACCGCAAAAGCAATGTGGGATACTCTTGCTGAGATATGCGAAGAAAATGATCAGATCAAAGACAGCCGCCTACAAGCTAAACTGGTGAAGTTCGAAATGTTAAAGATGTTGCCCAACGAGACCATCAACGAGCTCGATGGGAGGATCACCATGTCAATCAATAAGCTACGAGAACTTGGTAGAGAGATGTCAGACAAAGATATCAACTACAAGATCTTAAGATCTCTCACTAAGAAATGGGACATGAAAGTCACGGTAATCAAGGATTGCCAAGACATTTCAAAGATGAAGCCAAGTAGCTTGTTCTTATGCCTTAAAGCTCACGAGTTCGACTTAATCGAAAGAGGACAAGCAGATGAAGACGAGACGCCTATTTAAGCCTCAACGTCTAAATCAGTTACATTTAAAGCAACCAGCAGCATATCGAAGGCCACTGAACCTGTTGGAAACATCATAAGCTAAGCATAACAGATCGCTCTGCTTACCAAGAAACTTGAAAGAACAAATACTCAGCTTGGTAAGTATCGGAGATTCTACAGTGACTATCAAAGAAACAGGAGGCCAACTGACAGATCACGAGAAAGAACCAGATCTGATGATCGAAGAGATCACAGAGAAGAAAAGAAAAGAGATGATCTGACGGATGACAGATCTGACAGAAGAAGTTCTGATTACTATCAGAAAGGGAAGTCACCTGACAGATCCTACAGACGGAGTGACTCACCTGGCAGAGGAAGTTCCATAGATCGAGGATCATGCTTCAATCGCGAGAAACCAGTCACTACAAAGACCGGACGCCTGACCGACTCCCAGAGAAAGAGAAGAGAAACGGAACAAAAAGAGAGCAACGCCTCGTAGATAGGAAAGCCCTAGTAGTCGGACACATCCGGAATTGATGATTCCTATCGCTTTTCCGAGGACTCGGGTACTCATCCAGAGAAGAC
Source organism: Stenogyne calaminthoides (assembly GCA_037126765.1). Lineage (NCBI taxonomy): Eukaryota > Viridiplantae > Streptophyta > Magnoliopsida > Lamiales > Lamiaceae > Stenogyne > Stenogyne calaminthoides. The sequence continues at coordinate 14,181,293 of JBBCBC010000012.1, read as the reverse complement.
TTCGATCCCGATAAAGAGCGATATTCTCTTGGATGACGATGACTTCCACGAGGTAACCTCCAATCTAACCTCCAAACCTTCGCTTTTTTCAATTTCCACACCGCTATTATTAAAGACACGCCGGAGAGATTGACTTGCAGCTCTACTCGAGCAATTGCTTGATGATCTCTCAAAAAGAGACACTTATACAATAGTGGAAGCTGAAAATGATAAGCTAAGGATCGAAATAATCATTTCGTTAAAGAGAACACTCAAATAAAAGCTCTTGAATGAAATTTTTAAATCGGAAGAAGGTAACCGAGGAACTTAACGCTCAAGGTTAAATCTTTCGATCGGGAGAAACAGATCAAAGATCGACTAGCAATCAACAAACCGCAAGTCGATGATTTCAAAATCCTTCAACCTAAATTTGATGAGCTATTCGACTACATGAGAGTCTTAAATCTATCGAGGATAGTCTCATGGAAGAAAATAGAGGTTTTCACGAAGTCATCTAAAACCGTTCAAGAAATGAACACCTATTTTTTAACGCCGACTAACAAAGAAGGAATTGGGTATGAGAACCCTTCTACATCCTCAAAAGCCCCGTTTGATTCACTTCAGAAGGGTGTAATCAAACGAGTCTCTGACAAAGATACACTAAAAGCTAAACTTGTATCTAATAAGGGAAAAAGACTCATTGAGCAAGTAAAGGCAGGTGCCTAATCAGAAAGGGAACATAAATGGACCCCAACTGATAAAGCATCAGCCGAGGAATCAACAAAAGAACCCAGTTCTTCTGAAGAGACCTGAACCTGATCAGCAGATTAGGTATTAGAAGAGATAACCCATGAGAAGGAAATCTAATCTGAGACCCAATCAAGGTCAGCTGCCTAATAAGCAAGTAATAGGTAAACTGCAAAGACCACCTATGCCAAAAAGATATGAATCTTTTGATGGTAGCGATCGTACCTACCCTTATAATCGAGATCTAGTACTATCGCTTTGAGCCACACTGAATTAAAAGAAGACAAAATATAAAGAAAAATCCCAAGTCTTCTAAGTCATCCAAGGCTCACACTAATAATCATACTAATCAGAAAGCATATAAAGAGACGTATGATTATGTTGATATGTATGTGTTGGGAGATGAATTTAATAAAGAGGATTTTGATTAGATCCCAAAACCCCTGAGTATGACATGTTCAGGATAATCTTGATAGATGAGTCAGGATTCAGTTTTAGAAGTGTTCAGGATAATATTTGCACCGTGTATAGTCGGCAGATATAGAACAGGTTAAAAACTGAAGAAACTGAAGACTCAGTATGAAACTGAGAATCTGAAGGCTCAGAGAAACCTGAAGGCTCAGAGAAACCTGAAGACTCAAAGAATCTGAAGGCTCGGAGAAACCTGAAGGCTCAGAGAATCTGAAGACTCAGTATGAAGACTCAGGATGTCTCTGAAGACAAAGAGACTCAGAGAATCCTGAATGCACGTAATCCTCGAAGACTCAAAGAATATCTTCAATGCTAAAAGATATCCCGAATGTTCCGAGGCATTGAAGCCGAGGAATATAGCCTGGAATCCGGTGACGTGGACCAATGAGAGGAAGACAACTTGACTGGAAAAAAGTCAGTAGAATCACATGAGAGAATAGTATGGATTTGAATGAGATTCTTTCCAACGGTAACATTCAAATCCACACTATAAATACAAGATCTTCCATCAAATTAAGTGTGGAGATTATGCACAAAATGCTACAGAGCCAAGAGCGTTATAGTCAAAGCATTCCCACCCTAGAACACAAGTCTGTAGATATACAAATATATTCAAAGAGTGTTCTAGAACCCAACCTAAGCTACCCACGATGTATCTTAAGCTTAGAGAGATTTTCCCAACCTTAGCATTGAGGCTAAACAACTCAGAAGGGAAAATCTCACCATAGTTGGAGACAACACCAAAACCCAAACCCATTCTCGTAAGAGATAACGAAAGTGGTGAAGTGAGGTAGTTGTTAGGCAATCCCGAGTGAGGGTAATAAGTCCCGAAGGAGTGTGAACTCGTTAAACATCTAAGAGGCGAGCCCGAGAGGGTGATAAGTCCAGAGGCTTTGAGTTAGTAAACTACAGAGGTAATCAGAAAGCTCAAAGTAGAAAGGTTAGTAAACTACAGAGGTAGTAAGAAAGCCTTAGGAAGTGTTTGAAGGAATTTCCCTAGGAACAGGGAGAGTGGATGTAGGAGCTTGAGTCTCCGAACCACTATACATTGCTGTGTTGTTTACTGCTTTACGTTCTTATCTTGTCATACACACTCGATTATAAGCAAGACACAACACATGGATTCAAAAAGGCAAAAAATCTGGAATCACCATTCCTTCACCCCTGTTTTATATGCACCGCAATAAAATGTTTTGCTTCCGCACGCACAAAATGGGTTTTTCCACCGGGACCAACAAGTGGTATCAGAGCGGGAGTTCAAAAGGTTCACTAATTTCAGAGTGACCACCTGAACAGATCTTTTTAAAGAAAACCCGTTTCTTTAAAAATGCATATATTCTGATGTTTTGGCATCTTTATCAATTGAGAAATTGTTGGGATATTTTAGTTCTATGCCAAAACATTATCAACTTGTGTTATTCAAGATAATTTACAGATAACAAGTTGAGGGGGAACGAAAGAACAAATTGAGGGAGAACTCAAGGAATCAAAAGTAGATGATCGAGATCAGACGAGGCTGCAGACGAGATTGATCGAGATCAAATGAGTTAGTTGAGTTCAACTGATGAGCTGTGCAAATCAGAAGTGAAGAAAAGCTAAAGCCAAAGAAATCGTAAGAGAAGGTTGCAAATCGTAAGATGAAGGAGAAGAGATCGATCAAGATCAGACGTGATCAAGATCAGATATGATAAAACCTGATATGCTAACCTGATATGATGACCTGATGCTATTCTGATGTGTTGATCTAAAGATGTGTTGATCTAATCAGCCGATCTGATCAGATCAGACAAAGAAGAAATCAAATAACTTTGAGTAAAAAGTGAATCGAGGCTCAAGAATAAAGTGAATCGAGACTCAAGATAGGTCAAGAGAGACCGAGGGTCGAGGATGTCCGAAGTCAAGAAACGAACTCGGTCAAGATGAGTGTCAAGATGCCTGATCGATCGGACAAGGTCCATAGAAGAAGAGGAATGAGGAGCCGAGTTGAAGATCAAAGAAGACTGAAGACCAAGACTGAAGACTTGTAATTCTTTATGTTTTTGTCTTTATCTTTTGAAAAGTTCATTGTAAACTGTAATAGTCTATCATACATCAATGAAAACTTTATCTTTATGCTCAAAGATAATACCTCATTATCTTTTTACATGTCTTTATATTTGATATGCCTGATTATTGTTATTTAGTGATGAAATTGTTGGGTGATTCATTGCTGAACTGATTGTTAAGAGATTTACCATTCTTGTAATAGAAAAACTGAAACCTGAGTATAGGTTAAAGTGTGTTGTAACAAGATGGTTTTGGCATCATCAAAAAGGGGGAAATTGTTAGGAGATGAATTTAATAAAGAGGATTTTGATTAGATCCCAAAACCCCTGAGTATGACATGTTCAGGATAATCTTGATAGATGAGTCAGGATTCAGTTTTAGAAGTGTTCAGGATAATATTTGCACCGTGATTAGTCGGCAGATATAGAACACGTTAGAAACTGAAGAAACTGAAGACTCAGTATGAAACTGAGAATCTGAAGGCTCAGAGAAACCTGAAGGCTCAGAGAAACCTGAAGACTCGGAGAATCTGAAGGCTCGGAGAAACCTGAAGGCTCAGAGAATCTGAAGACTCAGTATGAAGACTCAGGATGTCTCTGAAGACAAAGAGACTCAGAGAATCCTGAATGCACAGAATCCTGAAGACTCAGTAATATACTGAATGCTCAGTATATCCTGAATGTTCCGAGGCACTGAAGCTGAGGAATATAGCCGTTGGAATCCAGCTGACGTGGACCAATGAGAGGAAGACAACCAGCCTGGAAAAGCTGCAGAACTTACAGAGAATAGTATGGATTTGAATGAGATTCTCTCCAACGGTAACATTCAAATCCACACTATAAATACAAGATCTTCCATCAAATTAAGTGTGGAGATTATGCACAAAATGCTACAGAGCCAAGAGCGTTATAGTCAAAGCATTCCCACCCTAGAACACAAGTCTGTAGATATACAAATATATTCAAAGAGTGTTCTAGAACCCAACCTAAGCTACCCACGATGTATCTTAAGCTTAGAGAGATTTTCCCAACCTTAGCATTGAGGCTAAACAACTGTAAGGGAAAATCTCACCATAGTTGGAGACAACACCAAACCCAAACCCATTCTCGTAAGAGATAACGAGTGGTGAAGTGAGGTAGTTGTTAGGCAATCCCGAGTGAGGGTAATAAGTCCCGAAGGAGTGTGAACTCGTTAAACATCTAAGAGGCGAGCCCGAGAGGGTGATAAGTCCAGAGGCTTTGAGTTAGTAAACTACAGAGGTAATCAGAAAGCTCAAAGTAGAAAGGTTAGTAAACTACAGAGGTAGTAAGAAAGCCTTAGGAAGTGTTTGAAGGAATTTCCCTAGGAACAGGGAGAGTGGATGTAGGAGCTTGAGTCTCCGAACCACTATACATTGCTGTGTTGTTTACTGCTTTACGTTCTTATCTTGTCATACGCACTCGATTATAAGCAAGACACAACACATGGATTCAAAAAGGCAAAAAATCTGGAATCACCATTCCTTCACCCCTGTTTTATATGCACCACAATAAAATGTTTTGCTTCCGCACGCGCAAAATGGGTTTTTCCACAGGGACTAACAGTATGGGAGACAAATCAGACCTTCTAATCTTTCAGATTTTCATAGAAGTGCTCTGTTTGTGTGGATCCCTAAATCCACCACTAACCCCCCAGGACCCAATTCCAAAGGGGTACCTAAAGCCTGATTTGATTGCAGGTTCGCGTGGGACTGGCCAACAAAGGAGGTGAACAAGCAACTATCTGGTACATCGATAGTGGATGCTCAAGGCACATGACTGGAAGTAAACATCTCCTTAGATCTTACAAAGAACAAGAAGGCTCACGTGTACTCTTCGGTGATGATAACTTTGGTTTTACCAAGGGATTCGGAACCTTAGAGAATGATGATGTACAAGTAACTGGAGTCTCGTATGTCGAATGATTGAAGCACAATCTACTATCAGTATCACAATTTTGCGACAACGGATTCTGCGTTGAGTTCTCGAGCGACAAGTGTACGATAAGGAATCAAGCCACTCAACAAATCTTGCTAACTGGTTCAAGGAAAGGCACGATCTACATAGCAGATTGGAACAGTTGCCCGAAGAATACATGCTTAATTGTTAAGAGTTCTAAAAGTAGCAGTTGGCTCTGGCACAAAAGATTGAGTCATCTGAACTTCAAGACTCTTAACAAGATCGCTAGGATGTCTTTGGTTGAGGGACTTCCGAATGAGATATTCTCCAAAGATCAGACATGTGCCGCATGTCGGAAAGGGAAAACAAGTTAAAGCCTCATTCAGGGAATACCGACCAAAGATCCAAGAGAGTATTGCAACTGCTCCATATGGATCTATTCGGACCAGTTACACCAGTCAGTCTCAGTGGATGCAAATATACTCTTGTAATCGTGGATGATTATTCCAAGTTTACTTGGGTTGTATTCTTATACAAGAAGAACGAGATAACGACTAAGATACCCCAACTGCTCAAAAAGCTACATAATGAGAAGGGTGTCAGCATAGTAAAGATCGACGGATAAAGGTACACAGAGTTCCCAATTCCTTTATTACTGATTTTTGCACTGAGTTTGGTATACAACATGAAACGTCAGCTGCAAGAACGCCACAACAAAATGGAGTAGCAGAACAGAGAAACAGAACTCTCAAGGAAGCTGCTCACACTATGTTAGCTGAACATGCCACACCAAGCCGTTTTTCGGGCGTATAATAAAACAAAGATGCCATACTCAGAACAGATGTTCTCTGACTAAGACTCACTTCAAAACACCTTATGAACTGTGGAAAGACAGAGAACCTCGTGTTTCATACTTCCATGTTTTTGGGTGCAAGTGTTTCATTCACAACAATGGGAAAAGTCAGTTGACGACTTTTGAGGCCAAGTCAGATAGGGCATATTCTTAGGATATTCCTCATCCAGTAAGGCTTTCAGAGTTTACAATAAACAAACTCTAGTTGTGGAAGAAACACCCCATGTGGTCTTTGATGAGACATCCTCTGAACAAGAGAAAGCTGCCTCAGAACAAGCCGTACCAGATCAACCTATACCTGACACGCAGAAAATGAATCAGCTAAGCATCAAGGATAAAGAATCAACACGAATAAAGGCACATCCTGTAACTTGATCTTTATCGATTCAACAGTCAATCGGATCTAAAGGTACGCATAACCGCGATTGAAGAAGTTATTCTGGTGAGATAAAGATCAACCGAACCATCGTTCGGTTGGGGAACTCGAAGTTCCTATGAGCAGAAATCAAAGACATGATGAGTCCAACATCACCGAGACATGTTCAGATCAAGTGGATCATAATTCCAAGACCACTCCCAATCACTAGTAATGAACTATCGATATGGATGATGTTCTCCAACAGAGACGACATCGTAGCGAAGGACTCGGATTACCAGTCATCCAACTGATCTGATTATCGGAGACCCATCTGATAGAGTCAAAACTAGACATCAAATTGGTGAAAGTGCCATATATTGTTGTTATCTGTCTATCTACAAGACGCAAGCTGAATTCTAGCCATGCAGGAGGAGCTGGAACAGTTTGAGAGAAATCAAGTTTGGGAATTGGTGGACAGACCAACTCATCAAGACGTAATTGGCACAAAGTGGGTATTCAAGAACAAGAGAGATGAGAAAAATGTCATAACCAGGAATAAGGCAAGACTTGTTGCTAAGGGGTATTCACAATCAGAAGGAATTGATTATGATGAGACCTTTGCACCAGTCGCTCGCCTAGAAGCCATTCGGGTCAAATTTTCGACATATGCTTCCCACAAGAGGGTTCATGCAGGTATCGATGGATGTAAAAAAGTGCATTCTTAAATGGGGTACTAGCAGAGGAAGTTTATGTCGAACAACCTCCAGGCTTTGAAAAAGGCAACCAAGTGTACCGTTTAAGGAAAGCTCTTTATGGCCTGAAACAAGCTCCTCGAGCTTGGTATGATACACTCTCTCAGTTTTTGATAGACAACGGGTTCACTAAAGGAATAGTGGGGATGTAACCTTATTCGAATAGAAGATGGAGAAGATATTTCGATGGTTCGGATCTACATGGACGACATCATCTTCGGATCTCCCAACAAGAAGCTCGTGGAGAAGTTGAAAGAAGTTGATGCAAGGGAAATTCGAGATGTCCATGATGGGTCAGATGAATTACTTTTTGGGATTACAAGTCAAGAGTACAGAAGAAATATTCATCTGCCAGGCGAAGTACACAAGGAATCTACTGGCGAAGTTCGAGTTCAACCCGAAGGAAGCTTTAATTCCAATGATGACCGGATTCAAGATGGATCCGGATGAAGATGGTCGAAAAACTAATCGAAGGAGTATAGAGCTCTAATTGATCTCTACTATACCGATCGCCGCCAGACAAACCATTACTTTTGGCGGTAGGTGTATGTGCGATTTCAAGCAAATCCAATGCAAAGCCACCTAGAAAGAACTAAGCGGATTCTCAAATATCCGAAAGGATCGTAAACCTTGGTTTATTTTACCCATCGATGACAATCTAGAGCTTAGTGGGTATTTCGATTCATTACGGAGGTTGCAGAATCGACAGGGAAGTCAACCTCGTGTTCATGTGGGTTTACGGGAAATAAACCGATCTCTTGGTTTTCGGGAAGCGGACATCGATTCGACATCTACTATCTTGGGCGAGAATATATGGCTGCGGGAAGTCGTTGTTCCCAAATCGCTTTCGTTCTAAGTCGCCAGACTAAGGGGTTACAACATCGTAGCTAAGATTTACCTATATTGCGTGCCAGCATTAAGTGCTATTGCAATCACTCGTAATCTCGTTTCTACATACAAGATGCAAGCATGTGAATGTCGACACCATTTTATCGTGAGATCATGTTGAAAAAAGAATATCGGGATGGAAAAGATCCATACCGACAAGGTAAAGTCGATATCTTAACCAAGCCACTAGCCGAGGTCGATTCGCAGAGAGTTATGCAACGAGCTAGGGGCTTCGGATCTTGGAGAAAATGCACCGGATATGGTCAAGGATTGATCTCCAGATTCGGTTGGTTAAAAGACTAACCAAGGATAAGTGGAATCAGTTGAGTTAGGAATCTCAACTGATCAGACGACCAGACGAGGAGCCAATCTGAAGTTCAGATAGAGCAGATCAGAAAGTTAGAAAGGTAGCCGATCTGAAGTTCAGACAAAGGGCAGATCAGTTCAAGATATATCAGATTAAGGGGGAACTGACCAGATTAGAAAGATTACTTTATAAGTCGATTAAAGCTACAGATCGCATAAGTCAAGTTTAAAGCTACAGATCGCATAAGTCAGAAGAAAACAACACAACAATGGAATAAAAGAGTTTTTCAATAATAATGACCCGGAGGTCGATTTTACAAGTTACAAGTGATATCACAAGCTTCAAATGCTACATCTATCTTCAAGTGGTATTATAAGTACAAGAAGACCCGGAGGTCGATACATAAACCATCAGCCCTAAGACAACCCTAGGCAGGGAACGCGAGAGAGAGTTCAAGGTATGATGCTCTCATTTTCCCTCGGTCCTAGAAGAGGCGTCAGAGAGGCTTCGAGAATCCTGAGCCAATCTCAAAGCTTCGGAAGGAGGAGCAAGAGAGGCTTTGAAGGATGTCCAAGCCGGAAGCCCTCAGACGTAAAAATCAACGGACTTCCATGTTAAACGGGGCACAATACACAAAGGTTTGGTCACAAGGACCAAACAGACACACTTGTGTCAAGATGTAAAATTGAGCTTGATATATGGAGATCATTTGTTGATCGATGCGCACTATATACCAAACTCATGTTTTGTTTGAGACTAAGTCTGTTGATGCTAATACCATTATCTCGATAGCGCACAAGGTGCATACGGTTAGGAGAAGTGCCTTCTCATTTGCCTTTAGCAGATCCGCCTCCATGGTGGTAAAGAAGCTTAGCATTGATCGTATGTGAAATCTTAGATGAAAAAAGCAGCGGGTGAAGGAACACATGGGGTTGATCCGAGAAGCCGATTTCATTAGAAAAAGGTGAAGGTTCCCACCGGAAGTTTCACCAGAAATAAGGAACTCATCGGAAAAGCATGAAGGATATGCTAAAGAAGATGAAATGGTATATGATTGTGTTGTTCGCCTAACACCCCAGGCTATTTATAGAAGGAAATCAGGGGTATAAATGCAAATTTTATCGTCTCAGAAAATTTTAAGAGAAATTTGCATCGACAACGCGTTAGGAACACGCGGTTAATAGTTGGATGAGTTAACGGTGTGGTTAAATCACAGCGTATCTATGCCATTATTACGGAATGTCAAATCGTGCCGATTTGGGAATTGAGGTGACTTTTGGACTCCCCGAAGTAAAAGTTTTGGCGGGAGTTGGCTTCAGTTAATGCGAGATTATAGAAGAAAACTAAAGGTTGAAGTTTTTCAGAAAAGAGGATCAGATAAGTGACGAAGCGTTTCAAGCAAAGAATCTGATCAGATAAGCGAGATATTGTTGGGAAATGCATGAGGCAAACATCAGATAAGTCAACAAAGTACCAGATCAGATCACCGTGGTAACTGATTGATTACAATATCAATCAGTCAGATACACTCTCTTATTTATCTCTTTCTGAATACCTTTATGCGTTATTTATTTTAATTGATTTATTTTACACTATTCATGACGCATGCTCTGCAAAGCTTTTAATGCGGACCTGAAAATGTTTTCAAAACGTTTTATTGCGATTTTTCGAGTCTGGAAAACGAGAAGACTATTTTTCTCAACCGTGCGATCAAAATACTTTTTGGCCGACTAATCTCAGCCATCGATTTCAAAACACGGATACTTGAGTACTTTGGAAAGTTGTGCAAAAAGGTTTTCCCTCGTATTCTACAAATTCCAAATTTTTCTCAGAAAACCGCTTTCCACTACTTCGTCTTCTCAAAATTTCTGAAAAGATCATATTATTCTCTAAGAATTACCTTTGAAATCATTTGATTCTACACTTTCGATTTCAAAATCTTTCGAATCAATTACTGGTAATTTCTTGTTTTAAATTAATTGCATGATCTAGATTTCTCTATGGTACCTAGGTTTTCAAGTTGTATTTCTGTAATTTATTCGATCTAAACGCTTATTTGCTAAATTGATGCTGAATTTTTGCTAGTTTGGATGAATTTATTGAAATATCTTACTCAAACTAAACATCAATCTGCATATCTTACAGAAATGGCACATCTTGTTTCAAGACCAGGACAAGGGAAAAAGTACTGCAACTTTGCATCGATGAAGAAAGACATCATTGATGAAAAGTACGTCGTCTTCAACATCACCTCAGATCCGGAATCGCTGGAAATTCTGGAGTGCTTAAGAGCGTATGGACTGGAATGATATTGCTATACTCATCAGAACATCGTTCACACCCATGAAGCCCTGGAGTTTCTTTACAATCCGCAGAGGGATGAAGACAATGATGTCGACGATTTCTTCCGTTGGCCCGGAATGAAAGTTCGAGTGACGAATGACGATCTACGATGATATTCGGACTAACTCGAGGAAACATCAATCCAGAGACCTACACGATGTTCAGAGGAGAAAAGGAGTTTTTGAAGCCGAAATAAGTTGAGACCAAAGCAAACAAGGAGAACACGATTTAATGTCAAAGCCTCCTATCCGAAAAGAAAGTATCGCCTTATTCTTGAGATCGCTCGAAGGTGATCATGTGCTCGACTTTACGACCTTTGATGCGGTCACTTCATACAAGATAAGTGTAATGGCCGCAATAATCAAGAAAGCTTCGGACATCGATTGGTTGGGTATGATCAAAGCAAGATCGAGAAAAGACTCGGGAAGTTCGAATCGACCCAGAAAGCAATGACGCTTTATCTTCAAGTGCTCATTCATACACAAAATCTCTATCATTCTCACGATAAGTCATCCGCCGGCACTATGAATGGAACGAGAATGGAGCAAAGATTTATCAAGCAAAGCACAAGGCCATATTGGCAAAGATGAGTCCCTACCGACAAGCCGATGAGGATCCGACTTTATGTGCCCAAACCCAAGGGGAGAAAAGAAAGGAAAAGATAAGGCAACCGGATCGTCTCAAGTGCAAGTGAAAAGGACATTCAAGAGAAGAGGATGAAGAGGAAGGATCTCGCCAAGAAAACCAGACGCCAAACCAAACGTCAAGAGAGTCTCACCTCCTCCGAAAAATCGCTTCCAAGTTTCGCCCAAAGAAGCCGTGAGAATAGAGGATCTGATGCAAGAAAGATCAGACGACGAGATAGAAGTCCGCTCTGAGCCAACTATCAGAGAAGACGGGAAGAACAGATGATCGTAGCAGAAGGAGAGATATCTGTCAGAAAGACAGAAGTGGTGCAATCTGAGGAAGAATCACCATCTGATTCTCTGCCTCTAACCAAGATCTTCCAGAGAGCAAGATCGCCAACGCCCACTTCCAAATCACCATCACCCTCTCCTCAGAAATCATCACCTCCACTCTCTCCCCACAAAACCTTCTCTCCCTCACCCTCACCTCTAAGAACAAAATCTCCCACTCCACCAATCAATGAACCCGTTCAGGAAACTGAACACCCTCTACACGCTGAAAATGAACCTGAACAAGAAACATCCCAATCCCCAATCCAGTCTCAAGAACCTGAGAGATTCAACGAACATGTGTCCATCTCTCATAATCCCTTCAACACCAGAACAATACTTGCTTCACCTGCTCCAGAGAAACCCATCGTAAGAATAATGAAGCAACATATCAAAGAGTATCTGCTGGATCTATGCCCTGAATTGGATCAACATCCTGGCATCCATCAACAGATAGAAGAGATAGTGTTCTGGAGGGATATCAGACTGAAGAGCATTGAAGAACTTTTGATTCTAATGACAACTCTGGGATCAGACTTCTTTGTAGACTTAGAGTTGAAATGTCTACACAATACTGGGATTGAAAGTGCTGTTGAATTGGCATCAGACGACGATATCCAATGGCTGATTCACGAAAGGTTCAGAATTGTTGATAACAGGGAGGAAGCCGTTCAACCTCCTACAAATCATGAGGGAGCTGCTAATGAACCAAGAATGGGTGCTGCAGATGAGACCCAATTTGGCAAGGCCTCAACATCTGAACAAACTGCTAAAATGAGCTCGATACCCTAGATCATCACTCTAAGAAGATTCAGGATGGGATCCAGTCGCATTTGAAGACAAATTCACTTGGCCACAAAGCAGAATCGATGAAGCGGTTTGAATATGAGCAAAGTTTAAACTAGTTGACAAGGAACGGTCACTTTGTTGGGATGCACAATGCCATCCTTGTCAAGTAATGCAACTAGTATACCCTCTTGCCGAGAAGCTCAAGCTCCAAATCGACAAATTCTCGATTCGCACAGAGATGCTCAATCGCATACGTGTACTTTTGGAGAGTGTCGGGCATCCTTGGACAAAACCAACAATCACTTGGATATGGGTTGGAAACATTTTCTAGCTTCTACGAAAAAGGCAAGACAGAAATCGAAATCGCACTCGGACGCTTTACACACTCGCACCTTTTCGCCATTGCCCGGATCACTCCTTTTATTGTCGAGAACTTAGAGAGGAGATCTCACGGCAATTAACAACTCAATCGCAGAAGATGTCCAACCTCTTTGATGCAACCAAAAAGGGGAAGGAAAAGAGTCTAGAAAAGAGTCGAAGGAAAAGAGAATACGTAAAAAACAGACTCAAGAAAAAGAGAACAAAGAGAAGGAAGAAAACAGACTCGCATACGGTTGGTAAAATTTTCATCTCTACCAAAAACCATCAGATCTATCTTGCAAACCCGCTCCATCTACCGATCTAAATTCTATGAAATAAAAGAAACGTGGAGCAACACAAAGAAAGAGATCGCCGAAAGCGTAAAAGTACTCTTTCGAGATTACCGCCAGAGTCGACAAAATTGAAGACTTCTCTTCATCCGATTCGTAAAAGAAATGGAAGTCGATGATCAGGCCAAGAGCCTTGAACTCGCTAAGAAAATTAGTGAAAGAAGATGAACAAGATGAACCGAAAGCGGACTCTAAGGAGGAAGAAAGGCAAAGGCAAGATGATGAAAGCAATCGCGAAAAAATCGAGAGACAAGGCCGGATATTCTCCACCAAAAGCGGATGACTCTGAACAAGTTCAAGAGCAAACAAGACAGAGAATAAGAGAGGCCGCAATCAAGAAGCGAGGTTAGCAGAGGCAAAAGGGTGAACATTGCCTACATCCGGAAGGAAGAAGAAGACATTAAGTCAGAAAGCAGAGAGGAGATTGCTTGGGAGAAAAAATGCCATTCCAAAGACTGTTAAAGGCATCCTCGGTGCATGACAAGATTTGCTTCGAGAATGGGATCGGATCGAGAGGAGAATGGTTATGTGACGTCCACATCCTGGAGAAGATTCCAATTCATCAAGATCAGACTGAAAATGATGATGAATTTCGGAACTGGTTAGAAACAAAATATCCAGACTTCTACCAAACAATTATGACAGAAGGCAAGATCATGTCACTGATACCAGAAGCTCCACCCTTTGAACTACTCCTTCCACCTTTGCGTCCAGACAACAAGCTAGATCCCATTAAATTCAAGAACATCTACTATGGACTAGCTGAAAAAGGAGGAATCCATAGAATAGAAGAAGAATTTGACAAGCTAATTCAAAGGATGTATGCAGGATGTTTGGCATCCCCAAAGAACGCAAATATTCAAGTACACAAGAAGACAACAACTTGGAATCAGATGATAGGTACGCTTTTCACATATTCTACTATGCACACACCTATCTGAATAAAACTTTCCATCCCACTGATTCTAAGACAATCATATCATTGCCTTCTGAGGTATGTACTATTTGCATTATCTACATTTCCATTCATGGTATCTGTTTTTCTGATCAAGTTTGGTTAAGTGTTTTGGTTCCATCAAAAAGGGGGAAATTTTTGGGAAATATGTAATTTAGTTTTGATGGAAGTTCCAAAACAAGGTTGTAATAGGACCGGTCGGACTGTTAGAATGATCGATGACTTAGAATCGAATAGGATGACCGGTGAAATGTATAGATAGTCGATGTAAAAGATAGGTCACATATTGATGGGGAACTCAATATGTATAGGTCAGTCGAAGTATCGGATGACCCGGAGAAGGTCATATGATCAAGACTAAGCTAAATCAAGACAAGAAGTCAAGATCGGTGAAGACAAGAAGACATCAAGACTCGGAAGAACACGAAGACTCGGATGAACACGAAGACTCGAGATAACATCAAGACTCGGATGAACTCAAGACTCAGATAAACTCAAGACTCAAGACTAATCAATACACCGAGGCTCAGAGACACCAAGATCAAAAGACACAAGACCTACTTTCAAAGCAGTAGTCTGCAGATATTGAAGCTAAGACAATGTGCAAATCAAGACTCAACAAGGTAGATCGATCGATTACGTGATCAAGTCACTCACACTGGTGACAATAAAAAGATACACCGCATAAGACGAATCCTCTTCAAAAGGAATATCAATCGCCTAACGGACAAATTTCTAAAAGTGCCGCCTCGGCGAAGGAGGAGAAAGTAACGCGCACAAAAAGAGTCGACAATACGGGATACGATGATCTTGCGAGATAAAAACGGCGCTAATCATGCCTACGGCCACACCGAAAAATCACAAAGACGTCACAATCATATCCTACAGCCTACCTAATATAGCCCAAAATTCAAATTGCTCTCCAACGGCTCTTTGATTTCGAGGTCTATAAAATGGGATCGATCTTCATTTTGAAGAACAGGACCAACATAGGACCAAAAAGGACTAACAAGTGAAAACGCAAGAACAAACGCGGAGACATCGCAAAAGAAGCTAAAGCTACAAACAAATCTCCACTCAAAAAAGAACACTACATCCAAGATTATTCTTAAGAGTGTTCATCCCATAGTTCTTAGCAAGAAATCCTATCCACTAGCATTTTGGCTAACTAAAAGCACCAGGATAGATTTCCAGTTGGAACCCTCAATCATTCTTTACCCAAACGCAAGTTAGGTCAAGTCTGTAGAGTGAGAACTCATTAAACATCTCGGCTATCCTCTTTGTAGGATATAAGTCCTGCTGGTTACGTTGTAGAGTGGGAACTCGATAAACATCTCAGCTATCCTGAAAAGGATATAAGTCCCGTAGGTTAAGCTTGAGTGGGAACTCGGTAAACATCTCGACCATCCTGAAAAGGATATAAGTCCCTTGAGTTAAGTTTGTAAGAGTGGGAACTCAGAACATCTCGCCATCCTAAAAAGGATATAAGTCCCGCAGGTTAAAGTAGGTTAAGGTTCCCCTGTGTTAAGGGAAGAGTGGACGTAGGACGGGTTTCGTCTGAACCACTATAAAAAGTCTTGTGTGCATTTACTTGCTTTCTTATCGCTTTACACAAGTCACTCAACTGAGTTTAAACTGCATACATATTCTAAAGTTAAGCTCGATCGCACTAAGAATCGATCGATCGATTGACACTTCATCCAACCGGGTTGAAAATCGACTTAAGAATCTGATTGATAAAACCGGGTTTTTCACACGGGTAAAAACAAGCTTCCGCACCATTGGCTTGTCGACAGATATAAAACCGACCGCCCTCAGAACTCAAGAAGATTGAACATCAGTCTAAACTGAGACACTAGCACTCTGATCGGGTAATCTGCAGTTCACACCTGATCCGCACGAAAAGTTTTGGAAGTCTATTCACCCATCCCCTCTAGACTTCCACCCTCACAAAACCCGTTCGGGACCTACACTAAAATTTCCCAAGTGTTTCACATTGGAGAGAGCTCATTCACTAAGCCTAGTTTTGATAGAAATATCCAAAGCTTAGTAGAGACATCCTAGCCTTTGCATTTGTTCTTATTGTAAAGGATGTCTCAACCTAGTTGGAAACCAACCCAAACCCAAACTCTTTGATAAGGTAGTTTGTGTGTGTGAATTGTTGGTGAATTAGAGTTGTAAAGAGTGAGTAAGCTACAGGTTAGTCAGCCAGAAAACTTTAGATGAGAAGTTAGTAAGCTACCTGTGGTAGTCTGAAAACTTGTGTGTGTTGAGTTAGTAAGATGCAGTGAGTCAGCCAGAAAACTCAAGGTAGAAAAGTTAGTAAGCTGCAGTGAGTCAGCCTGAAAGCTTTAGGAAGTGTGTTAAGGAATTTCTCTGAAGTTTAGAGAGAGTGAACGTAGGATCTTGAGTCTCTGAACCACTATAATTGTTGTGTTGTTTGCTTTCTGTATTGCATTTTATCTGTTGAATGTTTTTCACTAAAAGCATATTTCACTGATACTCAGTTGGAATCCATCCACTGAATGTGCATTAACTGATTCACAGCCTTAACCACTATTTTACTAAGGAAGAGATTTTCAGCAAGCTAAAACAAGTATAAACTTAGGGCCAACCATTCCGCACTCTTGATTAGCTAGAATAGATAGATACCAAACTGAACTAACTCTATTGAGTATACAGTAAGATAATTATCTTATCCAAGCTTCTCAGGATCTCTGATAAACTCAGGATCATTGGCTAATCTGCCACCGAAAAGTTGCTCAGATCTTTGTCTCAAGAGACTTTTGACTCGGGGCGGTTTGTGCTTCTCTAAAAAAATTCTCGTGACAACGACTCTTCTGATCTCAGTAAAGAAAAGTTTTAAAAATTACTAAACACGTGTATTCCCCCCCCATACACGTGTAAGACTCATTTGCACCGGGACCACAAGTGGTATCAGAGCTGTTGGAAAATTTATAGTTTTGATGAAAGTTCCAAAAACACATGTAATAATAGACCGGTCGGACACATTATCGATCGATGTTTATATTACCGCTATAGGAGACCAGTTGATAATGATTGTATAGAACAACTGATGAAATAGATAGGTCACATATTGAGGGGGAAACTCAATATGTATAGGTCAGATCTGAAGACTCAAAGGACAATTTGATATCCGACGGGCGTAATGCAAGACAAGAATAGAAGATCGATCGTTACGATCCGTCGATATCTCGACTAAAGTCATAAAGATCAAACTCGAATACTCAAGATCGGACGGAAGACCTACATCGATCGAAGTCGCTAGTTGAAGCTAAGTCAACCCAAGACGAAGACTTATCAGTAGATCGATCGATTCAGATCGATCAAAGTCACCACCAGTGAAATCTGATGTTTCACCTAATCATACGTCGATGATCTGAACAAGAAGAATGTCAAGCTTAGTTGGAAGAACAACACCGAAAAGTGAGTCTGCTATCCAATAAGAACAAGACACGATGATCGAGCCAAGAAATTCTGAGATTTGATGCTACCTCTCTCCAGAACGGCTACAAAGTACAAATTCACGCTTTTGGCCATGCTGTTCTCGAAGCTCGTCACATCAAGCCTGCAAGTCTACCAAATATAGCCTGAAATTCAAATTGCTCTCCAACGGCTCTTTGATTTCAAGGTCTATATATATGGGATTACACTTTAGAGTGAATACAATGGAAAGCTTATTTGAACAATCAAGAAGCTCAAGCTAATATCGATTTCCGCACAAGAACACGTAACAAGAAGATTAATTTTTATTAAGTGTTCATCCCATAAGTTCTTAGCATAGAAATCTTTTCATCTAATTTGTTAGGGTCGCTTTTATCTGCAAGAAAAGATTTCATAGTTGGAACCAAAAACAATCTTACCCAAACCCCAAGTTAGGTTAAGTTGTTTAGCAAGATTTCGACTAGGGTTTCTAGTTACGATCTCCGGGATCGGTTGAGTGTGAACTCCTTAAACATCTAGTTGGTGTCTTGTGTTGGACTTACACATAAAACAAAGTCCGAGTTGGTTAAGTAGGTGCCCTTGTGATAGGGAAGAGTGGACGAGAACTGGTTTGTCCGAACCACTATAAATCTTGTGTGCCTTTACCGCTTTGATTAAGCGATTACACAATCTCACACAACCTTTAAAAGCATACATATTCCAAGTTGAGATCGATTAGCACCAAGCTTCGATCGATCAAACTTGACACTTGATCAACCGATTAAAAGATTAACTTTGGAATCGATTTATCAAACCGGTTTTTCACACGGGTAAAACTTAAGCTTCCGCGACACATCGTTTAAACCGATAGTTACCGAATCGATCGCCTTCAAAGCGATTAGAAGTTGGTTATCACCCAAACCGATTCACTCACACTCGATCGGTTTAATCGCCTCACACCTGATTTGCACAAAAGTTTTTTAAGTCTATTCACCCCTCCCCTCTAGACTTCTGCCCTCACAAAACCCGTTCGGGACCTACAAGAGCAGTGGTTCATTTTGACCACTTGCTTTGGTAGCCATAGTCTATTTGCTGAAAGACTTTGGTGGTCTACTGAATAGATCTTATTGCTGATATCTCACAAGGCTCATTCATCATGCCTTCTAAGAAACTTCCTATGTTCTCGGTTGAGAGCTATGACCTATGGAGACTGAGAATGCAGGCTCATCTGCATTCCAAACATGAGAGAATGTGGAGAGTGGTTTCTGAAGGACCATTCAAATACACTGTTGTGAATCCCAGAATTACTGATACTGAGAGAAATGATCCCAGAGATGAATTTCCAAAACCTGATGATCAAGTTACTCCTGATGAGAGAAAGTTAGTCAATTTGGACTACATTGCTAAAGATACTTTATATAGTACTATTGATGATGGTGTTATGGGGATGCTTTCTCATTGTGAAACTGCAAAGGAAATATGGGACACACTTGCTATCATGTGTCAAGGCACAAATCATATTAAAGAAAACAAACTTTCTGTTGCTATTGAAAAGTTTGATAATTTTGAAATGGAAGATGGTGAATCCATTGACAAACTGGAAGTCAGATTCACTAGCATTATGAATGATCTGAATGTTCTTGGGAAAAGATACCCACAGAGAGAAGTGTCACTGAAAATTCTTAGAGGATTATCTAAGAAATGGGATATACATGCTGTGGTGATTGAAAATACCAAAAATATTGATTCTATGCCATACCAACAAGTTTTCTCTGAACTGAAAGCTTATGAGGTGATTGACAAGAAAACTAAGAAATCTGATAGCAAAGATGATTCTTCATCTAGCAAGAATGTGGCTTTCAAGGCCAAAGAGAAATCCTGTAAATCTAGAGAGTCTAAGAACTCACTTGCCAAAAATCAGGATGAGCAAGAGGATAAGCTAGTACTGATGGCAAAGAGGTTTGAAAGACTCAATAGCAGATATGAAAAATATAAGAAATATTACAGGAATCACAGGTACAAGAACAAGAATAACTCAGAGGCTGAGGACAGATCCACTGAGAAAATAAAGGACTATAAAGCTGAAGGTTCCTCATCCAGGAAGAAGGACTCCAAGACCAAGGAGGAAAGTGATCAGGATGATGATACCAACAGATGCTACAACTGCCAGAAGAAAGGTCACTTCCAGTATGACTGTCCTGAGCTGAGTGCTAAAGAAAGAAAGGAGAGACAACACAAGAGAGATAGAAAGATCTCCAGCAAGAAGGCTATGATTGCTGAAGAAGAAGAACAATCTGAAGAAGGATCCAGTTCTTCAGATGAGATATTCTCAGATAGTGACAGTGATGATGTCTGCCTTGTTGCTATGGAGGAGGTAAATTCTTTAATCTCTGTTGTTGCTCCTACACAAGCACATGAGTTCTCAAGTTCAACTGTAACCAGTAACTTTCAACTGATGGATTCTTTTGAGAATCTTATGAAAGACTATTCTGTGTTACAAGAACTGCTCATAGAAACTCAAGAGCAGAATAAGGAACTGACTGCTGAGAATCTGAAGTGGAAAGACTCTAAAAATGCTGAGATCACTTCTCAATTGATGGGAACTACTGATGAACTGGATGTTCTGAAAGTACAACTCTCAGAAAATGAGAAAGTGATAATAATCCTGAATGGAAAATTAGAGAAATCCACAGAGGAGGTTCAGCTTATCAGAACTGAGTTCAATGACCACTTTGAGAAGCATGCGACTCTAAATAAAAGTGAGGATAGTGCGCAGAGAAAGTTAGCTCTATTGAATTCTGCATCTAAAGTAATAAATGAAATTCAGAGTTATCAAAGACCTGCAACTATAAAAGCTGGATTGAGATATAATCCAGGGGGAACCTCACAAGGTCTTCTGAATGCTGCTTCTAGTAGCACTAAGACTGTCTTTGTTAAACCTGTGGCTTGTACTAATCTTCTTACTGAAGAACAACCCAGAGTTTTAGACAAGGGTAAAGGACCTATGGTTTCAGAAAAACTGAAGGTTCAGGGAAGAAAGCCCAAACCTCAGGAAAAGGCTAGAAAACCTGAACACCTAGTAAGAAATTTTCAGGCCAGTACTTCAAAGCCTCAGGCTAAGAATAACAACCTGAAGAAATTTGCACTGAACCATCATAGGAATTTTCAAAAGAGAAACACTCAGCAGAGACAATCTCAACTGAAAAGACCAAGTCCTCAGATTACTGAAAGACCACAATTTCAGTACAGGCAACCTAAACTCCACTTGCCTAAGGGTAAAGGTTTCCTGAACCCAAGTCAGCAGAGACAGAGACCAGCTGCACCAAAGCCAAGACATTTGAACAAAATGCTTGAACCCAAGAAGAACTCTAAGGCTCATGTTCATGCTAAGGCTGTCACTCATACACAGGGTACTGCCAAAGCACCTAGGGTGGTGAATGTGTATGTAGATGTTTATGGGAGACAAATCAACCACTCTAAAGTAATTAGAGTTATCAGGCAGATTTAGGTTCCAAAAGGTACAGCTAACCTGGTAGGACCCTACACTAAATGGGTACCTAAGACCTGATCTGTTCTTCAGGTGAAGGAAAAGGGCACTGAGCTGAATGAAGACAATATAGACCTAATGAGTGGAAATGAATTGGCTCATGCTGCATGGTATCTGGACAGTGGATGTTCAAGACATATGACAGGATATAAGCAATTACTCACTGACTATGTTTAGCAAAAAGGCCCTTAGATTACATTTGGAGACAACTCCAAAGGACACGATTGAAGGATATGGAACTCTTGAAGTTGATTATGTTCATATCCATGGTGTTTCTTATGTGTCTAGTTTAAAGCATAATTTACTTTCTATCAGCCAGTTCCGTGACAAATGATTCAGTGTTGTGTTCTCAAAGAACTTATGTTATGTGAAAGATAACGCTTCACAACAAATATTACTAACTGGTACTAGAAAAGGAAATATGTATCTTGCTGATTGAAGACTATCTCCTAAAGATACATGTTTAGTTGCAAAAAGTTCTACTGACACCAGTTGGTTGTGGCACAAAAGACTGGATCACTTAAACTTCAAAACCCTGAACAAACTTGCAAAATTAGCACTTGTGAGGGGGTTACCCAATGAAGTGTTAAGTAAAGATCATGTATGTGATGTCTGTCAGAAAGAAAAACAAATCATAGCATCATTCAAAAGCAAAGTAGATATTTCTACTAACAGAATATTACAACTGTTACATATGGATTTCTTTGGTCCAGTAACACCTGTGAGCACTAATGGCAGGAAATATACACTTGTGGTAGTTGATGACTACTCTAGATACACATGAGTCATATTCTTACTCAGTAAGAAAGAGACTCAGACAAAACTGCCTGAACTACTGAAAATACTCAGTACTGAAAAGAATCTGAGTGTGGTCAAATCTAGATCAGATAAAGGAACTGAATTTATCAACCATATTATATCTGATTATTGTGTAGCAAATAGAATAGCTCATGAAACATCAGCTGCAAGGACCCCACAACAGAATGGTGTTGTTGAAAGAAGAAATAGGACTCTGAAAGAAGCTGCAAGAACAATGATTGTTGAAGCTGATATTCCTAAGAGATTTTGGGCTGAAGCTATCAACACTGCATGCTACTCTCAGAACAGATCCATGCTGACCAAGAATCAAGGAAAAACTCCTTATGAGTTGTGGAATGAAAGGAAGCCTATTGTTTCTTTCTTTCGTGTGTTTGGTTGTAAGTGTTTCATACACAATAATGGTAAAGATCTGTTGAAAACCTTTGATAGCAAAGCTGATGAAGGGATATTCTTAGGATATTCTGAAGTCAGTAAAGCCTTCAGAGTTTACAACTGTAGGACTCTTGTTGTGGAAGAAACACCTCATGTTGTTTTTGATGAATCTATCTATGTTCAGAAGAAATAGGAACATGACTCAGGAGAACTGACCAAGAAAATCACCAGACTTAGCCTGTAAAAGAATGATAAAGCATCCTCTGAACCTGAAAAGAAGAAGTCAATCACTTTCTATGAATGGAGTGAATCAGACTCAGACAAAGAAGTTCAGGATGGAAATACTCAGGATGGTGAGACTCAGGATGGAAATTCTCCACTGAAGGAAAGCCAACACACTGAAGCTGACCAATCTGAACATACACCAGTTCAGACTCAGGTATGTAATACCAATGAAGATGTGGTCACAGCTGAGGCAAACTCTGAATCTATCAACCAAGGGGGAACAAATGTCCCTGACAATGTTCTGAATGGAATTTACCCTGAGGAAAATGATTCACTCTCTCATTTTCTGTTGTTCCCTGAATTTGATGAATTACCTGAACCTAACATTTCTGATGTTGAGGATACTACTGAAGGGGGAACATCCAGGAGAAAATGGTTGGAAAGCCATCCTACAAGTCAGATTGTGGGTGATCTATCAGAAGGAGTTAAAACAAGAAGGTTCCATGGAGAAAGTGCTTTGTTCTGCTGCTTCCTATCTGAAAAAGAACCTACTGAGATTGAAGAAGCTCTTTAAGATTATTTCTGGATTACTGCTATGCAAGAAGAGTTGAATCAGTTCACAAGAAATGAAGTTTGGGAGCTAGTGGACAGACCTAAGAGGCACAATGTGATTGGAACTAAGTGAGTGTTCAAGAATAAGAGAGATGAAAACAACAACAATGTGAGAAACAAGGCAAGGCTAGTTTCACAAGGTTATTCCCAAGAAGAAGGCTTGGATTATGATGAAACCTTTGCACCTGTTGCACGACTAGAAGCCATCAGAATGTTTCTTGCATATGCTGCCCACATGAAATTCACAGTCTATCAAATGGATGTGAAAAGTGCATTCCTGAATGGTGTGCTTAAGGAAGAAGTATATGTGGAACAACCTCCAGGATTTTGTCAGAATGACCAAGTTTACAGGCTCAGTAAATCCTTGTATGGTCTCAAACCAGCACCCAGAGCATGGTATGATACCCTTTCTCAGTTTCTTACTGACCATGGTTTTATCAAAGGAACTGTTGATAGAACTTTGTTCAGGATAGAAGGTGGGAAGGATATCTTACTAGTTCAGATTTATGTGGATGACATCATATTTGGATCTCCAAATCATCAGTTGTGTGAGAAGTTTTCTACCCTGATGAAAGGAAAGTTTGAGATGTCTATGATGGGGGAGATGAATTTCTTTCTTGGACTTTAGGTGAAACAAACTAAGGAAGGAATCTTCATCAATCAAGCTAAATACACCAGAGATCTGATTGCAAAGTATGGTGTACAGAATTGCAATGCAGTTAGAATTCCCATGAATACTAACTACAAGATGGATCCTAATCCTGAAGGCAAATCAGTAAATCATTCTGATTATGGAGGGATCATTGGATCAATGCTCTATCTCACAGCAAGTAGGCCTGATATAACATTTGCTGTTGGGATATGTGCAAGATACCAAGCTAATTCTAAGGCTAGTCACATGGAGGTTGCTAAAAAGATTCTGAAATATCTGAAAGCCACTGCGAATAGAGGATTATGGTATCCAGCTTATGATAACCTTGAATTAAATGGTTATTCAGATGCTGATTATGGAGGATGTAGAATTGACAGGAAGTCTACCACAGGAACTTGTCAATTTCTTGGAAGTAAACTGATATCATGGTTTTCAAAGAAACAGACCTCAGTAGCAACCAGTACTACTGAAGCTGAATACATGGTTGCAGGAAGCTGTTGTGCACAGATTCTTTGGCTCAGACAACAATTGAGAGATTATAAGATTATAACCAATGAAGTTCCTATATTTTGTGATAATAATAGTGCAATTGCTATTACACAAAATCCAGTACTGCACACCAGATGTAAGAATGTTGATATCATACATCACTTCATCAGAGATCATGTTGAAAAGAAGGATATCAGAATGGAGAAAATTCATACTGATAAACAAAGAGCTGATATCTTGACTAAGCCTTTGCCTGAATTAAGATTTCAGGAACTATCAGTTGAATTAGGTATGTTGGATCCAGGTGAATAAGGCAAATCTGAAAAATTGAAGGTTTTCAGATGCATGAAGTTTTTCAGGATTCTACTGAAACACTCACGATAAAATTGAAAGACCTGAACACTGAGTCTTGGGAAACTCAGTAATCCTGAAGTTTAGTACTCAATTTTATACTGACATTTTATCAAAATCAAAACTCAGTAAGACTGACTGTTAAAATTAGTCTGAAGAAGTATTGACTTATGCACCACATTTATTGTCTAACTGAATCTCAGAAATCATTGGCAATAAATGATAAAACATCTGAGGAAATAATTGGGCGGGACGTTTTAAATTCTCAAGGAAAGTCAATGGTCTGCAGGAACAATAATTAAATGCACTGTTCATTAATCACCAATAAGGATTAAAATTGGCGGCTAGTACTCTCTAGTTGTCCTTTCAACTACCCATTTTAGCCTAAATTGATCATAACCGTTGATTCCTTCAAATTTGCACGATTATTCTTGGATCAAAACCGATTCAAAATATACAACCCTTTCAAACTTCCATTATAACTACTATTCCAAAAGCCTTCGTCTTCACAAACACTCTGCTTCACAACTTTCGATTTCCCAGAAATCTCATATCTCAAAATCCTTCATAGAAACTCTTAAAAAATGACTCTCACAATCTTCGATAAACTTGCTATCTCCAACAAACCATGATACGAGAATGTTGTTTCTCTAGATGGTACAACTAATGCAGCACACGAAGAAGAGGCGCTGCACATGATCCGGTTGGCAAAACTCACCTGCCTAGTCGGGAATCGCCCAGAGGCAGAATACGCAAGAGAGGTAATCAAATTCGTAGCCAATATGCAACTTGATGATGATAATTGCATAGATTCTAGGGTTACCGTCTCTCACTTGGAACATGGTACGAAGTATGTGGATTTTGTTAATGAGCTCTATATCATTCCTAAGAACTTGAATGCAGTCTATGAATTGAATGATAGAGGGGAGGACCCTACAGTATACATGATAGGTAGGGAGCAAGAATATTTGGATAGGATTATGGACGGCTCTGTTAAACTTGAGGCTACATTAAATAAGAAATATTTGAAGCCAAAGTATAGGGTACTTCTTGATATTGTGAGCAGATGTCTCATGAGTGGGACAGGAAGTCTTGAACAGATTAGTAGGCCTAAGCTAAGATTGATGACTGCTATTGAAGACTCTCCTTCCAGAGCATTCAATTGGCTGCAATATCTAATAAAGATAATTAGTGGTCAAACTGATCATATAGAGAAGGAAAAGGATGGCAGTATTGTGATCAAGAAAAGGATCTTACACGCCACCAAGATTGCTTTCATCTTGAAAACATGCAGAGAAGAGGAGGATATCTTTGCATATTCAAAAGCTTTTCCTACATCCAAAATCATGTTCAAATCAATAAAGAAAGGGATGAAAGGGAAGAAGGAAAAACCAGCTGAGTCTCAAGAAGAGACTGCTAATGAAGAAGCTGAGGAAGAGGTTCCAGTGATTGACCCTGTAAGAGAAACAAGGAAATCGGTTCAGCAAGGCACTGAGTCCAGTATGGAGGAGGATAAGCAAGCTAGGGGGAAGGCCCTACTGAAAATCAAGAGGGAGGCTGGAGAGAAGATGAAAACAAAATCCTTAGCCGCTCAGAAAAGGTAAAGGCTTCAAACAATTGTTGAAAAGAAGGCCAGTACAACTGAGGAAAGTCAAACTGACACTCAGCAAAACCTAAAATCACCACTCCAGGTGTTGGCTCAGGTGGTGAAGAACATTGGGGAGAAAGAGGTTCCTGAAGAAGAAGTATTTTCAGAAGTGATGGAAACTTCCATTGCCCAGGACAAGATATCTCAAGAAATCTTTACAGGTTCCCAACAACCTGGTAAAGATAGCCAAATTTAGATCCCAACCCCACACCCTTCAGAGCCAAATGAATCCCAGGATATTCTAAACCTTGATGCCTTACTCTCTGAACCATTCCTTGATCCATCTGCCCTACAAATTGTCCAACCTACTGAGAAACCTATTCCTCCACCACTACAGAAAGGTGAGGCTGAGGAAGCTGAGTGGAGAAGCAAAGGAGAACGTTTTGTCCTGGATAGATATCCTGAACTCTCCGAGTTCCCTGACCTTCAGGATCTATTCATCAGACTAAGGAAAACTGTTTATATCCTGAATCAGACCCTACCTGAGATGCTTAATATTGCTGTATTCAGAGGAGAAGATTGGTGGTCTGAAGAAACTGCAACTCTTACTGAATTCTCAGGATTCAGGTAGACTAAACTCAGGATGAAGGTCTCAGACTTTGATGACCCGGTAAAAAAGAAAATGGCTGAGAGGAAACCAAGTGGCCCAGGAGAAGACAGTGGGAAGGATGAATCTGAAAAGGACAAGGATGGAGATGCTGAGAAAGGTCCTGAACCTGAAAAGGAAACTCAAGTTGAGAAAGGACCTGAACCTGAAAAGAAGGACACTCAGGCTGAGAAGGTCATGCTAGCTGCTATCACTGAAAATCCTCAGACTGAAGATAGACCCCTTCAGGTACCTTTTGGCACTACTATTCATTATGCCAAAATTACTGAAGAACCTATCATTAAGTTTGTTGATTTTGGTATGCAGACTGAGGTTCAATCAAGCCATACATCTCAAGCTCAGATGATTGATCTGGCTCCAGTATTGGATGAACTAAAGAAGGTTGAGCCAATAACAGTCAAGCTCACTCAGATGGAAGTGATAATGGCTGATCAATTCAAAAAGATGGATGC
Source organism: Stenogyne calaminthoides (assembly GCA_037126765.1). Classification (NCBI taxonomy): domain Eukaryota; kingdom Viridiplantae; phylum Streptophyta; class Magnoliopsida; order Lamiales; family Lamiaceae; genus Stenogyne; species Stenogyne calaminthoides. The sequence continues at coordinate 14,154,005 of JBBCBC010000012.1, read as the reverse complement.
TGCTTTGCATGATCAAGTTCAACACATGGCTAAGCTGAGCACATCTACTGAAATCCAAGCAGTTCAGGGGAAGTGATTGGTAAGATTTCTGCTTTGGACACTCAGATGGGAGATCTGTCCAAAAACATATCTGAAGAGCTAAAGGCTAAATACAATGAGAGGACTGCTTATCTGGAGAAGAAGTTAGCTGAGAAAAATGAGGAGATGATTAAGTCAGTTGTTGAGGACATGAGCTCGTTACTCATAACCAAGATGACATAACTAATGAATGGAGTTCTTACCCAACAGTTTTGACCACTTTCTGACGAAGTTTCTGCTGGAAAGAATGTCCTGAGGAGAATGGATGATGAGTTGGATGTTTTGGCTGGAGAGATAAGAGCCATAAACAAAGAACAGTTTCACATGGATGCTACACTTTCCCAGATCCTTCCAATCTATGATGCCAAAAAGGGGGAAAGGACTGCTCACTCCACAAAGGGTAAGTTAGATGAGCATTTGAAGAAAACCCTTGAGAGAAAAGCTCAGCAGAAACTCAAAGCTCAACATGTTCTGAAGTCTCTGAAAGAAATTGAAGAAAATGAAACTGAAGTCAGTAGAGCCTGAAGATACTGAATTCTTTCAAACAGACAGAGAAACAGCTCAGGAGGCAATGATCTTGAGGAGATCAGAGAAGAGAAAGACTGAAACTAGCCTGACAACTGCTGCTCATGCTGTGGTGGAGACAGCTGATCCTAAGAGAGCTGAGAAGAGGAAATCAGTAGCATTTGTTGAAGCTGAGAGGAAAAGGAAGAAAGTCTCTACAAAACCTACTCAGAGAAAGCTGATCTTGGATTTCTCTGATCCTGAAGAACTTGAAGCTCAAAAAGAGACTGAAACTGAGTCAGAAAGATTGCTCCAAGAAGGATTTGGTACTTATGATACAAGTGCTCAAGTCAAGGACTTTGATTGGCACAATAAGCTCATTGCCCTGCGTGCTGAGAAAGAAAAGAAGCAAGCAATGTCTGTATCAGGGGTAGAACTTACCAGGAAGAAGAGGGAAGAGGAACAGAGCAGGAGAGGAAGACTCAGGAACTTCATGGGGAAGAGATGGAATAAAACCAGGGAACAAACCAGAATACAGAAATGGCCGCACATTGATAAATGGATGCCACTCCAGATCAATGATGCTTGGGAAGAGGTTAAGGGAACCTTCTGGTTCAGTCATGATGTTCTACAGGAATGGAGAGGAGGATGCCTTGACAGGAATGAAGCCTGCCTAGAATATCTACTGACGTTCTACCCTGAATATCTACAGAAGTGGATAAACCTTGCTGATGAGCAAAATGTATCCCTGAAGGCACCTGGTCAGTACAAGTACGCAACACCTAGATTTATTACATGGGTTATCAATGAAGCTGCTATTGCTAAAGAAGTTGCTGAGTATGCTGTTCAGTTGGGACTGACAGGAAGCAATCCTGAAATAATCAAGAAGAGGGATGAATTGAAGAAAAGATATTATAGGATGTTCAATCTTGAAGTCCTTGATGATGAGGTGGAAGAAGATTGAACACTTTTTATTCTATGCTTATGTCTTTTTTTTTTTTTTTTTTAAAGTTTCATTGTAAGCTGTAATGACTACCAACTGATCAATGAAAAGTTTATCTTTTATGCTCAAAGATAATATCTCATTATCTTCTTACATGTCTTTAATTATTTGATATGCCAGTGTGTTTGGAATTGTTGGGAGAATTACCATTTTGGATTGTAATAGATAAACTGAAACCTGAGTATAGGTTAGGTTTTCTCAAATGTAGCAAGATGGTTTTGGCATCATCAAAAAGGGGGAAATTATATCCAATTGTCACCGTTTAAATTTTGTCTTGAATTTGAGAATCATCCTTCTATAATTCCTCCCACTAGATTGTCTCGAATAAAAACTTCATATCTCGTGCACCGATCAACTCATGGGCCAGGATGCACACCTCGCATTCGGCCTGGCCGTATCGGTTAGTGCCCGTGCGTGCATACCCAGCGCCCAGTGCACGTCGCTTGTGCGTGCTCGGCACTTTTCGGTAGAATTGGCCTACGCGCTGCGCCCGTACGTGCCCCCGTACCTCACCCAGCGCCTGCCTCCGCGCATTGCCCTGGGCATCCGCACGCACGCCCCAGCGTGCACGCCGCCCGTCACCCGATCCCTACGCGTCGCCCGTCAATATTGAGTCACAATATTATTCAAGCCCATAAATATTAATTAATCCCTCTACATAATTAATATTGCACTATCCATCTTAACCTATATTACTGTAATATGGCTCCCGGTTATTATTTCCCGTGTTTAAGATTATCTAGTCCATTAATTAATTTAAGCCACTGAAAAGCTTTATATTAATTAATATATTTTTCCTTGGAGTAAGAACATCTCAACATTATTATCCATACCAGAAATAAATTTCACTTGCAAGATTTAGTATGATAAAACTTCTGAGCCCACCAAGGGGGGAAATCAAACAAGACTTGCACACGATTCTCTGTATTAAATCTTAGCAATCGTCATATAAATAATAATATTTCCCAAAGCACAAAGTATTGAATCACATTAATTCTCTACCCAACATGAATCAAAGCAATAATTATTAATTACACACGGTCCTATTTAAGGGACAGAGATTAAGAAATAACGAACCAATGAGATCTAATTATTCTATATTCAGCACTGAAGAATTTATTCGCGCTTTAGGTCCTATTCAGCGCATCATAATGCACTAGTGTAATCTCTTGGTCAAGACAAGTCAATCTGAGCCTTACACTTCAACCTTTCATGATGGATTGTTCATTTCCTTTTAGATTGTGAATTTGTACTTAGTTACAAGGAATTGTTAATGTGATCTTCTGTGATCTGGTATCACCACATTAACTACAATGTAACATGTACTATTTAATGAACAGGTATGCAGTAAATATATATAACATTCATTCATATTTAAAGCAACAGTGATAAATAATTTATTTTCAGTAAATAAGATGGAAATTCAGTTTGGTTATATATAAAATAAAAATCATACTTTACAGTATAACCCCAACAACATTTTGTTAGCATCTTGTGAATTATGAGTTTTGGTTTTTTCGGTTCAAAACAAAACCAAAATTTTTTGGTTTGGTTTGTGTTTGGTTCCACTACAATTCGATTTCAGTTCAGTTTTATATTTTTTAAACATTTTGATTATCGGTTTTTAAAATTTAGTTTGGTTCGGGGACCGAATCAACCATTGCTCACCCCTAATTAATCATATAAATTAGGGCAGGTGTTATTTTAAGGGTTAATTCTAAAAAAATATGTGACCTTTACACTCAGTATCAATTTAATCACTACTTTTAATATTTTTGCAAAAAATCCCAACCTTAATTTTATTGTGTTTCAATTTGATACCTATTTTTTAAAACCCAACAGAAAGAAGTGACATGGCTCGCCGGAACTTGTGTCTGAGCGACACATCCAATGCCACATAATAAAAATATATATATTTTTTAAATTCCACATCAACTATAACTCTTTCAACTTTTCTAAAGTAACACCTTCCGCATTGCAATATGCTTTTTGTTGTGTTGGAAATAATCGCGTTCAAGGACGCTAGCCCGCGATACTAAAGCGAGCTCATTCCTTCATATAATTAAATGAGAAAGGAAAAACAAGTCGAGCTCGCCGATTTAGAATAAGCCGAGTTGGTCCGCGGACTGTAAGTCCCTGGGCGAGCTTCCCAAGGTGATCATCAAGACGTCGGAGCTCGACAGCGAAGTCATAGTTTTACCTGAACTTGTAAAGTCCCGAGATCCGATCCCACAAAGTACGAAGTAAATAAGGTCAATACATATGGATTGGCGGCAACACATATTCCGAGAGCGAATTATCACCAATGGAACACTCCAACGATGGAGATCAGAAGATCTTGCCAATTGAGGAAACTGTCCTATGAACAGATGACGAGTTGTATTAGCAGGAGGTATCAAAAAGGAAAGTCTTAGGAAGTGAACTCGGTCAGCGCGTCCAGCCGCAGCTCAGAGTGAGATCGGACCAAAGGAAAACATGATTAGAGCCTAATAAAGTAGGTTTTAGGTTTCAATTTAGCTTAATAACATTTAATGGCTCTGACGAGCTCGCAGGACGAGACCTCATAGGCTAGATAGCTATACCCTCCATATTGGGGGTATAAATATGAATAGTTAGGCCTCATTAAGGGGTTCGGAAATCTTTTGCATTGAATACAAAGTCTTTATTAGCCACAAAAGAGGCCACTTAGCCCAAATCTTTTTGCATTTAATTCTTGCTTTCAAAAACAATCATTAAAACTTAATGAAGAACATTCCCTTTGTTCTTCATTAATTCCCACCAATTCACACTTAATACTTGATTGATTACCAAATCATTGGCCACATTTAATATCCTATGATCCTTAAATTTTTGGTATCAACACTTTTATAAACATTTTTTTCTTTAGGATTACAAAACAAAACTAACACTTTTAATTTTCAGATCTTTAATAAATCAAAATTTGTTTCAAAATTAATAAACCAAAATCCCACACTCACCCTTTGAAGAACAAGAACCCTTGTTATCTAACACTCACTCAACAAATCACTTGCCCTTTAAACACATCACGCCCAAGTACAAATTTCACTACTCATTAGCTAACATAAAGGCAAATTAACAACTAATAACACATATTCAATCTTTCATACTTTAAAAAAAATCAATATTAATTGGGCTGAAAAGATTCTGACCACTACTACCTCCACTGTTCGAAGCCTTTTTTCTTCTTCAACAACAGAATTTCAACATTTACCAACTACTGCCGTTGAGTTTGATGTAGAATTTTGAGATTTCGACAATTTACATTTTGTTGGTCGGTACAAACGAGTCTTACACGTGTATGGGGGGGGAATACACGTGTCCAGTAATTTTTAAAACCTTTTCTTCATCGAGGTCGGATGGGATGGGGTTGTTGTCCCGATGAGTTGCCCCGAGAAGACTGAGATCGCCCTGAAACAAAGTCTACACGAGGCGGTGATCCCGAGTTTTTTTTACCTCAAAGAGTTAGCCTCGATATAATCGGTGAGCTTGAGCCAGAGATCCTGAGCTTGCTTGGATAGCAACTCCGATGTGCGGAATGGTTGTCCCTAAGTTTATACTCGTTTTATGCTTTGCTAAAAACCTTCCTTTTAATGGAATAATGATTAAGGTTGTGATTCAGTTAGATGCAACTTTAGTGGATTGATTCCAACTGAGTATCAGTGAAAATATGCTTTCAGTTAAAGATATGCAACAGATAACCAAAGCAATACAGAAAGCAAATAACACAGCAAGTTATAGTGGTTCAGAGACTCAAGCTCCTACGTCCACTCTCTCTGATCCTCAGAGAAATTCCTTAACCACTTCCTAAAGTTTTCTGACTACCTCAATGTAGTTTACTAACCTTTCTATTTTGAGCTTTCTGACTACCTCTGTAGTTTACTTACTCAAAACACACACAAGCTTTCTGACTATCCAAGATAGTTTACTCACTTCTTCTCTAGAGCTTTCTGACAACCTCTGTAGTTTACTAACTCTTTACAACTCCAACTCACCAACAATCACACTCAAACTACCTTACAAAGGGTTTGGGGTTTCTTGGTTGGTTTCCAACTAGGATGAGATATCCTTTACAATTAAGAACAATGCAAAGGCTAGGATATCTCTACTAAGCTTTGGATATATCTTATCAAAACTAGGCTTAGTGAATGAGCTCTCTTCAATATAAAGCACTTGGGAAATTCTTGGGTTTTTGAGTGCTTCAACTTGCAATAATAAGTTTGAGCTCTTGAGTTGCTTACAAATTTCCCGTAACCTTCAATGTAGAGGGTCACAAGTATTTATAGGCAAACACCAAGGTCACTCTTGAAAAACTATCCGTTGGAAGAGATAGCTTCATGAGTTTCCTCTTATGGTGTGTGATGAATGACTATATTTAGGGTTTGAAACTCCCTAGCATATTTTAGGCAATATGCTTTTCATGCAGCCACTCACCACTTTTTGCAGTCTGGAACATAGTATTCTTGACATGACAATGACTGTTTTGCTTTTTGAGTCGCCTTTCCCCTTCTTGGCACCATAAAAAATCTGATCTTTGTCTTCCTCGATTGGCTCTTGTCTTCAGTTAATATAGACAAACATAACGGCTCTTTTTGGTCAATATCTCTGAGTGATATAACCTTAACAACACTTAGTTTTAGTTCCTTTTGTCTGCATGTGAATGTCTTAGGCAATATCTATTTTCTTGAGCAATCGCGTTTTTCTCAGTATTGTATCCTTCAGATAGGTATTTTTCAGTACCTCGGAACATTTAGGTTATACTGAGTATTCCTTTGAGATTTCTTGAGTCTTGATAACTTCTTGTGTCTTGATATCCTTTGTCTTGATCTTGATTTTTTCCTTATCTTGATCTTCAATCTTCTGTGTCTTCAGAGTCTTCTAAGTCTTCAGAGTCTTCTGAGTATTCCGAGTCTTGATGTCTTACGAGTCTTGAGACATCTTTGATTGAATGATATCTTGAGACTTCATCTTGGTTAATTTAGTCTTGGTTTCTCAATTTCACACTTGAGTCTTGATTTCTAAAATTTCTGCTATTCTGAGTCTTGATTTTCGATTTCACCTTTGAGTTTCTTGATTTCTCGGTTTCATATTGAAACTTGGTTTCTCGATCTCATTTTGAAACTTCAGGCTCTTGTTTTTTCTCGATCTCATCTTTGAAACTTTTTTCTCGATTTCATCTTCAAAATCATTTCTCTAGAAACTTCTTGAGTCTTGAATCTTGAATCTATCTCGATCTATATCTCTGCCCGACTATACATTGTGCAGATAACATCCTGAACACTCTAAAACTAAATCCTGACTCATCTATCAAGATTATCCTGAACATGTCATACTCAGGGATTTTGGGATCTAATCAAAATCTTCTTTATTAAATTCATCTCCCAACAATTTCCCCCTTTTTTATGATGCCAAAACCATCTTGTTACAGAAACTCTCAACCTATACTCAGGTTTCAGTTTTTCCTATTACAATACAAGAATGACAAATCTCCCAACAATTTCATAATAACTCTCCCAACAATTTCCTCACAAAATCATAAGGCATATCAAAATATTAAGACATGTAAAAAGATAATGAGATATTATCATTGAGCATAAAGATAAAGTATCATTGATTGTGTGATAACAATTACAAATTACAATGAACTTATCAAAAGTAAAGACAAAAACAAAAGAATTACAAGAGTCTTCAGTCTTTGATCTTCAGTCTTCAGCAATCTTCGGCTTGAGCTCTTCAGCCCTCTTCAACCTCATCCACAGGCACCTCTAGGTTGAACATCCCATAATACCTCTTCTTCAATGCATCTCTCTCCTTGATGATATTTGGGTTGTTACCTGTCAGGCCTAACTGGATGGCATATTGAGCAATTTCCTGAGAGATGGTTGTTTCATTTACCAAGCCATTCTCTAGCCTAGGAGCAGGGTATGTGTATGGACCGGGGGCAGTGATCTGAACATTACCTTCATTCGCAAGATTAATCCAACTTTGTAAGTACTTTGGATAGAAGGTCAGCAGATAATCAATGAAGGCTTCATTTGGATCTGAGCTTTCCCCTCTCCATTCTCTCAGCACTTCATAGTAAAACCAGAAGGTTCTTTTTATTTCTTCCCAAGCATCATTGAATTGGATTGACATCCACTTATCAATAATATATTTACGATGCGCCCCCTTCGAAGTTTTAGTTGTCCCTCTCCTTTTGCTCGTAAGGGAACTTCTTGAAACCACGCTTTTTGAACGCTTCTTCTTCTTCTTCTTCCTTATCAAAGGGACTCTGGATCAAAAAAATTTTTGCAAGATGTGATTTCTTGGCTTGAATTCCAGACCTATGGATTTTTGAAGTGATCTTGGAAGAGCTCTCCTAGTGTTGAAGACTTCTTTTTGTGCTTCATCTTCAGACTCTTCTAACTCCATGATCAGCTTTCTCTGTGTAGGCTTAGAAGCTTTGGCTCTCTTTCTCTCAGGTTCAACAAACGCCACAGCCTTCCTCTTGATTGGTTTTTCAACAAGATAGTCCAAAATTGAAAAGGTGGCTTGTCTCTCTATTTTCGAAAATTTATGGATCCCTTCTTCTAGCACTAAGTTTTTTATCTTAATAAATTCTTGCATTGTTTCATCGTAAACATGAGTGTAGATATGGCATTTTTCTCCACTTTCTTGGATTTGAGCTTTTAAATTGGCTTCAACTTCCTTCAAGATTTCTTGACAAGGCTTCAAAGAATATTCTTGCGAAAAAAACCAATGGTTTTTGACCTCCTTGTTTTCCTTTCTCTCCAAGGTGTGTGCCAATAATATCCTCAGGTCGACTCCTGGCCTTTCCCCCTTCTTGGAACCATACCTTGGAAGAAGTTGGGATAGTGCAGTGTCCATGTGGTATTGTTCTTTGCTGACACTTCGCACCTCTCCAACCAACTGGTCTTACTCTTTCTCTAGCCTCATTAAGTGGTTTTTAGCCACAGAGAACTCTTCAGACATTGGTGCAAACTTGTTGGAGAGCACATCTTTAAGCATCTCTGTCATCTTGGTCATGAGCATGGAGCCCATTTCCTCAACAGTATTCTTGATCAGTTGATCATTCTTCTCCACCAGCTTGGCTTCTAGAAATGAAGTCCTCTCCTGATACATCTGCTTATCTTGACTCCATCTATCTTCCCTTCCATGGCAGTCATCTTATCATTCGGAGAATCAGGTTAAAATTGCATTAGGTCGAAGTAGAACTTAAGAGTCTCTATCTTCGGGACCTTTGGTTGTGATTTAAGCCAATGTCTCTTCAATCGAAAAGGCCACTTTCTCCACGATTGCACAACCTTGTTCAGCTTGTCCACAATGGGAGTGAGATCAATCTCTGGAGCATATGAGATTTGTCGCGATATTTTTCTTATCCGAATTTGGTTTCTGTAATAAAGTTTTTAATTGTTGTTTCCCGAGCCTCAGAAATGGATCAATTAAAAAAGTTTTCTCGGGTAAATTGGCATCATTTCTACAAAATGTCGGAATTCTTGATGGAAGCTTTTGAGGCAAGCCGGTCTCAACTCGAAGCCGATTTCCCCCGAGCCGGTTTCCACCTGAGCCTCAGTCTGCATATCAGACATTCTGATCAATTAAAGATAGAAACTTGATAGCCTTGGCATAATGTTTAGTAGTGCAAAAGTTACGAAGAGTACTTTTAATTTCGAGGATGTGTGACATCAGGCTCTAAAAGATCGATTTTTCTTCTCAAATTGAGATTGCTTCTCAGCATTCCCTTGTTGATCCCCATCTTGATTTTTATCTTTGGAGCTCGGGGCACCAACATCATCTTCTTTCCTCTCGGTTTCTTTCTAAGAACTTCTTGATTTGATCAAATTTCATCAAAATCGACACTTTCATCCGAGCTTGGTCTTTCTAAACCCGGAGAACTCGTTTTAATTATTTCGAGTCTTGATTTATTATCTCCTCATTCCACCAGTCCTCTCCTCTGAATGAGGCAATATTGAGCATCTCTGGCAGAGTCTAGTTGAGAATGTAGACTGTTGTCCTCAATCTGAAGAAGAGATTATTTTTGAAAAGATCGGGATATGAGCTCAATACAAGTTATCATTCAATATGAACGCGAATTTCATTAAGGGATTTCGCGCCACTCGATCTCTTGCTTCGCCCTTCTGGAAGGATAAATCCGGGCTCTCGGTGTTCGATGGGAAGTTCTTGGTCTTAATTCTTGGATCAAAGAATGGATCATTTTCAGAGCTCATCAAGATTCATGGGTTTAAGAATTTCACACATTCGACTCTGGGGCTCAAGATCATTCTTTAATAAATTGATCTTGAGTGGGAAATTAAGTAGGCGATTCCTCAAGTAGGAACCTGAGCTTGTTCTGAGGTCTGAGGTCCTTTGAAAATTTCTTGAGAAAATTTATCTGAGCTCAGTGATGTCTCAAGAACCTCAGAGAAAACTTGCTCCTCAGTTTGCTCTTCTGTCGTAGATACAACCTGAGCTAATACTTATAATGGCAATTTCTGAGCTTTCTGGCCCTCAGGTTGCACCTCCCTCAGGTTCGCTCACCTCCTCCTCAGTGGAAATTAACATTCTTCTGGGCTTGGGAGCCAGAGCTTTTTCTTCAGGGCTTCTCCCCTTCTCCCTCTTCACCTCCATCAAAGCCTTCCCCCTGGCTTGATGGGCTTCTTCAGCAGCTCCCTCTGCAGCGCTTTCCACTTTCTTCTCTTTTTTTCCCTTCAAAGTCTTTCTTGTTGATGTAGGCTTGAACATGATCTTAGACTTTGGAAAGGGTGAGGAGTTGGCAAAAATGTCTTCTTCGTCACGGCACATCTCCAAAATGAAGGCTATTTTGGTTGCATGAAGAATTTTGCCTTTAATCACCACCAAATCATCCTTCTTCTTGATCTGCTTCGCTTGGTCACTCACCACTCTGATCAAATACTTTAACCAATTGAAATCAGTGGTGGGTGAATCTTCTATAGCAGCCATCAATCTAAGCTTCAGCGTACTTATTTGTTCAAAACTGCCGGATCTGCTCATAATGCACTTACTAACTATATCCAGCAAAACTCTGTATTTCGGCTTCAAATGTCGTTTATTAAGTGTAGCCTCAAACTTAATAGGATGCTCTGTTATCCTATCAAGGTATTCCTGTTCCCTACCTAACATATACGTCGTAGGGGTCTTCACCTCTATTACACAACTCAAATACATCATTTAAATTCTTAGGGATTATATACAACTCCCGTACAAAATCAATGTATTTAGAGCTTATGTTCTAAATGAGATACAGTAATCTGGGACTCGATACAGTCCTCGTCATCTATTTTCAAGTTCGAAATAAACTCAATTACCTCCTTAGAGTATTCTGCTTCTGGTTGGCTCGCAACAAGATTTGTAAGCTTTGCGACTCGAATCATATGCAGTGCCTCTTCTTCGTGGGTTGCATTTGATGAACTTTCGAGCGACACCACATACTCGTACCAGGGCTTGTTCGAAATCGCGAGTTTATCATATATGGAGAAAGTCATTTTGAGGATTTTGAGTGTAGGGTTTGAGAATGATGAAGAATTTTGGGCAAAGATGGGTTTTGAGTTTGCAGAGAATTTTGGAGACGAAGGTTTATGAAATCGGGCTTAAATGGCTTCTCAAATGAATATATAGAATGGGTTTGTGGGAAATCGTAACGATTGATTAAAATCAACGATTGAGATTGATCACCGACTAATCGGGTATGTGAAATGATGATTTCAAGAATAATATGCCGCCATTTTAACCTTATTGGTGAGTTAATTGAACAGTGCAATTAATGACCATTGACCTTCTTCGTTAATTCAAAGGTCCCGCCCAAAACATTCTCTTCAGGTGTTTTAGTATTTATTGTCAATGATTACTGAGATTCAGTTAAGCAATAAATGAGTTGCATGAGTCATTACTTCTTCAGACTAATTTTTTTCTATCAGTCTTACTGAGTATTGACCTTGATAAAATGTCAAGATATATCGAAAGTCTTGAACGAGTTCAAGATGATCGAATCTTGAGCGGATCGATAATATCGAATCTTGATCTTCAAGATATATCTGAGTTTCCCAAGACTCAGATTTCAGTATTTCCAATTTTATCCTGAGTTTCTCAGTAAAATCCTGAGAAAACCTCATGCATCTGAAAACCTTCAATTTTTCAGATTTATTCTATACACCTAGATCCAACATCCCTAATTCAACTGATAGTTCCTGAAATCTTGATTCAGCCAAAGGTTTAGTCAAGATATCAACTCTCTGTTTATCAGTATGAATCTTCTCCATCCTGATGTCTTTCTTCTTAACATGATCTCTGATGAAGATTCCTTCCTTAGCTTGTTTCACTTGAGGTCCAAGAAGGAAATTCATCTTCCAACAATGACATCTCAGATCTTCTTTAATCAGGGCTATGATGTCTTCATTCAAATTTCGATGCCCTTTTATTTTACGAAAAAGCAGTTAGTTCTGTGGTACCCATTTGGTGTAGGGTCCTACCAGGTTATCTGTACCTTTTGGAATCCAAATCTGCCTAACAACTCTAATTACTTTAGAGTGGTGATTATTTGAATAAAAATCATCTTCCATAAACATCTACATACACATTCACCACTCTAGGTGCCTTAGCAGTATCCTGTGTATGAGTGCTAGCCTTAGCATGAACATGAGCCTTAGAATTTTTCTTGGGTACATGCCTGTTGTTCCATTGCTTTGGCTATTGTGCAGCTGGTTTGTGTCTCTGTTGACTTGGGCTCAGGAAACCTTTACCCTTAGGCAAGTGGGGTTTGGGTTGCCGATCTTTGAAATTAAATCGGGTCTTTTCGATGTCGAGGACTTGGTCTTTTCGGTTGAGAATGTCTCTCTTTGAGTTTTCTCTTCCGAAAATTCTCTCTTTGGTTCGGTCTCTGAGATCTCTTGAGTTTGTATTCTTAGCCTGAGGCTTTGAAGTACTAGCCTGAAAATTTCCTACTGAGTGGTCAGGTTTTCTAGCCTTTTCCTGAGGTCTGAGCTTTCTTCCCTGAACATTCAGTTTTTTCTGGAACCATAGGTCCTTTTCCCTTGTCTAAAACTTTGGGCAATTCTTCAGTCCGAAGATTAGGTGCCACTTGTTTAACAAAGACAGTCTTTGTGCTACTAGAAGCAGCATTCAGATGACCTTGTGAGGTTCCCCCTGAAATGTATCCCAATCCAGCTTTTATAGTGGCAGGTCTTTGATAACTCTGAGTTTCATCTATTACTTTAGATGCAGAATTCAATAGAGCTAGCTTTCTCTGCGCACTATCCTCACACTTTTGTAGAGTTTCATGCTTCTCAAAGAGGTCATTGAACTCGATTTCGATAAAATTTGAATCTCCTCCATTGGATTTCTCTAGTTTTCCATTTAGGGTCTCTATCAACTTCTCTTTCTCTGAGAGTTGTACTTTCAGAACATCTAGTTCATCAGTAGTTCCCATCAATTGAGAAGTGATCTCAGCATTACTAGAGTCTTTCCACTTTAGATTCTCAAAGTGATCGAGTTCTTTGTTCGCTCTTGAGTTTCATTCAGCAGTTCTTGTAACACAGCATAGTCCTTCATAAGACTCTCAAAAGAATCCATCAGGTCAAATTGACTGTTTACAGTGGAACTTGACAACTCATGTGCTTGTGTAGGAGAAACAACAGAGATAGAAGAACTTACCTCTCCTACAGCCATGAGGCAGATGTCATCACTGTCACTTTCTGAGCACACCTCATCTGAGGAGCTGGAACTTTCTTCAGACTCCTTTTCTTTCTCAGCAATCTCAGCAAGTGTCTCCCATATTTCCTTTGTATTCTCACAATGAGAGATCTTCCTCATAACACCATCATCAATAGTGTTATATATTGTATCTTTGGCAATATAGTCAAGATTGACTAACTTTCTCTCATCAGGAGTAAGTTGATCATCTGACTTTGGAAATTCAGTCCTGGAATCATTTCTCTCATTTTCAGTAACTCTGGGATTCACAACAGTGAATTGGAATGGTCCTTCAGAAACCACTCTCCACATTCTTTCATGCTTATAATACAGGTGAGCCTGCATTCTTAATCTCCACAAATCATATTTCTCAACTTAGAACATTAGAAGTTTCTTAGAAGGCATGATGTCTGAGCCTTATAAGATTTCAGCAAATAGATCTGTTCAGTAGACCACAAGAATCTTTTAGCAAATAAGACTATGGTCAACAAAGCAGGTGGTCAAGATGAACCACTGCAGAGATGGGTTTTAAAAATTTGATCAGCTTAGGTGATCACTTAGTGATCTTTTGAACTCCCGCTCTGATACCACTTGTTGGTATCAGATCAGAGACGGGTTTTTGAAAATGGATCTGTTCTGTTGTTCACTTTTGAAATTAGTGAACTTTAGAACTCCCGCTCTGATACCACTTGTTGGTCCCGGTGCAAACGAGTCTTTCACGTGTATGGGGGGGAATACACGTGTTCAGTGATTTTTAAAACCTTTTCTTCACTGAGGTCAGATGGGTCAGATTGTCCTGATGAGTTGGCCCTGAGAAGCGCAGACCGCCCTGAGTCAAAGTCTACCTGAAAAAGTGATCTTGAGCTGCTTTCAGTAGCCTCAGATAATCCGAACTGAGCCTGAGTTTTCAGAGATCCTGAGCTTGCTTGAATAGCAACTCAGATGTGCGGAATGGTTGTCCCTAAGTTTATACTCGTTTTATGCTTTGCTAAAAACCTTCCTTTTAATGGAATAGTGATTAAGGCTGTGATTCAGTTAGATGCAACTTCAGTGGATTGATTCCAACTGAGTATCAGTGAAAATATGCTTTCAGGTAAAGATATGCAACAGATAATCAAAGCAATACAGAAAGCAAATAACACAGCAAGTTATAGTGGTTCAGAGACTCAAGCTCCTACGCCCACTCTCTCTGATCCTCAGAGAAATTCCTTAACCACTTCCTAAGGTTTTCTGACTACCTCAATGTAGTTTACTAACCTTTCTATTTTGAGCTTTTTGACTACCTCTATAGTTTACTTACTCAAAACAAACACAAGCTTTCTGACTATCCAAGATAATTTACTCACTTCTTCTCTAAGTTTTCTGACTACCTCTGTAGTTTACTAACTCTTTACAACTCCAACTCACCAACAATCACACTCAAACTACCTTACAAAGGGTTTGGGGTTTCTTGGTTGGTTTCCAACTAGGATGAGATATCCTTTACAATTAAGAACAATGCAAAGGCCAGGATATCTCTACTAAGCTTTGGATATATCTTATCAAGACTAGGCTTAGTGAATGAGTTATCTTCAATATAAAGCACTTGGGAAATTCTTGGGTTTTCGAGTGCTTCAACTTGCAATAATAAGTTTGAGCTCTTGAGTTGCTTACAAATTTCCCATAACCTTCAACGTAGAGGGTCACAAGTATTTATAGGCAAACACCAAGGTCACTCTTGAAAAACTATCCGTTGGAAGAGATAACTTCATGAGTTTCCTCTTATGGTGTGTGATGAATGACTATATTTAGGGTTTGAAACTCCCTAACATGTTTTAGGCAATATGCTTTTCATGCAGCCACTCACCACTTTTTGCAGTCTGGAACATAGTACTACTGACATGCTTTAGTGACCTATCGCTTTTCGATTGTCGATGAAAATGCAGTGATGTCTTCCTCTGATTAGCTCTTGTCTTCAGTTAATGTAGACAAACATAACGGCTCTTTTTGGTCAATATCTCTGAGTGATATAACCTTAACAACAATTAGTTTTAGTTCCTTTTGTCTGCATGTGAATGTCTTAGGCAATATCTATTTTCTTGAGCAATTGCATTTTTCTCAGTATTGTATCCTTCAGATAGGTATTTTTCAGTGCCTCGGAACATTGGGTTATCTTGAGTATTGATGAGATTCTTGAGTCTTGATAACTACTTGTGTCTTGATATCCTTTTTGTCTTGATATCTTCAATCTTCTTACGTGTCTTGAGAATCTTACGAGTCATCGAGTATTACGAGTCTTGATGTCTTGAGTCTTTGAGACACATCTTGGCCCGATATCTTGAGTCTTGATTTTCGATTTCACTTTGAAACTTTAGTTTCTCGGTCTCTACTTGAAACCCGGTTTCTCGATCTCCTGTTGAAACTTGGTTTCTCGATCTCATCTTTGAAACCCGGTTTCTCGAAACTTGAAACTTCGGTTTCTCTCGAGTCTTCAGAATCTTCAGAATCTAGCCTGATCTATATCTCCTGGCTATACATTGTGCAGATAACATTCTGAACACTCTAAAATTGAATCCTGACTCATCTATCAAGATTATCCTGAACATGTCATACTCAGGGGTTTTGGGATCTAATCAAAATCTTCTTTATTAAATTCATCTCCCAACACATTTCATCGAGTTTCGCCACTTTAGGGTTCTTGATTGGGGATAGCAAATAATTTTGGGGATTTTGGATTTTATTAAATCTGATAGTGAAAAAATGATTTGTTTTATTAATTATGAGAGTGAAAACATATATTTAGATTAGTGTAGAAAGCATATATTATATTTATATAAGTGTTATTATTTAATGTAGAAAGCATTGATGTTGATGTGGAATATTAATTTTTTTTTAACTATGTGGCATCTGATAAGGCGCACAGACACAAGTTCCGACAACCTATGTCACTTCTTTCTGCCCTGATTTAAAAAATAGGTATCAGATTGAAACACAATAAAAGATTGGAGTTTTTTACAAAAATATTAAAGGTTGTGATTAAATTGATACTTAGTGTAAAGATCGTGTATTTTTTTAGAATTAACCCTTATTTTAAAGAGTGGGTCTCATATACACCCAAGTGCACCGTGCACTCATAGTGCATTTTAGAATCGTGCAACTTGTTATACTGAAAGATGCAACTTGTTTAACTGAACCGTGCAATTATTTTTTTCATTTTAATAGTTGCACAATTCAATGTAAATCAGTTGCAATTTTCAGTATAACAAATTGTATAATCCTAAAATGAGTAAAAAATGCTAATACAATTTGATAAAATGAGTAAATGGAAAATCTGCCTATTTATACTAAGTAGCTAAAAGGTCTAAAATGAAAGGTAATACTTTTTTTTAGGAGTTTTATCAATTCAGGGCCTGAAAGATGGTAAATCTATCAATTTAAGGTCTGAAATATTTTTTCTATCGATTCAAGGCCTGAAAGATAGAAAACTATCAATCCAGGGCCTAAAAATAGAAACTATCAATTCGAGGCTTATAAATTTTAAGGTCATGTTTGGCACTAAACCCTAAATCCTGAACACTAAACCCTAAACCCTAAACGTTGAACCCTAAACCTTGAACCATGAACCCTAAACCCCACTGAACCGTAAACCCTAAAAATAAAAAAAATAAGAACATGAAATAAGGACATGAAATATATGTGTCAAACATGGTCTTAAAATTTATAAGCCTCAAATTGATAGTTTCTATTTTTTAGGCCCTGGATTGATAGTTTTCTATATTTCAGGTCTTGAATCGATAGAAAAAATATTTCAGGCCTTAAATTGATAGATTTACCATATTTCAGGCTCCTGAATTGATATTTTTCCTTTTTTTTAAAGGAAATGAAAGGTAATACTTAGTAAAACCGAAAGGTGTTAATTGGTCAAACTTTATTTTCTAGTCCTTATTAACAAAGAATTTTCAAATATCTTCATTCAAATGGAGTCTTACGGAATTCACTCTTTATTTTATTCCATTTATTTAGCATTAATAATATATCCCTTAAAAAAATCATATATATCTAGCATATATATATGCAAAAACTCATATGAAACGATCTAATGCATGAGACGAGGTACAACCTAGCACAAATCACACTCACCCCTCATAAAATGTTAAAGTGTTAATGCTCAAATTATATCATGTCTCACCGTGGGACCGTCTTATGCAAGTGTGCCTCATATATATAACATTCCATTGGTTCCATGCATGGGCAGATATAGGGGGTGGGCTGACCAGGCTCAAGTCCAGTGCAACTATTCTCCAAATTCTTTGTATTATATATATTATATGTAATTAATTTGAATTGTTATGTTTTTAGTTCAGTCTATTTAAACTCAATTTTTGTTTTTAATTCAATTATATTATTTTTTTGAAATAAATAATACCCAAAATCAACACACTAATTTAACACAAATCTCAATCTCAATCTTTTTTATTTATTAATTATGTGCAATCCACATATTTAAATTAATTAACTCAAAACATAATATATTATTTAACCTAAACTCACTCATAGATTAATTTTTACGTCGAGTTGTGTTCTTTTATTTTGACAATTAAATTTACTAATCTAACAATATATTAGCAACTTACTAAGTCTACATATAGTGTAATTGACATTTATTATAAAATTTAAATTTCTTTTGGGCGTCGTTTAATTTTATTGTTGAAATTTTATGACTTTGTTATCTGTAATATAAGTTGCACGATTCAGTATAAACAAGTTGCATATTTTAATGCTGTTGAAATTTAGAGGCACGTAAATACGTAATACATGTGCAGCGTAATTAAACAATTCACCAACAACGAACATATAATTGCATAATTAAATTACGGGTAAACATAAACATAATCCTTATAGTGATTCGTACACGGATTCCTCCACTGTGGTATCTACGCAACAGTCATTTACCAATTTGCACCAATTTCCCATCGTTGAATCCCGAGATGAATTTGCTAGGAAAATTCTAACTAGATATTTTTATGGAGAAAATAATTTTTTTATGTTAATAATGAATTCCCAATGACTCATATATATAAGGGAAGCTCAGCTTAAATCTTAAGCTATCTTTATTAGGAAATAAAATCCCTAATCTTGTAAATCAAATCTGTTGGGAGATGAATTTAATAGATTTTGATTAGATCCCAAAACCTTTGAGTATGACATGTTCAGAATAATCTTGATAGTCTGTAGTTAGGCTTCAGTTTAGATTGTTTTCAGGAAATATTTGTACCATGTATAGTCAGCAGATATCACTCAGGATTAGTATAGGAAGAATACATTGAGGGGAAACTCAGTGTATTCCTGAAGACCCTGAAGATCTGAAGACTCAGAAGATCATAAAGATCTGAAGACTCAGATGACCTGAAGATCTGAAGACTCAGAAGATCTTAAAGACCTGATGACTCAGATGACCTAAAGATCTGAAGACTAAGATGACCTGAAGACTCTGATGACCTGAAGATTTGAAGACTCAGATGACCTGAAGACTAAGAAGACCCTGAAGACTATCTCACTGAGGACATCTGGACCAATCTAAGTTCTGAACATTTATTAAAAAATAAACGTTGTCCAAACAGTTGATTGCAAACAAAAGGAATTGGAACTAAAGTGTCTTTTAAGGTTGTCTCATTCTTAAGAGTTAACCTA
The DNA here is from genome assembly GCA_037126765.1 of Stenogyne calaminthoides. Taxonomy (NCBI): domain Eukaryota; kingdom Viridiplantae; phylum Streptophyta; class Magnoliopsida; order Lamiales; family Lamiaceae; genus Stenogyne; species Stenogyne calaminthoides. The sequence goes on along the minus strand of JBBCBC010000012.1, from coordinate 14,135,026 downwards.
AAGAGCCGTTTTGTTTGTCTCTATTCACTGAAGATCTGAACCATACAGAGAGCGACTACACTGTACTTTACTGACACTGAAAGCGACCTGTCCCTGAGAAAGTCAGAGCTGCTGGGTTCCAGTCCACATATTCAAAGTGATTGACTGCATTGGTTATATATTACCCAAACCATTCAAGTGCTTGTTCAAACCCTAATAGAGCCGTTTATCACTAACCAGAAGAGGAAATCCTTGATGATATCTCTTCCAACGAATAGTTTTCAAGAGTGACTTGGTGAGTTGCCTATAAATACCAGTGACCTTCACCATTGCAAGGTTACAGGAAATTAAGCAACTCCAGAGCTCATTCGTATTCAAGTTTATACTGTGAAGCACTCAAAACCGTAAGAATTTCCCAAGTGTTTCATCTTCGAAGAGAGCTCATTTACTAAGCCTAGATTCAGCATATATCCAAAGCTTAGTTAGAGATATCCTAGTCTTTTACCTTGTGTTCTCAATTGTAAAAGGATATCTCACCCTAGTTGGAAACCAACCAAACTCAAACCATATTGGTTAGGTAGTTTGTGTGTGTGATTGCTGGAAAGTGAGAGTTGTAAAGAGTTAGTAAGCTGCAGTTGAGTTCAAACTAAAAACTCTAGAGAAGAAGTTAGTAAGCTGCTTGTGACAGTCTGAAAGTTTGTGTGTGTTTGAGTTAGTAAGCTGCAGTATAAGTCAGCTTGAAAACTCATAGAGAAAGTTAGTAAGCTGCTGAGTTCAGTCTGAAAGCTTGAGGTAGTAGTAGAAGTGAGTTAAGGAATTTCTCTGAGGATCAGAGAGAGTGGACGTAGAAGCCTGAGCCTCTGAACCACTATAACTTGTTGTGTTATGTGCTTTCTGTTTTACATTATATCTGTTGCATATTTTCAATGAAAGCATATTGAGTTTTCTGATATTCAGTTGGAATCAATCCACTGAGTTTGCATTGAACTGATCACAGCCTTAACCACTGATTTACCAAGTGATAAAGATTTTCAGCAAGATAAAACGAGTATAACCTTAGGGCCTACACATTCCTCACACTAGATAAACTAGTATAGATAGTTGTCAAACTGACCTAACTCATCTGAGTAGTCAGTAAGATAGTTATCTACTCCAAGCTTATTTGGACTCTGTTTTAAATTTCAGATCAGTTGGGCTAATCTGAAGCTACTGAAAGTCGCTCAGTGTTATTGTCTCTGTAGACTTTGACTCAGAGTAATTTGTGCTTCTCAGGGCTGTTTATCAGGACAACCCGACCCACTGATTTCAGTTTTGTGAAAAGTTTGAAAAATCACTGAACACGTTTATTCCCCCCATACACGTGTAAGACTCATTTACACCGGGACCAACAAGTGGTATCAGAGCAGTGGTTCAACTGACCATTTGCTTTGGTAGCCATAGTCTTACTTACTGATGACCAACTTACTTCTGAGGAGAGAAAGTTAGTTAACTTAGACTATATTGCTAAAGATACTCTATATAACACTATTAATGATGGTGTTATGGGGATGATTTCTCACTGTGAAACTGCCAAAGAAATTTGGGATACACTTGCTATCATGTGTCAAGGCACAGACCATATCAAAGAAAATAAACTATCTATTGCCATTGCAAAGTTTGACAACTTTGAAATGGAAGATGATGAATCTATTGCTAAACTGGAAGTCAGATTCACTAGTATCATGAATGATCTGAATGCTCTTGGAAAAATATACCCAAAAAGAGAAGTTGCACTAAAAATTCTTAGAGGTCTATCTAAGAAATGAGATATACATGCTGTGGTGATTGAAAACACCAAGAACATTGATTCTATGCCATATCAACAATTTTTCTCTGAACTGAAAGCTTATGAATTTGTGATTGATAAGAAAACAAAGAAATCTGATAGCAAAGATGAATCTTCATCTAGCAAGAATGTAGCTCTCAAAGGAAAAAAAAATCCTGTAAAGCTAAAGAGTATGATAACTCATCTGCCAAAAATTAGGATGAGCAAGAGGGTAAGCTAGTATTATTGGCAAGGAGGTTTGAAAGACTTAATAGCAGATATGGAAAGTACAAAAAGTACTACAAAAATACCAGATACAGGAACACTAACAACTCAGAAGCTGAGGACAAGTCCACTGAGAAGAGGAAGGACCACAAAGCTGAAGGGTCTTCATCCAGAAAGAAGGACACCAAGACCAAGGAGGAGATTGATCAGGATGATAATACCAACAGATGCTACAACTGCAAAAAGAAGGGTCACTTCCAGTATGACTGTCCTGAGCTAAGCCCCAAGGAAAGAAAAGAAAGGCAAGCCAAAAGAGACAAGAAGAACTCAAGCAAGAAGGCTATGGTTGCTGAAGAAGAACATACTGAAGAAGGATCCAGCTCTTCACAAGAAATATTCTCAGATAGTGATAGTGATGATGTCTGCCTTGTTGTTATTGAGGAGGTACATTCTTCTATCTCTGTTGTGGCTCCTACACAAGCACCTGAGTTGTCAAGTTCATCTGTAACTAGTAATTTTGACCTGATGGATTCTTTTGAGAATCTTATGAAGGACTATTTTGTGTTACAAGAACTGTTCATAGAAACTCAAGAGCAGAATGAGGAACTGACTGCTGAAAATCTGAGGTGGAAAAACTCTAATACTGCTGAGATCACTTCTCAATTAATGAGAGTTACTAATGAACTAGATGTTCTGAAAGTGCATCTCTCAGAGAAAGAGAAAGTGATAGAGGTCCTAAAAGAAAAATTAGAGAAATCCACTGAAGAGAATCAGTTCATCGGGCTAAATTCAATGACCTATTTGAGAAACATGAAACTCTAAAGAAAAGTGAGGATAACTTGCGGAGAAAGGTAGTTCTATTGAATTCTACATCTAAAGCAATAGATGAAATTCAGAGTTATCAAAGACCTGCAACTATAAAGGCTGGATTGGGATATAATCCAGGGGGAACCTCACAAGGTCATCTAAATGTTGCTTCTTCTAGTGAAATTAAAATTGTCTTTGTTAAATCGGCGGTTCGTACTGATCTTCTTATTGAAGAATAACCCCGGTGGTTTGGACAAGGGTAAAAGACCTATGTTTTCAGAGAACCTGAAGGTTCAGGAAGGAAAGCCTAAACCTCAGGTAAAGGCTAGAAAACCTGAACACTCAGTAGGAAATCCTCAGGCCAGTACTTCAAAGCCTCAGGCTAAAAGTACCAACCTAAAAAAATCTGCACTGAACTATCAGAGGAATCTTCAGAAGAGAAACACTCAGCCAAGAAATTCCCACCGTGAAAGTTGCTGAATTCTCCCACCGTTTCTTTGTCACGTTGCTTTGACAAGTTTTCAGTCTCTTTGTTAATTTGTGGGTCTTGAATTTCTTCAAGTTCTATCATCTTATGACCTTGTTCCTTAAAGAAATAATCATCTTCAAGAAAGTTGGCTGCCTAGAAACAATCACTGTTTATTTCTCAGGTAGATAAAAATAATATCCTCTTGTTTCCTTAGGATATCCCACAAAATAACTCTTTTCACCTTTGGATTCCAACTTGTCGGTTATCATCTTTTTCACAAACGCGGGGCAACCCCACATCTTGATATGTGAGAATGTTGGTTTCTTACCACACTATAGCTCGTATGGCGTATGCTCAACCGATTTAGATGAAATTCTATTCGAATGTAGATTGAGGTTTGGAGTGCGTAACCCCATAAGAATGTTGGAAGAGAGGAAAAACTCATCATGGACCTCACCATGTCTAACAAAGTTCGGTTTCTCCTTTTAGACACACCATTCATTTGAGGTGTTCTGGGAGGAGTCAACTGTGATTGAATTTCATGCAACTTCAGATAATCAGTGAATTTGTGGCTAAGGTATTCACCTCCTCGATCCGATCGAAGAGTCTTGATAATCTTACCAAGTTGCTTATCTACTTCAACTTTAAACTCCTTGAATTTCTCAAAAGATTCGGACTTGTGTTTCATAAGATATACATATCCGTATCTCGAGAAATCGTCAGTAAAAGTGATGAAGTAACCGAAGTGACCCCTAGCTAGGGTGGGCAATGATCCACATAAATCGCTTTGAATCAACTCTAGAACTTCTTTGGCACACACTACTTTCCCAGAAAAGGATTTGTTGATCATTTTGCCCTTGAGACAAGATTCGAAATTACCATAAGACTCAAAGTCAAATGGGGTTAATTAGTCCAACTTCCTTAACCTCGCAATTCTTTTCTCGTTTGCATGACCAAGTCTACAATGCCATAAGTAAGATGGGTTTTCAAGATTACCAAGCTTGAGTCTTATTTGTAAATTAACATTATATCCACAATTCAACAAATACAAACAATTCACTAAATAGGGAATTCTCATAAACCATACCATTTAAAAGTGAAATAACAATTATTATCACTAAAATGGAAGGAAAAACCCTCAATATTCAGCATAGGAATGCAAATAATGTTGCGAGTAATAGAAGGAACAAAATGACAATCATTAAGTTCTCATCTAAAAAAATCAAAGGGTAAGTCTAAAACATAAGTGCCCAAACGTTCAGTAGCAACTCTTGCTCCATTTCCACGTGTAAGATGACTACACCCGACCTAACTGTCCTAAGACACACGAGGCTTTTCACATTCGTACGAATGTGTGAGCCACATTCGGTATCTAATACCCAACAGTTAGCGTTGTTAGTGGACATGTTTATCTCAATAACAAACAACATGTACTAGTGCCAGAACACCCAGTGCATTCCTTTCAGCAACCAGAACCTTACAGTCCTTCTTCCAATGCCCTCTTCTACTTACAGTAGAGACACACATCCTTGTCTACCCACTCCTTCTTTTGAACACCATCATAATGGTAGTGAACTCAAAAGTCTTGAGAATGTTATGAAGTTCAGGCATGGTTGCATCTGTCTTATTCATATTGTAGTTCACAATGAAGCTAGAATATGAATCCGGGAGCGACTGTAGGATAGCATAAATGAAAATGTTGGTCTCTTAGCTCAATGCCTAAATACCAAGTTTCTCAATTAGGCCTATTATTTTTAACACATGAGGTGAAATCTTCCCTCCTTTAGCTAACCTGCATCTGAATAGATCTCTCTTTACTTCATAAATCTCGGAATGAGTTTCAGAATCAAAGAGATCCTTCAGATGTTTGAGCATCTCGAAGGGACCCATTTTCTCATGTTGCTTATGCAATTCGGGAGTCATGCAGAGCAACATCACATGTTGAGCTTGGGAAGCATCCTCTTGATGCTTATTTTGAATTGCAGCATCAAACACTTCAACATCTTCAGTACCAGCCTCAGGGGTAACCAGGATTGACGTGTCCAATACGTACTCAATCTTATCTTGCCTTAGCAACAAATGCACGTTTCGGTGCCAGTCCAGAAAATTTGGCCTAACCAATTTGTTTGTTTTCAAAACACATCTCAATGACAGTTATATATTTCAACTAACCAAGAGAAATAAGATAAAACGGGAATTAAAACACATAATTCATATGATCAATATTCAGTAATCAAAATAAACATGACATTTCTTTTATATTTATTTTGTCTCCATTATTTTCACATACTCAACGACCTCATCAGAAGAGTACGAATTAATATCTAATATAAATTGTAATGGACTAGGATCCACATTCCTATTATTATAATATCTGCGGTTGATTACTATAATAGCAGAACTGGTAGGTCTTCAAACCAATTGCAAAACTGCAATTCCTAGTTGATTAAACCTAGTTTAATCGGGTGTCCCTTAACTTTCGTTTCTCTGCTTGGGCTGGTGAAACAAATTAAGTTGGTTTATAACCATCGAGCGGCGACATCACATGTCCCTATAAAAGTCCCGTTAAATGTAGATCCGAGCAAAAGACTTGGGCTTTAAATACTCATTGGAATGAAATCTCTAGTTTACTTTTAATTTCGATGGAAGACATCATTTCAATTTAATGAAAAACCATATTTTAGTGAGGAACGTTTTTAAAGGCGGGGTATTAATTACTTAATCGAGATCCAACACGTTAATCTACATCACATTTGAGCAATTATTGGGCGCCCCGCCTACCTAAACATGATTTTATACGGACTAACACTTATATGGGCGCCGTCTATCAAAACAATTAATACGGTTAAACATTTATTGGGCGTCGCCTACCCAAACAGTTATAATGCAGACTATAAATGATTTAACGAATTTAATAAAACAAACAAGTTAACCAAGTGGGATTTAATAATCCTTTTAAAAACCGAATTTCAAAAATCCAATTTTAAAATTGATTTAAAAATTATTAAACTTTAATAATTAATCCAATTAATTACAAATAAAAGTCCAACTTTTATTCTTTAAAATTAATCTTATTAAATTTAAAATAGATTTTCACTACTAGAAAAACGTTAAATAGACAACGGATATTTCAAAATCCATTGTCTATTTGGCTTATTACGTTGTGTATTTCAGTAACCGTTGTCTATTATCAAGAATTTTCGCTAATAGACAACGGATATAGCCTTACGTTGTCTTTTGGTGTTGTCTTTTAGCGAGAATTCTCATTTGATGAACAACGATTGATCTTCCGATTGTCTTTTTGGCGTTGACTTTTAGCGAGAATTCTCGCTGATAGACAACAGTTGATGCTCCCGTTGTCTTTTTGCGTTGTCTTTTAGCAAGAATTCTCACTGATAGACAACGGTTACTTTCGTTATCTTTTGGTGTTGTCTTTTAGCTAGAATCATCGCTGCTAGACAACGATTGATGTTGCTGTTGTCTTTTGGCATTGTCTTTTAGCTAGAATTTTTGCTTATAGACAACGATTGAAGGTGCCGTTGTCATTTCCCATTGTCTAATAAAATCAATGGTATCTTTTTATTTTTTAAAATTTATATTTAATAAAATTAATTCTTCTAGTCTTTTTTATTATTAATTTACCCTTATATATATATATATATATATATATATATATATATAAATAATACTTTATGAGAAATATATATACCCTTAAATGAGCAACTATTAATATGAGAAATAAGTTGCATGTTTCAGTGTAAATCAAGTTGCACGTTTACATTATCCATTTTTCCTTTTGTTTGAGATGTGATTATCCACTATGAATTTAAAAATGCCTATATTCTCCTTTATATATAATCGTTAAAAAAATTGTGTTTATATAATAGATAGATATGCAATTATAATTTTCTATCCTTTTATAATATATTTTTTGTTAATATCAAGACCATCCGATCCTTTTATAAAATATATTTATTTGGATGTAGATTATACGAAATCTAAAATTTAATTCCTAACATATAGGTTAAATTATATTATAATATTGATCTTTATTAAATTAATTAATATTTTCTTAGTAATTTGTTAATTATTGGATTATCTCATTAATTTGGTTTTTTGAGGAAAAATAAGGCGATGGAAAGAAAAAAATATATATTATATATATAGATGATATAATTAGATTAGATTATCCATGTAGATGATATAATTAGATTAGATCGTAGCAAAATATATGATGATATCTTTTATTTTATTTTCTAAAAATTTAGATATCAATCAATGATGTCATAACCGGGAACCGGCCAGGAAACCGGTCCAATTACTCCTAAATAACCATTTTTCCGGTTAAACCGAAATAAACCGGTCAGAACCGGTAAGAATCAGTGAAACCGGAAAACCGTTGGACCGGTGGAACCGGGTTTTTCTTCCCTTTTCTTGTACTTTTTATCCCTGACAAAAACGCAGTGGCACAGCATCTCAACGGATTGAATTGAACTCCACGGCGTAAAAACCCTTATTCTCAACTTTATTTTTTATCCTCTCCATGCCGTCACCGTTGGCATCCCCACGTCGCCGACGTCTTGCACAGCTCGCGACGTCGCCAGTTTTCTTCGAACAGATTCTTTCTTTTTTCAAACAGAAGTATTTCTTTATCTCCATATACATACATTTATACGTACACATATTATATGCTGGGCGGTGGTGTGTAATAGGCCATAGTGGGCGGTGCGTGTATAATAGTGTCAAGTTTTTAATTTGGGCCTTATAGAATATATAGTAATAGGAGTTAGTATTTTAAATTTATTTTTTTAATTTAGTTGCTTAACATATATGATATATGTAAGGCAGTAGTTAGATTATAGACTATTTAGAATGTTAATTACATATACTCAGTAGTAGTTAAATTATAGCTTATTAATTGTTAAAAATAATTGTTATTGAAAAGAAAATTATGAATAAAATTTAATAATTTATCACTATTATTTTAAATGAATTCCTCATCAAGTGGTCAATAATCTAATACAGTAAACGGTTGAACCACCGGTCCAACCGGTTGAATCGGCAACCGGTGAGAAATTCGATTTGGTCGCCGGTTCGGTTATGAAAACATTGATATCAATAACGTGTATAACGATAATTAAGTTTCAAATTTAATTTTTTAATTTGTACGGTAACTCATTTTCCTTTTATTTTTCAACATATATAGTCTTTAATGCATACACTATCATAGATCCACAGCGAATAAATGGAATAACTAAGAGCAATCAAAATATAAATTTATATTTTTCTCCATTTATTTACCAACATATAGTGTTTATAATGCATACACTATCACAATGAATAAATATAAATGCAAAATTGAAAAGTAATGTTTGATTCTCATAGATCAGTGCAAAGTGATATCTATTTTGGGTCAAAAATTTTCCGTAGAAAGACAAATGAAATACAAATAAGAGGCTGTATTAATATAAATAAAATAACACTATAAATATAATATATTCAATTGGTTATTCGAATAAGTAGAAGTTATATATGTGTTTGTACGATTAGTATATATACACTAGGCGCATATAGGTTAATTAAAAAATAATGTTGTATACTTGGCCATCATCTCTTTCTATTCGTCGCGCCATCGTCTCTTTCTTCCACAGTTTTCTATCAATCGCCGCGCCATCGTCTCAGGTCCTTCAAGTCTCCATGTATATATCGAATTTAAGAGGGATCAGTAGCTTTATTTTTCAACTATAGCAGAAATTAAGTAGGTCCTCTTTTGTATTACGAGTTAAAATTAATTATACCCGTATAGGATATATATAACGAACATAAAAGAAAGAAAAATACTATAATTAAGAATCAATCGGATAGGCGCCCTAGGTTAGTTAGCAGATTAGATGACAGAAAATTTGTGATCAAGTTGTGAAATAATTCTACTAGATTAATATTACTAGTATTTTCTAATATTAATTGCACCAATTACCTGGTTTTTCCATTAATGGACAACCGTTTGGCAATGGCATCATCCCCTTGAGGATGCTTTTAAGTAATATATAATTAGACATGCAATATTTTATAGGCATTACAATAGTAGTAAGGCTATTATGAGCTTAACTATAGTATTAATATAAGTTTGAAGAACTAAAAGTAGTATATTTGTTAGACATTAGGGTCCCATTAGAATTCATATAAATTAATCGGTTAACTAGTCTTGAATTATAATACAGTAACCGAAAAAGGAATGTTGGTCATTAATCATCATAGAAATAACGAATAGAGTTTTAGCTAATTTTGTTGCATAAATATATATAGTTCAAACATGCTTTTGTATTGGTAATTAATTAATAAGCACAACTTTGGATGTTGGGGTGGCATGTTAGGTGGAGCAGTTGAAGCATTGGGTAAGTAGTTAATAGAGTTTTATCTTACCATCCATCAAATTTGATGTCTAAATGACTTAGCGTAGACATAAGTAAGCTTTAAATAAATTACTTCTGATTGAGGTTGTAAAGTTGATGGAGCTGGACGTAGAATATAAATAAATTGGATCAAAAGTACTTTTAATAGCAAGTAGAGCAAGTAGAATAATAAGGTAAGTGTCAAACTAAAATATGGCCAAACTTAACTAGAGTTATCTTCCAGTGTATAATATAACTAGCTCTGGGAGTCATTGGTGTCTGCTTCCTTGAATTAAAAAAATATTAAAATACACTTTAAAAAACCCTATAAAATACAGAGTAAATCAGAAACTTATTCATAGTCTGAAATTACTATTACAATTAAAAATTAATACTTCACTTTACGCTTATAAACTAATATCATAATATTAAATGTTACTAGTATTAGTTTATAAGTGGAACGATGTCAGTTTCATACTATGGTAAAACTAAATATATACTAAAAAAATTTAAGATGCTAAATAAAAGAATATATAAACATTAGGCCATCAATAAAAAATGAAACTCATAGTTCATTGAAAATTTATATTTTTCCACAACATAGCGCATCATTAGGAATTAATGCTTCTTTATCGACTGGATAGCTTGGAATTGAAGTATGGACAAAGAATGGATTTTTAAAGATCGGTTGTCATCTGACTACAATTATGGAGTAGTGTTTCTTACATTTTGCAATGCAGAATTCCAATGATAAATACCAAATTCCATGCCCCTGTACATCATGTGGAAATCAAAGAGATGGAACAATTGACCGTGTAAGGGCTCATTTGTTTCGTTATGGTATGGACAAAACATATCAAAGATGGGTATGGCATGGAGAGATTTCTGGTGTAGACAATTTCTCAAGGCACGATAGTCATCAAACAACACAATTTGAAGATTTTTCAGACGAACCCTTGGATGATATGGTCCATGCTGCGTATGAGAAAAATAAAAATCCAGACGACTTCGTAGAATTACTTGAGGATGCAGAGAGACAGTTGTATCCTGGAAGTACTATCACCAAGTTATCTACAATAGTAAAATTGTATAACTTAAAAGCAAGACATTCATGGAGTGATATAAGAATAAATGATTTGTTTGCATTGCTTAGGGAGATGCTTCCAGACAATAATACTCTACCTTTATCTCATAAAGCTGCAAAGAAGAGCCTAGGTGCATTGGGGATGAAATATGAGAAAATTCATGCATGCCCCAACGATTGTGTCTTATATCGGAAGGAGTTTAAGGACTATACTAATTGTCCTACCAGTAGGGTCTCAAGGTGGAAGGTGGGAAGAAATGAAGAGCCAAAAAAGAACATCCCATCAAAAATCCTATGGTACTTTCCACCCATTCCGAGATTCCAAAGAATATTCCGTAACAAGGAAGTGGCTAGGGAATTAACTTGGCATGCTAATAGGAGAGTTTGTGATGGAAATTTGCGTCATCCTGCAGATTCACCCTCGTGGAAGGTAATTGATCATAAGTACACCGACTTTGGTTCCGACTCAAGAAACATTAGATTGGCATTATCGGCAGATGGAATTAATCCTCATGGTAATATGTCATCTACTTACAGTTGTTGGCCAGTTATACTTATTACATACAATCTTCCTCCGTGGCTGTGTATGAAGAGGACATTTATGATATGATGACTATTTTGATTTCTGGTCCTAAGCAGCCAGGTAATGATATTGATGTATACTTGGTCCCTTTGGTTGAGGACTTGCAAAGTTTATGGATAGGCATTAAAGCATATGATGCGTATCGAGATGAGACTTTTCTACTAAGAGCATTCCTCTTACTATCAATGATTTTCCAGCTTATGAAAATTTGTCGGGGTGCTATGTGAAAGGATATCATGGATGTCCAATTTGTAGGGAAGGTACTTATGCAAAAATGCTAAAGCATAGTAGAAAAATGTCATTCATAGGCCACGAAAGATTTCTTCGTAAAAATCATCCTTATCGAAAGAAGAAGAAAGCATTTGATGGGAAGCAAGAGCTGGATCCCGCGCCAAAACCGCTTAGTGGTCATAAAATTTTAAATAGAGTTGCTGGAATTAAGTGCAATTGGGGTAAAAAGAGTCACGAACTTCAAACAAAGGAATGGAAATGCAAATCATGTTGGAAGAAGAAATCTATCTTCTTTGATCTCGAGTATTGGGAAGACCTACATGTTAGATATGTCCTAGATGTGATGCACATTGAGAAGAATGTGTTGAGAGTCTCATAGGTACATTATTTAATATTCCAGGCAAAACTAAGGATGGAATAGCGGCAAGAAAAGACCTTGTGGATATGAAAGTAAGAGTTGGATTGGCCCCAATTGAGGAAGAAAAGAAAACATTTTTGCCAGCAGCTCCTTATACACTTAGTAAAGAAGAGGAAAGAAAGTTCTGCAAATCTTTATCTGAAATTAAGGTGCCTACAGGTTACTCATCCAATGTTCGTAACTTGGTCTCAATGAAGGATTTTGTTGTATCCGGTTTATACTCGGGACCAAATAAACATTAATTTACAGTTCGTAATGAGCAATCAAAGCAAGTAAATGGAGCAAACGATTTGGTGACCCGGTTCATCTGTGGAAAAGACTACGTCCCGGGGCGTCCAAGCCAGGTATTCTTTATGAAATATGTATGTGCCTAAGAGCTAAGATTTTTCGATCCATTACAATGTATAATACAACTGATATTTATAGATTACAAACTAGGTCAAGAAGCCTCATGGGCTTTTGCAAGTGGCCCTTGGGGGCCGACTGCCGGTCAAACCGTCTTGACAAGGAAATCCCACGACTTGGGGTGAAATCTTCACTAATAGATACACCTACCATAATTATCCTCGGAGAATCCACTCCCTTAGCTGTCATAAATCCATTCCATACTTGTGCTCTGCGACCACCCAGGGAGGTCGCTGGAAATAAGTCGATCTGGCTTGTTAATGGGCGACCTGACGTTTCCTGGTTAACCAGGAGATCGCTCACTCTCTTGAGAAGTTCCCCGTCCAAGTCACATTCTGACTTGTCAATGATGATCGAATGTGCGATAACTCAAGTAGGGCACCTCAACGGCTAAGTTCCCGAGAACGGTTTTATCCTTGTCACAACAGATTTGAAACTCGTTGGACTCAAGTCACATGATTGTCACACATTAATGCAGCAGTTGCTCCCATTAGCTATTTGTGGTATTTTGCCCAACAATGTCAGGCATACTATCACTAGATTGTGTTTCTTCTTCAATGTTCTTTGCAGTAAAACCATTGATGTGTCAAAGTTAGATGATTTGCAAAGAGATATCACAACAACATTGTGTTTACTCGAGAAGTATTTTCCTCCATCGTTCTTTGATATCATGATTCACTTAATGGTTCATCTTGTGAGGGAGGTTAAATTATGTGGACCTGTTTGGTATAGATGAATGTACCCATTTGAAAGGTATATGAAAGTTTTGAAGGGCTATGTCCGAAACCGCAATCGCCCTGAAGGGTGCATAGCTGAATGTTATATTGCCAAAGAAGCTATTGAATTTTGCTCGGACTACCTATCAAATATGAACACAATTGGTATCCCACAAAGGCATCAAGATGCAGATCTCACCAAGTCTTTATCAATTGCTCAAGTGTGTGTTGTACATATGGAGGAGTTGGTTCAAGCACATCTTCGTGTACTCACAAATGAAGCAGAGATGGATCCTTATATTTGGTAATTTACTTTAACTTATAATAGTCATAGTACAAAATACTCTTTATAGTTTATAAATTCATATCACGTTTTCATTTTTTTCAGTGAACACAAGGAGCATTTGAAATCAATATATGGTAAAAAAATATAGAACACAAAAGTGGCTGCAAGATCAACACGATAAATTATTTACAAGTTGTTTGCGTGAACGAGTAAGTTGCATAATTATTAATTGCATGCTATTTAAGTTTTATATTTCAATCTAAAGGTTAATTGAATACGTTAACATGAATAGGTTGCAAATGAATGCACAAAATCCAATCATCCAATAACTGAAAAGATCGAGAGGCTTGCACAAGGACCTAACCATATAGTCCTCAAGTACTGTAGTTACCGCATTAATGGAGTGACTTTTAATACAAAGGATCGTGACAATGGAAGAGCAACTCAAAATTCAGGAGTAAGCTTAGTTGCAAAGATCATACAAGGTTCTAGTGCAAAGGATAAAAATCTCATTGTGTCTGACATGATGTTTTATGGATTTATTGAAGAAATATGGGAATTGGATTACAATAATTTTCGAATTCCAGTATTTAAGTGTGCGTGGGCGTAAAATAGGATCGGTGTTAAAGTAGATGATCTGGGATTCACATTGGTAAACTTCAACAAAATTGGATTCAAAGATGATTCATTTGTCTTAGCTAGTCTACCAAAACAAATGTTTTACGTTGAGGACCCTATAGATCAGGCATGGTATGTTGTTCTTGCAACTTCCTCTAGAGAATATTTTGAATACACAAGGAGTGGTGAGTTGGAAGAAACGTCTATCCACCTCCATTTTTTTACCAAAAGGCTCAATACAATAGATACCAGTGCAACTGATGAAAATGAACCACCTTGTGTGCGTGAACATTGTGATGGAATTTGGGTTGACAACCTAACTGCTTAAATCTTTTGGTTCCTTTGTGTTAGTATTTTTTGCATTTATTTAAATTTTATTCAGTAATATTAAAACTTTTTTAACATGTGTATAGTTAACTAAGCTAAATTATTTGTGTTCAACAGGTCTGTGGCAGATATGGCAGGTAGTAGACGGAGCTAAATTATTTGTGTTCAACAGGTCTATGGCAGATATGGCAGGTAGTAGACGGTCTAATCGAGTAAATGTTTAGAGTGAGCCACAAAAAAAGAATAAAAAAGCACGACTGGATAAGAAGGAGAACACAGTGAAACTAACTTAAGATGCAAGAGACCTCACTCATATTGAGGTAGAAGATGTTGTTACATCGGACACACCTGATACCCAATCATCAAGAACACCGAGGGGTATTACTCATATGCATAGATTGGCTGTGACAAGAGCAAAGAATGAAAAGAAGGAAGTAGAGATTGATTTGTTTGGGCAGCTATTAGGTAAGCACGGAAGCGAGATGCAAAGTTATATTGGCGTCCTAGCAAGACTAAATTTTAAGATTACATACAATGAGTGGAAGGATGTTCCAGAGAAGGTCAAAAACTCTATATGGGAATCAGTAAATGTAAGATATAACTTTTAACATTTTTTTATAAGGCTTAGCAGTTTTTTTTACATTGATGTATATATTTTTCATTGATAACAATTTTGTAGGCGGGGTTCATTGTTGATCAAGCATGGAAGAAAGCATGTCTCATTTAAACTAATAACAAGTGGTGGCAATTTAAGACAATGCTCACAAATAACTATGTTGTCAAGAGGAAAAACAGTCCTGATTTAAATGTGCCACCAGAAAAGTATTACTTTATTAATTCCGTTGATTGGAGTGCATTTGTCATTAGTCGTCAATCTGAAGATTTCATAGTACAAATTTTATTTTACTTTACCACACACATAAATATATATACATAATTTTCTATCTATTTGTGTACCTTGCATTTTATATATTGCTTGTTTGTTTTGATTCCACAAAATTTGAAGGAGAAACAAAAGCAGATAAGTGCTCAAAGCAAATATCCCCACAGACTTTCTCGTAAAGGCTACACACATTATGCTGACGAGAACGTACATATAGGGGAACTATGTTACTATCTACTAAATTTTGATAATAACAAGCTATATCTGTCATTTTATTTATGTTTTGCTTAAACTTGAAAAAAAAAGCTATTTTCATGCTATTTGACAATTAGTTGTTGAAATTCATCAACAATATGATCTGTTAATTTATCTTCATGTAGAAGGATGTGTTATGTGGTGATGAGGAGATAGACCGAGCTGCTCTTTGGTCCTTAGCACGAAAGAACGTAGAAGGGGATTATGAAGGAGATGAGTTGCAAGATAGAATTTCAAAGATTGTGAGTAAAGTTTACCTGTCTTAAGTTTTTTATGCACGAGTAGAAATCGTATTTTCTTGAGTAATTATAAAAAAAAAATATTGTGCATTATTACAGAATGAATACATAGATCAAAAGAAAAGTGGATCACAAAGGACGTGATTGCAACGCCTCTGTGGACTACAGCGCCTTTGTGGGAAAGGCCGATGAATCACCAATTGAGAAGGGGAGTTGTTCAGGATATTTTAATGGAGTTGTGCAAGATGATGAAAAGAATTTTGAGAATGTTGAAGATGGAGAAGATTTGATGAATCATGAGAATGATGACAAAATTGTTGAAAATAATGATGAGATATTGTGTGAAACTGATGAGACTTTACAGGTACAATTTTTTTACGTACTATGATGCATTTATGGTTACATAACATAAAATTGCTCCCATGGACATTCTTTGAAGGGAAAAGCTGTGAATATGAAGTCCAACAAAGACATTGTTGCGTATGGAACAATTGTAAAAGCCTATGGACCAAATGAATTGATACATGGTAATAAATTACCTAAAAAGAGCATGTGTGTATCCATTGATACAGTTGTTGATGAAAACACCCAATTGCCATTTCAAACTAGCGAATATGAAAATGTTCAAGAAGCTCTTGGAAGTCTTGTGGCTTGGCCGATTCACTTAAACACTTTGCAAGTTCAGGTTAATTTTTTGTTGGAAATTCTCTTTCTTAAAGTAGTTTGATTTTGTTTATATATGTTGTTTGATTATGTTTTATGTGGGTTTGATAATTGCAGACAAGACAGGTTCATCCAAAGAAAAACTCAAATGATCATTTCTCTGCACAAAAAAATTAAGGTTATCATACTCATTCTACTAGTGTCTACTAACTATGTTCTATTTATGAAGGGCCTTAAGAATGTTTAATGCGGAGACGATTACAAACAAACCAAGAAAAGTGGCTCCAATATGGAAAGTTATTAAGGTATGTAAAAGATTTATAGCTAGAAAGTGTTCTTATTATTTATGGTCTGAATTCATTGTCTTTGTTTTTAAACTAGGTCCCTAAGCAACAAGATTTTAAGCAATGTGGTTTTTATGTACTGCGGTTTATGAGGAGTTGTTGGTCCCGGTGAAAACGAGTCTTACACGTGTATGGGGGGGGAATACACGTGTTCAGTGATTTTAAAACTTTTTTCTTCTTCGAGGTCGACTTGGGTCGATAATCTGAAGATTAGGTTACGAGAAGCACATATCGCTCTCGAGTTAAAATCGAGGCAAATGATCTGGTGCTTTCGGATACCTCGAGATAATCCCAAAATGTCCCCGAATCGAAGTGTTAAGAGATCCCGAGTTGCTTGGATCGGATTCAACTTCTTGAATCCTTAAAAGAGAATTGGTTTGATAACTATCGTTCTAGCTTTTAAATGGAATGGTTGGCCCTTAGATTATACTCGTTTTAAGCTTTTCAAAAAAACCTTCCCTTTATGAAATAGTGATTAAATATTTGTGATTCACTTATGCAACTTCAATTTGGATTGATTCCAACCGAATATCGATTGAAAAGTATGCTTTCAAAAACAGTCAATGCAACGGATAAGCAAAGATAAGGAAAGCAATAAAGAACACAACAATTATAGTGGTTCGGAGACTCAAGCTCCTACGCCCACTCTCTCCGGCTAAGAGAAATTCACTATCAACTTCGGGCTTTCGACTACCTCGTAGTTTACTTACTCAACTTTTTTGAATTTTTTTTCGATTACTCCCGTAGTTTACTTACTCAACCCGACTCGACTACTACCTCGTAGTTTACTTACTCAATCACACACAAGCTAAGACTACCTCTTAGCTTACTAACTTCTCCTCTAGAGTTTTTCGACTACTCGCGTAGTTTACTAACTCTTTACAACTCTACTCACCAACAAACACACTCCAACTACCTTCTCAAGGGTTTGGGGTTTCTTGGTTGGTTTCCAACTAGGATGAGATATCCTTTACAATGAAGCACAATGCAAAGGTTTAGGATATCTCGACTAAGCTTTGGATAAATCTTATCAAGCTAGGCTTAGTAAAGTGAGCTCTCTTCAATATAGAAGCACTTGGGAAATTCAAGGTATTTGAAAGTGCTTTAACTTTTTTGCAAGAATAAGTTTGAGCTCTTGAGTTGCATATAAATTTATTAACCTTACAATGTAGAGGGTCACCAAGATTTATAGGCATACACCAAGGTTACTTTTTGAAAACTATCCGTTGAGAGAGAAACCGTGAGTTCCCACTTATGGTGTGTGAAAGCGGCTATATTTAGGTGAGAAACTCCCTAACACTTTCTAGGCAATAGTCTTTCATGTAGCCGGTCTTTTTTTAAAAAAAACGGAACTTTTCGTACATCGACATCTTTTTTTTGATGACATAAATTTTGTTAGTGTCGGTATAAATTGCGATGTCGTCTTCCTCTTTTTGACTTTTGTCTTGATTAAAGGTAGACACCTTCAAGCGGCTCTTTTGGTTACAAACTCGAGTTTGATATAACCTTAACAACACTTGACTTAGTTCCTTTTATGCATTTGAATGTCTTGGCAATATATAACTTTCTAAGGCATCGCGTTTCTCTCGATTGCATCCTTCGGATAGATATATTGATTGCCTCGGATCATCGAGGTTCATCTTGAGCTTTAAAGACATTATCGAGTCCTATTAATTCTTGTGCTTTCAATATTCTTGATCTTGATTTCTCGGTCTTGATCTTGCGTCTTGAGTCTTCGAGTCTTGTGGTCTTCGAGTCTTCGGGGTTTATCTTGGTGATATCTTCGAAGTCTTCATCTTGAGTCTTCAGTTCTCAATTTCATATTGAGTCTTGATATCTCGATTTCATCTTGAGTCTTTTTAGAAACAAACAAGTTTCTTGAAAATCTTGAGTTCTTGAGTCTTTAACCTATCTCGAACTATATCTGCGACTATACATTTCGCAGATAACATCCCGAATACTCTAATAATCGAAATCGACTCAACTATCAAGATCATTCGAACATGTCATACTTAGGGGTTTTTGGGATCTTAATCAAAATCATATAATCTTTTATTAAATTCATCTCCCAACAATTTCCCCTTTTTGATGATGCCAAAACCTATCTTGTTACAAACCAAAAAAAAATAACCTATACTCAGGTTTCAGTTTATTCTATTACAAGATTGGTTGTCTCCCAACTATTTAGATCAGAGAATCTCCCAACAATTTCAGAGTTTCTCAACAGTTTAATCATATATCAAATTTCTTCAGGAATGAATCTCTTTAACTAGTTCATTACCAAATACTTAAACAATATCCCTCTTATCAAAGATACAATCAGTTTAGAGTCATTCATTCAAAGATATCAAAATAAAGACATGTAAATAAGATAATGAGATATTATCTTTTGAGCATAATGATAAATCTTCATTGATGATAAGTATACCTTTACAGATTACAATGAATTTATCAAACAAAATCAAAAAAGACAAAATTTAAAGATTACAGAGTCTTCTGAGTTCTTACATCTTTGGTCTTGATTCGGCTCTTATTTGCTTCATTTTCCACTTCATCGAATTTTGGTACCTCCGGG
This sequence comes from Stenogyne calaminthoides, assembly GCA_037126765.1. Taxonomy (NCBI): domain Eukaryota; kingdom Viridiplantae; phylum Streptophyta; class Magnoliopsida; order Lamiales; family Lamiaceae; genus Stenogyne; species Stenogyne calaminthoides. Next base: position 14,115,723 of record JBBCBC010000012.1, on the reverse strand, counting down.
TTGAACATTCGAAAAATCTTTTCTTGATTTCATTCCTCTCTTTGATGATGTGTCTTTTTATGTTCCTGTTAATCCTAACCGACCAAAGATCTTGAGCAATTTTTTGCGTAATGGCCTTTCATTTACCAAGCCATTACCAAGTCTTGGAGGAGGATAGGAATATGGATCGGGGCTACTATCGTACTCCACCTTCATCAACCAAGGTTAATCGAACTTTGGAGATACTTTAGATAGAAGGTTAAAAGATATTCAATGAAAGCTTCGCGTTCGATCCGAGCCTTCCCTCTCCATTCCCCGAGAACATCGTAATTGAACCGAAGGTTCTCTTCACTTCTTCCCACATGTCGTTGAGTTTAATGGGCATCCATTTATCAAAATTTTCGATGTTCCCTTCCTCTTGCTCGCCAAATCTCTCCGAAATCACTCATTAAACCGCTCTTCGTCTATCTTCTTTTCGATCCTGAGACGCTCACGAGATCGAAGCGGCACTTTCTTAGCTTGTTCTTTTTGGAGTGTCTTGAGCATCTCCGGTGTTGAAGACTTTCTTCTCGAGGTTGAGACTCAGATTCTTTCAAGATCTTCATTATCGAATCGGCTTTCTGGATTGGCTTAGAAGCCTTTGCATGCTTGCTTACTGAGGTTGAACAACGCCCGATGCTTTCCTCTTCATAGGAAGTTACTGGCTTGTTCCAACCTTAGTTCTAGCATCGGTTTCTCTCTTGCAACCTCAAGCATGGTTTGCTCGAGAGACTTCAGTGTAGATGGGCTTCTCCACTTGAGCAAATTTCAATTTCTCAATAACCCGACTTCTTTTAAGGCTTTGGCTAGATTGTACATTTAAGCATCTTTACGAGCTTTCTTTTCCAAAGTACGTTAACGAGGTCTTCACCTTCCTTTTTCCCCTTCTTCTTATCTTTTAATTTGGAAGAAGTCCGAAAATGTGTCCATGTGATATTGCTCTTTGCTCCGGCGGTGAAAAAACGCTAACCGATCTTGCTCATCTTCCATTCTCACGATGTGGTTCTTAAATATGGGCAAAGCGGCGAGAGAGTGCATCTTTAAGCATCTCTGTCAGTTCTTGGTCATGAGCATTGAGCTCATTTCCTCAATTTGATTTGATCAAGACCTCATTTTTTTCTCTGCTAGTTTCACCTCTAGAAATTTAGTCGATTCACGGTGCTTACATTTCATTTAAAAGACTTAACTTCTGCGTTGACTCCCTCGACTTTGTATTGACTTTTTCTTCCATGGAGGTCATCGATTGGTCGAGTGTTTTTATCTCTGCACGATTACAAGAAGAATGGCTATGACCTTCCATTGTCGAGCTTGATTGACCAATGTTTCTTCCATCGAGCAATTTTGATCGCCATTGGCTCAATCTTCTCAAGTTTCTCCATTACGGGAGTGAGATCAATCTTGTTTATACGCACATACGTCTTTGTTTGATCATCCCGAGTTCGGCTTCATCATCGAGCTCCGGTCTCCAATTGAGCCTCATCTTTTTTATCGGACAATTGAGAATTAAAGATAGTACTTTCAAATTATCTTTGGCATATTTGTTAATAGTGCCAAAAGGTACCAAGAGTGCTATCTTGATCTGAGGTTGATCGACAATGGAAGTCTCTTTTTCCATTTGAATGATCCTTTGGTCCCCATCTCCATCTTTGGATTTGTCTCCATTTGCTTTCGGGCACCAACCGGGTTGTTCTCTTAAAATTAGCTTCCTATGAACGGCTCATCAAAATCGAGAGAATTTTTCAATGAAGCTTTGTCTTCCGAACCCCTGAGAAGTCGATTAGGAAAGGTCATCTCCTCATTAATCTTCCCTCTCAATCGACAAAGAAAGTCAAGCATCTGGGGAAGAGTCGATTGAGGATATACACTTATCGTCCTTAAAAAGAAGAAAACATCTTGGATCGGGGAAATTTCGAGCTTTGTATCGGTCAAGGATGAAATTTTCCCTTGCTCCTCCATTCACCTTCTTGATCCTCGCCCTTCTTCCATCTCGGGCTCTACGGTTCAGATGAAGAAGCTTAACGCTAAGGGATCAAAGAATAGATCACTCTGGAGCTCCTCGAGAATATTTTGCTCCTGAGCCTCGGTAGTGTATGAAGTTTGTGCATTCAGGTCCTCGATTTGCATCCGAGTGGGTTAAATTTTTGGTGGCATATCCTCGATTTTAGTTAAAGTTGGAAGAAAAATCATCAATCTGCACATCTTCAGATCTACTCGAGGTAGAAGACATCGAGAACTGCACTTCGAGGTAGGTATCTGTCGAGGTCCGAGCTCCTTAAAAAATTTCTGAGAAATTTTATCTCAGAATTTAGTGATGTCTCGAGCACCTAAGAGAAGACCCGCTTCCTTTCGATCTGGTGTCTGGAGATAATTGAGCCAACACTTGTAATGGCGAAGTTTGAGCGGTTTTGTCTTGAGGTTGTATCTCGCAAGAATCATGCTACCTTAGTCGGTGAGAACCACCAATCTTCTGCGTTTTGGAGCAAGATTAACATTTCATCATTTTTGCTCCTTGCTCCATTTTTGCCTCCAATGAACCTTCCCCTGGTATTTTGTTGGGTCTTTCTAGATGACCTTGAAGGGTGATTCTACCTTCTTTTCTCTTTTCCCTCGAATGGTTTTGCTTCTTCCAAAGGATGGGTTTGAAGAGAATTTTGGTTTTAGGGAATGGGGTTGAATTGGCGAAGATATCCTCCTCCTCTCGGCACATCTCCAAAATATAAGCAATTTTGGTGGCATGGTGGATCTTACCTTTCATCATGATTGTCCCACTAATCTGCTCAAAACTCCCCGCAAGACTCATGATGCACTTGCTCACAATATCCATCAAAGACTGCGATATTGTGGCTTTAGATGCCTCTTATTCAATGTAAGCCTCAAATTTCACAGATTCTCGGCAATCTTATCAAGGTACTGCGCTTTCTTTACCCGGCATATACGTCAGGGGATCCTTTCCTCTATCACGGAGTTCAAACACATCGTTGAGATTTTTTGAATTATGCACAAATCCCTCTCAAAATCGGCGTATTTTTGTGAATGCTCTAAATGTGATGTGGTAATCGAAGAATGCATTCCATCTTCTTCATCTATTCTCAAATTACTGAGATGAATTCGATTACCTCTTTGCGAACTCCCTTGGTAAGAAACTGCGACTAGATGGGGTGAGTTTTGCTTGATCGGATCATATCGAGCCCTCTTCTTCGGCTTTGAGTTGTTTTGCGTTTTCGAGTGAGACAACGAACTTCGTACCATACTTGTTGGTTATATGGCTAATTTCTCGAACAAGGTTGGGGCCATTTTAGAGATTGATTTAAGAATTTGAAGCTTTAGGGTTTGGAGAACGGGCAAAGGATTTTTTTAAGCTTGAGGATTTGGGAACGAAGGGTTTGATAAAACTTTGGCTTGAATGGCTTAAAGGGTATTTATAGATTCGAGATCGTGGAGGATCGTGTGGGTTAGGTGAGAAACAACGGTTGAGATTTATCTCTGATTAATCGGAAGTATCTGAACAAGCGATCTCTAAAAAGTAAGCCGTCAAAACATCCTCATTGGTCATTAATGTAGCAGAGCATTAAATGACTATTGACCTTCTTCAGAATATGAAACGATCCCGCCCAAAACATTCCTTAGGTGTTTTGTATTTATTGCGAATGATTACTGAGTTTTACTTGAGCAATAAATGAGTCGCATGAGTTTTTACTTCTTCAGACCAATTTCCCTCATCGATCTTCTTGAACCAATTGATCTTGATAAAATGTCAGTATAATACTGAGTACTGAATGGATTCAGCATACTTACTGAGTATTGTCCTTCAGTAAATCTGAGTTTCTTGAGACTCAGTTCAGTATTTCCATTTTATCCTGAGTTTCTCAGTAGAATTCTGAGAAACCTTCATGCATCTGAAAATCTTCAAATTTTCAGTTTTACTCTATACACCTGGTTCTAACATCCCTAATTCAACTGAAAGTTCCTGAAATCTTGATTCAGCCAAAGGTTTAGTCAAGATATCAGCTCTTTGCCTATTAGTATGAATTTTCTCCATCCTTATGTCCTTTTTCTCGACATGATCTCTGATGAAGTGATGTCTGATATCCACATGCTTGCATCTGGTGTGCAATACCGGATTTTGTGAAATAGCAATGGCACTATTGTTGTCACAAAATATTGGTACTTCATTGGCTTCAACTTTATAATCCCTCAATTGTTGTGCGAGCAAAAGAATCATGCAATGAACTTCTATGACCATGTATTCAAAAGAGTAATCTTGGTTGCTATCGAGGTGCATTTTCTTTGAAAACCAAGATATCGACTTGCTTCCTAGAAATTGACAAGTTCTGTTGTGGACTTCAATCAATTCTACAACCTCCATAATCAAGATCGAAAGTAACCATTAATTCAAAAGGTTATCGTTAATGGATACCATAATCCTCTATTCATTTGTGCCCTTAAGATATCTCAAGATCTTTTGGCGACCTCCATGTGACTAGTCTTAGGATTAGCTTGGTATCTTGCACATATCCCAACAAAAGAAATGTTATATCCGCCTACTTTGTCGTGAGATAGAGCAATGATCCAATGATTCCTCTATAATCAAAATCTATGATGATTCACCGATTTGCCTTACGAATCGGGATCCATCTTGAAGTTAGTTTTCATAGGAATCCTAATCGCATTGCAATTTTGTACACCATATTTCGCAATCGGATCTCGGTGTAATTTTTGCACGGTTGATGAATATTCCTTCATTTGATTGTTTCACTTGAAGTCCTAGAAAGAAATTCATCTCTCCCATCATTGACATCTCAAACTTGCTTTTCATCGGTGTTGAAAACTTTTCACAACGGTGATGGTTTGGAGATCCAAAAATGATGTCATCAACATATATTCGAACTAGTAAGATATCTTCCCCATCCTCTATCTGAACAAAGTTCTATCAACATTCCTTTGACAAAACCATGATCGAGAAGAAAACCGAGAAAGAGTATCATACCATGCTCGGGTGCTTGCTTAAGACCATACAAAGCTTTTACGAGCACAGTAAACTTGGTCATTCTATTTTGAAACAAGGAGGTTGTTCCACATAAACCTCTTCTTTAAGCACAAATTTATATTAAGAAATGCACTTTTCACATCCATTTGATTTGAACTTCATGTGGGGCAGCATATGCAAGAAACAATCGATGGCTTCTAGTCTTGCAACAGGTGCAAAGGTTTCATCATAATCCAAGCCTTCTTCTTTGGAATAACCTTGTGCAACTAGTCTTGCCTTTGTTTCTTACAATGTTGTTGTTTTCATCTCTTTTATTCTTGAAAACCCACTTGGTTCCAATGACATTGTGCCTTTACGGTCTATCTACTAGCTCCCATACTTCATTTCTTGAGAATTGATTCAAATTTCATCTTGCATGCTTGATAATCCAATAAGAATCTTGTAGAGCTTCACCAATCTCAAAGTGAGTTCTTTCTGCGAAAGGAAGCGGAGAATAGTGCACTCTCACCATGGAACCTTCTTGTCTTAACACCTTGGTTAGATCACCCACAATCGATTTGTAGGATGACTATCTAACCATTTCCTTCTTGATGTTCCTTCTTCAATAATATCCTCAACATTTGAAATGTTAGGTTCGGTTAAATCAACAAACTCGGGGAACAATGGAAAAGGAGAAAGAGAATCATCTTCCTCGGGGAAATTCTATTTAGAACATTGTCGAGACATTTGTTCCCCTTTGGTCGATAGATTTAGAAATTGCCTCAATTTGTGACCACATCTTCATTGACATCACATACCCGAGTCCGATGGTGTCTGTTCAGATTGGTCAACTTTGGAGTGTTGGTTTTTCCGAGGCTCACCATCCTGAGAAGTTCCATTCGAACTTCCTTACAAAAGTCCGAGTCACCACCCAATCATAGAATGTATTGACTTCTTCTTTTCGTGTTTCGATTGGATGATTTATCTTTCATTTTGAGGGCTTAATCTGGTGATCCTCTTAGTCGGGTTCACTGCATCATGTTCTGCTTTCTTTACGAACACAAATAGATTCATCAAAAACAACATGAGGTGTTTCCTCCACAATAAGAGTCCTACGGTTGTAAACTCGAAAGCTTTTTGACTTGAGAATATCCTAAGAATATTCCTTCATCGCCTTTTACTATCAAAAGTTTTCAAGCGATCTTTACCATTATTGTGTATGAAACACTTGCAACCAAAACACGAAAAGAAAGAAACAAGAGTCTTCCTTTCATTCCAAAGCTCATAAGGTGTTTTGCCTTGACTCTTGGTCAGCATGGATCTAAAATTTCGAGAGTAGCATGCGGTGTTGGCGGGACCAAACCCAAAATCTTTTAGGAATATCACCATTTATCATAGTCCTTGTCTTACTTCTTTTCGAGTCCTGTTCCTCCTTTCAAAGAACACCATTACATTGAGGGGTCCTTGCGGTGATGTTTCATGTGAAATTCCAAAACAATAATCGGATATGATATGATTTATGAATTGGTTCCTTTGTCGGATCGATTTTGACCACACTCGATTTTTCTCAATCTTGAGCCTTTTCAAGAACTCTGGCGACTTTTATTCGAGTCTCTTTCTTCTTGAGTAAGAATATGACCTAAGTATATCTCGAGTAGTCATCAACTACTACCAATCGTATTTCCGCCATTAGTGCTTACGGTGTTATAGGACCAAAGAGATCCATATGCAAAAGTCAAGTATTCTCTCAAGAGAAACTTCTACTTTGCTTTTAAATGATGCTTTAGCTTGTTTTCCTTTTTGACATGCATCACAAATGTGTTCTCATTGAACACTTCATTAAAAAGCAACCCTCTCACAAGAGCTAATCTTGCAAGCTTGTTCGGAGGTTTTGAAATTTAGGTGATTCATTCTTTTATGCCATAACCAATCGGGTATCTGTGGAACTTTTAGCAACTAAACATGTATCTTTAGGAGTTGAACTCCAATCGCCAAGATACACATTCCGTTTTTCTTGTACCCAACCAAGAATATTTTTTTTGTGATGTATCATCTTTCACAAAACATAAGTTCTTGGAGAACTCAACATTGAAACCCTTATCACGAAATTGGCTAATTGAAAGCAAATTATGCTTCAATCGAATACATATGAAACACCATGGATATGAATCGAATCGATCTCCAAAATTCCATATCCTTCATCGTCCCTTGGAGTTATCTCCAAAAGTGATCTGTGGGCCTCTTTGTTCAACATAGTCACGAAAGCATCTTCTTGAATCTGTCATATGTCTTGAGCATCCTTTGTCAAGATACCATACTTGAGGAGCTTTTTCATCTCTCGCTTTCAAAAATTGCCATGTGATCTTTCATCATTTAGTGCCCTTGTTTTCCTAAAAAAATGCAGATCAATTCTTAGGTACCCATTTTGTGTAGGGTCCTACAAGGTTAGATGTACTTTCGGAATCCAATCCGCTATGACAACTCTAATCACTTTAGAGTGGCTAATTTGTCTTCCATAAACATCAACATACACATCTACTACTCTGGGTGCCTTAGCGAATTTACAGTATATGTGTGCTAGCTTTAGCATGAACATGGGCTTTTGAATTCTTCTTTGGTTCGGGCCTTTTGTTGGATGCTTGGGCTTTTTAAACCGTGGTCTAAATCTTTGTTGACTCGGGTTCAGATAACCTTTACCTTTAGGCAAGTGAGGTTCGGGTTATGCAGATTTGAAATCTGGGTCTTTGATAATCTTATGAGGACTTGGTCTCTTTAGATGAGAATGTCTCTCACGAGTGTTTCTTATCCGAGATTCTCCGATGGTTAAATGTGGAACCTTTTTTTTGCATTCTTAGCCCCGACTTTTGAAGTACTTGCTCGAAACTTTAATCGACCTTTCGGGTTTTCTAGCCTTCTGCGGTTTGGGCTTTTAACCCGATCATTGATTTTTACATGAATATAGTCCTTTTCCTTGTCTACAACCTTGGGCATTACTTCAGTTTGAAGTGTAGGTGCCTTTGGTTTTACAAAGATAGTCTTCTTGCTACTTGACGCAAAGATTGGATGACCTTGTGGAGGTTCCCCTCGAGTGTATCCCAATCAAGTTTTTATAGTGGCGAGATCTCTCGGTAACTCTGAATTTCATCTATCACATTAGATGCTTTATTCAATAGAGTTAACTTCTTACGTGCACTATCCTCACGATTCTGTAGAGTTTTATGCTTCTCGGAGAGGTCATTGAACTTCGGATTCGATTATTTGAATCTCTTGATGGATTTCTCTAGCTTTTCCGGTTAGGGACATTATCAACTTCTCTTTCTTCGAAGTTGTACTTTTAACATCCATTCATCAATAGCTCCCATTAATTGAGAAGTGATCTCGGTTTTTGCTAGAGTCTTTCCATTTTAGATTTTGACTTTCGGTTCCTTATTACGCTCTTGAGTTCTATTTAGCGATCCTTGCAAAAACAAACATAGTCCTTCATCTGATTCTCGGAAGAATCCATAAAAGTCAAAAATTTTTTTTATTTTTGGAACTTGAAAACTCTTGTGCTAGTGTAGTAGAGCAACATTTTGAAAAGTTTACCTCCTCAATGGCCATCAGATAGAGATGTCATCACTTTCCTTGTACGAGAATATCTCATCGAAGAGCTAGATCCTCCTCGAGTGTTCTTCTTCGCAACCATGGCCTTTTTTGCTTGAGAAAACGGTCTCTTATAGCTTGTCTTTCTCTTCTCTCCTTAGCACTCAACTCTGGACAATCATATCTTTGGAAGTGACCTTTCTTCCGGCGATTTTATAGCATCTGTTGGCATCATCATCGATCATTTCCTTCTTTGGACTTGGAGTCCTTTTTTCGGATGAAGATCCTTGAACTTTCAGTGTCTTCTTCTTCTCGGTTGATCTGTCCTCGGAGTTTTTTTCCGGTACTGTGGTTCTGTAATAGCTTTTGTATTTTCCAAATCTACTATTAAGTATGTCAAACCTCCTTGCCATCGGTCTTTAGCTTATCCTCAAGCTCATCCCGATGTTTGGCATGAGGGGACTCTCTAGTTTTGAGTTTTATCTTTGGCTTTTTAAAGCCACATTCTTTTCGATGAAGAATCATCTTTCTTTGTCGACCTTTTTTGGATTTTTTTTATCAATTACAAATTCATAGGCTTTCAATTCGAGAGAAGACTTGTTGGTATGGCATTGAACTAATGATCTTGGTGTTTTCAATCACCTTTGCATGAATATCCCATTTCTTAGAAAAGACCTCTAAGAATTTTCAATGTTTATTTCTCTTTGTGGATATCTCTTTCCAAGTGCGATTAGATCATTCATGATGCTAGTGAATCGACTTCCAATTTGTCTATTGATTCACCATCATCCATTTCAAAAAGTCCAAACTTTCCAATTGCCTTTGAAAGTTTGTTTTCTTTTATATGATCGTGCCTTGGCTCGCACATAAAATTTAGTGTATCCTATATTTCCTTAGCAAAGATTATTCTTTGTGAGAGATCATTCCCATCACACCATCATCAATTATCTTTGTATATAGTGTGTTTTTTTGCAATGTAGTCTAGATTGACTAACTTTCTCTCCTCAGGAGTTAGTTGGTCATCAGACTTAGGAAATTCTGCTCTAGGATCAATTCTCTCTTCTTCTGTAATTCTGGGATTCACCACAGTAAATTTGAATGGTCCTTGAGAAACCACTCTCCACATACGCTCATGTTTGGAATACAGATGAGCCTGCATTCTCAGTCTCCATAGATCATAGTTCTCTACTGAGAACATGGGAAGTTTTTTAGAAGACATTTTTCTGATCTTTTGAAAAGAAAAAATTTCAGCAAATAAGATCAGTATAGATAGACCACAAGTAATTTTTTGAAAATAAAACTTTGGTCATGTTAGTGGTCAAGTTGAACCCTTTGCTCGATACCACTTGTTGGTCCCGGTGAAAACGAGTCTTACACGTGTATGGGGGGGGAATACACGTGTTCAGTGATTTTAAAACTTTTTCTTCCGAGGTCGACTTGGGTCGATAATCTCAAGATTAGGTGGGGAGAAGCATTGATCGCTCTGAGTCAAAGTCTCTCGAGACAATGTGATCCCGAAAAGAGATACCTCGGATAATCCCAACCTGAATCCAAGTCGAGAGATCCTGAGTTGCTTGGATCGGATAACTAACTTACTGAATCTTAGAAGAGAATTGGTTTGATAACTATCTGTTCTAGCTACTTTCGATCGTCTTGAAATGGTTGGCCCTTAGATTATACTCGTTTTAAGCTTTCTTTGAAAAAAAACCTTCCCTTTATGAAATAGTATTGATTAGGCCGTGATTCACTTATGCAACTTGATTGGATTGATTCCAATGAATATCGATGAAAAAAGTATGCTTTCAAAAACAGGTCAATGCAAAAGATATAAAAAAGATAAGGAAAGCAATAAAGAACAAACAATTATAGTGGTTGAAGAGACTCAAGCTCCTACGTCCCACTCTCCGACTCTTCAGAGAAATTCACTATCAACCGAGCTTTCTAACTACCTCGTAGTTTATTTACTCAACTTCGTAACGAGTTTTTAAATTTATTCCAAATAGTTTACTTACTCAACCCGACCTTGAGTTTTTCGACTACCTCCGTAGTTTATTTACTCAATCACACACAAGCTTTTGGACTACCTGGCCAGCTTACTAACTTCTCCTCTAGAGTTTTTCGACTACTCCGCGTAGTTTACTAACTCTTTACAACTCTACTCACCAACAAACACACTCCAACTACCTTCAAAGGGTTTGGGGTTTCTTGGTTGGTTTTCAACTAGGATGAGATATCCTTTACAATGAAGCACAATGCAAAGGTTTAGGATATCTCGACTAAGCTTTGGATAAATCTTATCAAGCTAGGCTTAGTAAAGTGAGCTCTCTTCAATATAGAAGCACTTGGGAAATTCAAGGTATTTCGAAAGTGCTTTAACTTTTGCAAGAATAAGTTTGAGCTCTTGAGTTCATGATAAATTTCCGTAACCTTACAATGTAGAGGGCCACCAATTTATTTATAGGCATACACCAAGGTTACTCTTGAAAACTATCCGTTGGAGAGATAGCCGTGAGTTCCCACTTATGGTGTGTGAAACGGCTATATTTAGGGTTGAAACTCCCTAACACTTTCTAGGCAATAGTCTTTCATGTAGCCGGGTCTTCACTTTTTTGTCTGGAACTTTCGTACATCGACATCTTTTTTGACTTCCATCCTTTGTTAGTATGTATGGTATAGTGTCAACATCTTCCTTTTTTGACTTTTGTCTTCAATTAAAGGTAGACACCTTCAATCGGCTCTTTTGGTTACAAACTCGAGTTTGATATAACCTTAACAACACTTCCCGACTTAGTTCCTTTTATGCATTTGAATGTCTTGGCAATATATAACTTTCTAAGGCATCGCGTTTCTCTCGATTGCATCCTTTGAGATAGATATATTGGAGGTTTCGGATCATTGGAGGTTCATACTAAGCTTCGTTTATATTATCGAGTCCTCGATAATTCTTGTGCTTTCAATATTCTTGATCTTGATTTCTCGGTCTTGATCTTGCGTCTTGAGTCTTACGAGTCTTCGTGGTCTTCTCGAGTCTTGTGGTTTATCTTCGACCGATATTGAGTCTTCATCTTGAGTCTTGGTTTCGATTTCATATTGAGTCTCTTTGGAAAGATCTCATTTCATCTTGAGTCTTTAGAAACTTCGGTTTTCTTGAAACATCTTGAGTTCTTTGAGTCTTTAACCTATCCCGAACTATATCTCGACTATACATTTCAAGATAACATCCCGAATACTCTAATTTAATCGACTCAACTATCAAGATCATTCGAACATGTCATACTTAGGGTTTTGGGATCTTAATCAAAATCATATAATCTTTTATTAAATTCATCTCCCAACAGGAGTATATTTTAGTTTGATGTATCAGTCGATGTTGATTCAATGCAATCTCTGGTAATTTAAATTGTTCTTTCTCAAATTTATCTATTTTGAGAATTTTACATACACTATTACACATTTAAACTTGGACAGACTTGGACAACCCTTTTTTCAAACAGCTCTACAAAATGTCCCTTGGAGAGCGGTTTTATTAAAAAAAAAAAAAACGGTTAAAAATCGCTGTCCAAGAACAAAACTTAGACATCGGTTCATAATTATTTGGTAAGGGTAATTGGAGAAGCGGTTTTTGAACCATTTGTCAAAAAAAAATGTTTTGACAAATTGCTCATCCATTGTGTCAAGTGAATTAATGCATTTCAAATATACACACACAAGTTTGCATTTAATTTGTTCCATGCGTCTGCAGTATGCAATATGATTTTGGGACTTATACTTTTTTTTAATTATGTCTCCTTAATTAATTTTTCAGAATTACAAATATTTTTTGTATTTTTTGTTTTATTTTTTTGTTTTTATAAATTCTTTTTAGGTACAGTTCAAATATTTTATTCTTTAAATTCTCGTGTTATTTCTTTTTAATATTCATCTTATATAATGAGATTAACACAAACTCTTATGTAAAACTTGTTCATAATATTAAATTCATACTATTACACTTATGAACTTGTATCACTATTCTTATAAATTAATACCTATAATATTTAATATTTAATATTCTTATAAATTAATTCAATTTTGTCTAAGTATTACTTATTTAGATAGAAAAATATTAGTTGTTTAGATAGAAAATTATTACTTGTTTAAATAGAAAAATATTACTTGTTTAGATAGAAAGGTATAAATTGTTTAAAGAAAAGTATTACTTGTTTAGATGAAAAAGTATTACTTGTTTAAAGAAAAATATTACTTATTTAGATAGAAAACTATTACTTGTTTAAATAGAAAAGTATTACTTGTTTAGATAGAAAGGTATAACTTGTTTAAAGAAAAGTATTACTTGTTTAGATGAAAAAGTATTACTTGTTTAAAGAAAAATATTACTTATTTAGATAGAAAAATATTACTTGTTTAGAAGGAAAAGTATTACAAGTTTAAAAGAAAGGTAGTACTTTTTTTCAAAAAAACAAGTAAAAAATATAATTTTAATATAATTTAATTTAAATTTAAATTTATATAAAAATAAATTATTATATAAAAATGTGATTGAATTAATAAATAATATAATTGAAATAAAGAATTTTAAAAAATTGTAAGAAAAAATTATTTTTAGAACATATATAATTAATTTCATTAAGTAAACGAAAGAAAGTAAGTGCCCGAGCGGAATTGATCCCCGCTCAGGTGCCCAAGGTCCCGTGTTCGGTCCCCCATGGGAGCGAATAATTGCCTCAATTAATTGGGAGGCTTGGTGGCTTATATATGAGATTTGTGGGTTCGGGGCTAAAAATCACTGTCTAATTATCAATTTTGATACTTAGACAATAGTTTTTAACCGCTTTCTATGTTGCATCTTGCACAACGGTTTTTAACCGCTGTCTAAGCATATATTTTGGACAGCGGTTAAAAACCGTTGTCTAAGCTCCACTTTTGCACATCGGTTTTATACAACTGTCTAAGCTTAGACAAGCTGTTACTTGGACAACTGTTATAACCGCTATCTAAGGCCTTTTTTAAGGGTTGTGCAAAGCCAAATCTGTATTAGTGTCAGTGTGGTTTAGTTAATATCAATGTTATTTCACAGTTCAAAGAGAGAAGTTACACTAAGGCTCAAATTGATGAAGTGCGGGTGGAGTGGTCCGAATGCATCAATAATTCTATGTAGTCGAGTATCAACACTTGAGCTTCTATTAAGGTTTATTTTATTATTTTGATCTGATGTAAACAATGGTATTTTTGGACATATTGTTGGGAGATGAATTTAATAAAGAAGTTTTGATTAGATCCCAAAACCCCTGAGTATGACATGTATCAGGACATCTTGATAGAATAGAATCAAGATAAGGTTTCAATAGATGCTAGGGATCAGGATTATCTGCACCATGTATAGTCAGCAGATATAGATCAGGATTTTAGTTACTGAAGACCCAGAAGACCTGATCAGAAATACATATCATAAGAAATGTTAAGATGAACGAAATCAGAAGATCCTGAAGACTCTGAAGAATCAGGAGAAGCGTGAAGATCCGAAGATCCTGAAGACTGTTTTTGTACTGATCAAAAGGATCCTGAACAAGCTATTTTTATGAAATAGTGTTATGTTCATTCCTAGTGCAAACAAACAGAATGTTAGACATTTGTGGATATTAAGGAACATATCAAAGCAAGGGCAAAAAGCCGTTTGTTTGTCTCTGCTCAAATAAAGATTTCAACCAATGAGGATGCAACAATACTGTACTTTACTGACATTGAAAGCGAAATCTCACTGAAGAGGACGTCTTTACTGAGGTACTAGGTACCAGTATTGGCGATGATAGGATAACCCAAGAAATCTTCACAGGTTCTCAAAAACCTGTTGAAGAAAGCCAAATTACCATCCCACCCACACAACCCTCAGAGCCATATTTTTCCATTCCTTTAGAGGCTCATTCTAGCTCTGAAAAGGAGGCACCTGGTCCTGAACTCAGGAAAGGTGAGGCAGAAGAGAAGGAGTGGAGGCTGAAGGCGGAGAGATTTGTGTTAGAAAAATATCCAGTGTTGGAGAAATATCCTGATCTTCAGGACATGTTTTTCAGACTGAAGACCGCAATGCTGATTGTCAATCAATCGTTTGCCATGATGCTCAGGATTGGCAACTTCAGAGGCGAAGAATATTGGGCTGAGGAGGTGGCTAAACTTGATGCTTTCTCAGGATTGGGGAAGAAGAGGCTCAGGATAAAGCCAGCAGAGTTTGATCAACTCGTGCTGAAGAAGATTGCTAAAAGAGAGCCAGTCGCTCAGGCTGAAGGTGGAGAAGGAAGTCAGGATAGAGATGATTAGGACAAGACTGAGAAAGATATTCCTGAAGAGAAGAGGAACGCTGCTGAATCAAGTGTCGAAGCTACACTTCAGGGGAAACAAACTCAAGATGTTCTGCCCTTGCAGATGGTCACTTTTGGTCAGACTATCCAGTACCCGTTGGAGCCTATTGTGGAGATTATAGAAATGACTGCTTCAGGGGTGCAGACAGATACTGAAATTCCCATTCCAACAACTGTTGTTCTGACACCAGTTTTAGAGAAGTTAACCAAGCTGGAGCCTATTGTTGATCAGATTGCTAAGCTCGAGCCTCTGGTGGACGAAGTGTCAAAGATTGCTGAGGCACAAACTTCTCAAAGCATGTTGGTTGAATTGCTAAACACATCTATGGTGAAAGCTGATCAGGTAACTTCATTATCTGCATCTTTTGATAATAAGTTTACTGAGATGTATGCTAGAATAGAAGATGTATCTAAGGATGTGTTAGGAGAGATGGAAAAGAAATTTGTGTTGAGGACTCAGATGTTGGAAGAATTGATGAAAGCAAGAACTGAGGAATTGATCAGAACAACTGTTGAGGAAATGAGTTCTTCACTCATGACCAAGATACATGCTACTTATGGTGGTCTTGCTGAGGATACAACAACAGGACTGAATTAGTTGCAGAGACTTCAGGATGAGAATTTACATATTGCTGCTGAACTTCGCTCAGTTGGACGTGAGCAGCTACATATGGATAGAACTCTTTCTCAGATATTGGCTGACTATGATGCCAAAAAGGGGGAAAGTTATGATATGCTCACACAGCTGCCAGTAATTGAAGGGAGATTACTAACTCAAGAAGAAGTCGTTATATCCAAAGGAAAGAGGAAACAACCTGAAATATCTATAAATCCTGAGGCTGCTGCTGAAGTCATTCAGGAACGTGCAAAGAGGCAGAGGGCTCATGAGTCAAGCAAGATGGGAGAGGCTCATGGTGTCCTGAATCCTATTCCTGAAAAATCTCAAGTAGTTCCTGCTGAAGCCAATCAGAAGGAGATTGTCCGGGGAGTTCTCTGAGGTTGAGGCACATAGAAGTGAAGAATCTGAAACCGATGAACTCTTCAAGGAGGGATTTGGTGAATATGATGTGGCCTCCAAGAGGCTGAACTGGGATTGTCATAATTCAGTGAAGATGATTGAAGCTGAAAAGAGAAGGAAAGTTGCGGCTTCTGTGTCAGGATCGAAGATGACCAAAAAAGCCAGAGAGGATGTGAAGTGGATCAGGGGAGGATTATAGAGATTTGTCTTAAGGAGGAGAGACACAAAACAAAGGAAGAGGCAATGGCCCCATACTGATAAGTGGATGCCTATTGAGATGAATGATAGATGGGAGCTTGCCAAGAGAGAATTTGTGTTCAATTATGGTGCTGCAAGTTTGGCCTCGTCCTATTGCTGACAGAGATGATACATTTATTGCATATCTTCTGAGGAATTTCACTGATATGTGTCAGAAATGATTCAATCTGTTTGACACACTGGGATATCAGTTAAAATCTCCAAGACAGATGAAGTACAATCCACCCAAGTTCAAGAATGGTATGATCAACTTCGACTTCATTCATGCAGACTTTGTGGATCAAGCCAATTATTTGGAGCTGACAGGAAATGATGCTAGGAAAATTTAGGAGAGAGAGGAGCTGAAGAAAACATACCATGGAATGTTCAATCTCACCCTCCAGCTGATGAGATTGAATCTGATGAAGAATGATGTATCTTTCCTTTTTTTTTTCAATAGAGTAGGATCAACTTTGTATCCTGTACTTAAAATTTCTGATTAATGAAAACTCTACTGATGGTTTTTGTTCTGAAAAGATAATATCTCATTATCTTACTGATTCATGGTTGATGGTTGCCTTTATGACCCTTATCTTGTATATGAATTGAAACCTGATTAGATGATAGGTTTATTTCTATTGTGTTCGCATATTTGTAACAAGATGGTTTTGGCATCATCAAAAAGGGGGAAATTGTTGGGAGATGAATTTAATAAAGAAGTTTTGATTAGATCCCAAAACCCCTGAGTATGACATGTATCAGGACATCTTGATAGAATAAAATCAGGAAGAGGTTTCAATAGATGCTAGGGATCAGGATTATCTGCACCATGTATAGTCAAGCAGATATAGATCAGGATTTTAGTTACTGAAGACCCAAAAGACCTGATCAGAAATACATATCAGAAGAAATGTTCAGATGAACGAAATCAGAAGATCCTGAAGACTCTGAAGAATCAGGAGAAGCCTGAAGATCCGAAGATCCTGAAGACTGTTTTTGTACTAATCAAAAGGATCCTGAACAAGTTATTTTTATGAAATAGTGTTATGTTCAATCCTAGTACAAACAAACAGAATGTTAGACATTTGTGGATATTAAGGAACATATCAGATCATGGGCAAAGAGCCGTTTGTTTGTCTGCTCAAACAAAGATTTCAACCAATGAGGAGGCAACAACACGGTACTTTACTGATACTGAAAGCGACATCTCACTGAGGAATGTCAGGTCTGATATCTTCCAGTTCACAGATATTGGTGATTGGCTACATGGCTTCATATTTCCTAAAACATGCAAGGGAGTGTTCAAACCCTAAAATAGTTGTTCATCAATAACCAGAAGAGGAAACCCTTGATGCTATCTTTTCCAACGGATAGTTTTTCAAGATTAACCTTTAGAGAAGTTGCCTATAAATATCAGTGACCTTTTACATTGAAAGGTTACGGGAAATTTCAAGCAACTCAAGAGCTCATTCGTATTCTTGCAAATTGAAGCACTCGAAAACCCTAGAATTTTCCAAGTGTTTCACATTGGAGAGAGCTCATTCACTAAGCCTAGCTTGATATAAATAGCCAAAGCTTAGTAGAGATATCCTAGCCTTTGCATTTGTTCTTATTGTAAAGGATATCTCTACCTAGTTGGAAACCAAACCCAAACCATTTGATAAGGTAGTTTGAGTGTGTGTTTTGTTGGTGAGTTAGAGTTGTAAAGAGTGAGTAATCTGCAGGTTAGTTAGCCAGAAAACTCTAGAGAAGAAGTTAGTAAGCTACTTGTGGTAGTCTGAAAACTTGTGTGTGTTTAGTTAGTAAGCAGCAGTGAGTCAGCCTGAAAACTCAAAGTAGAAAAGTGAGAAGCTACAGTGAGTTAGCCTGAAAGCTTTAGGAAGTGGTTAAGGAATTTCTCTAAAGATCAGAGAGAGTGGACGTAGGAGCTTGAGTCTCTGAACCACTATAATTGTTGTGTTGTTTTCTTTCTGTACTGCATTATATCTGTTGAATGTTTTTCACTAAAAGCATATTTCACTGATACTCAGTTGGAATCAATCCACTGAATGTGCATTAACTGATTCACAGCCTTAATCACTATTTTACTAAGGAAGAGATTTTCAGCAAGCTAAAACGAGTATAAACTTAGGGCAAACCATTCCGCACACTTGAGTAGCTAGAACAGATAGTTACCAAACTGAACTAACTCTACTGAGTGTTCAGTAAGATAATTATCTGATCCAAGCTTCTCATGATCTCTGATAAAGTCAGGATCAGTTAGACTAATTGTTGGGGAATTAATTGCTCAGATCTATTCGGGATGAATATTTAAACACAAATTTAATTCTTACAATTATTACTAGCATGCATTAATCATATATTAATTCAAATAATAATTCAACAATAAATCATGCATATAAACAGTTCACGTAAATCCTACGCATGCGGAATTACTACGAGTTTACGTGAACTTACCTCTTGGAATGAAAATGGTCTCGTCTATGAAAACACACCAAAAGACCTTCCCAAGTATTTCCTAGTCCTTGCTCGACAATCCGGTGGAAGGAAGCTCACGGACAATTAACAAAAGGGAAAATAAAATTTATTGCACCACCTTTGTGGATTTACTAATTTTTCCAGCACATGGAATTGTACCTGGGAATGAAACACTCATCCCCTATTTATAGAGGTGCAGTGACCGATTTTTAGTGATAAAATAATATGGGAAAATCTTTTTCTTGATCTCCAAGAAATCTTGAATATATCTCATATATTCTTTTCTCCATAATTAAAATATTCCACAAAAATCCCAACTCCTCTTTTTATGGCAATTTTCGAAAAAACAAGGATCAAGATTCCAAGATTTGGATCTTCTTTATTTTTTGAGATATACTTGTATTTCGAGAAATACATATCTTGCATAATATTTTTTCAAGAAAATCAAGAAAATCTTTCTTTCCCTTTTATTTCAAATATTTAGAAAATTTCAATATGAATAACCAAGTGGGAGATTTCTTGAATTTAATGAGATAATCTTGTATTCCAAGAATACATATCTTCATTCCATAACAAAATTCAAAGAAAATCTTTCTCCCCTTTTATCCATAATTTTTTGAAAAATATGAGGAAAAATAAGCAACAAATTTATATTATTTTTAAATACCTTTTTTCAGTTATTGGACTTTATGTTGGACTACTTGGGGGGCCTTTAGGAGAATTAAGATTGGACCTTCCAATGGATCTTGAATTATCAATATTGAGCCACAATATTATTCAAGCCCATAAATATTAATTAATCCCACTACATAATTAATATTGCACTATCCATCTTAACCCATATTACAGTTAATATGGCTCCCGATTATTATTTTCCGTGTTTAAGATTATCTAGCCCATTAATTAATTCAAGCTACTGAAATAGTTTTCCATTAATTAATATCTTCTATCCTTGGTAAAGGAACGGTTCAACATTATTATCCATACCGGAAACTAGTTCCACTTGCAAGATTTGGTATGATAAAACTTATGAACCTCCCAAGGGGGCAAATCGAACAAGTGTACTTGCACACGATTCTCCGTATTAAATCTTAGCGATCACATGTGACCAATAATATTGCCCAAGATATAAAGTATTGAATCTCCTTGATTCTCTACCCGTGATAAGTCAAAGCAATAGTTACTAACCACACCCAATCCTATTTAAGGGACGAAGATTAAGAAATAACGAACCACTGAGGTCTAATTCTTCCTAGTTCAATTCTGAAGATTTTATCCTCCTGTAGGTCCTTTTCAGTGCATCAGTTATGCCCTAGTGTAATCTCTTGGTCAAGACAAACCAATCTTAGCCTTACACTTCAACCTTTCACGATGGATTGTTCATTTCCATCTATGTCGTGAATGGTGTACTTTTAGTTACAAGGGACTGTTAATTTAATCTTCTGTGATTTGGTATCACTAAATTAACTACAATGTAACACGTACTATTTAATGAACAATTATGCAGTAAATATATGTAACATTTGATGATATTTAAAGCATCAGTGATAAATAATTTATTTCAGTAAATAAGTCCGAAATTCAGTCTGATTATACAAAGTAAAAGCATACTTTCCAGTATAATCCCAACACTAATCTGAAGCTTCTGAAAACTGCTTAGGATCATTGTCTCAGTAGACTTTGACTCAGGGCAATTTGTGCTTCTAAGAGCAAAAATATCAGGATAACCTGACCCATCTGACCTCAGTAAAGAAAAAGTTTCAAAAATCACTGAACACGTGTATTCCCCCCCATACAAGTGTGAGACTCGTTTACATTGGGACCAACAAGTGGTATCAGAGTAGTGGTTCATTTTGACCACTTGCTTTGGTAGCCATAGTCTTATTTGCTGAAAAGACTTTGGTGGTTTACTAAATAGATCTTATTGCTGATATCTTACAAGGCTCATTCATCATGCTTTCTAAGAAACTTCCTATGTTCTCTGTTGAGAGCTATGACATATGGAGACAGAGAATGCAGGCTCATCTGTATTCCAAACATGAGAGAATGTGGAGAGTGGTTTCTGAAGGACCATTCAAATACACTGTTGTGAATCCCATAATTACTGATACTGAGAGAAATGATCCCAGGGATGAATTCCCAAACCCTGATGATCAACTTACTCCTGATGAGAGAAAGTTAGTCAATCTGGACTACATTGCTAAATATACTCTATATAGCACTATTGATGATGGTGTTATGGGGATGATTTCTCACTGTGAAACTGCAAAAGAAATATGGGACACACTTACTGTTATGTGTCAAGGCACATATCATATTAAGGAAATAAACTTTTTGTTGCTATTGGAAAGTTTGATAGCTTTGAAATGGAAGATGGTGAATCCATTGACAAACTAGAAGTCAGATTCACTAGCATTATGAATGATCTGAATTCTCTTGAGAAAAGATACCCGCAAAGAGAAGTGGCACTGAAAATTCTTAGAGGATTATCTAAGAAATGAGATATACATGCTGTGGTGATTGAAAATAACAAAAATATTGATTCCATGCTATACCAACAAGTTTTCTATGAATTTAAAGCTTATGAATTTGTGATTGACAAGAAAACTAAGAAATCTGACAACAAAGATGATTCTTCATCTAGTAAGAATGTGTCTTTCAAAGCCAAAGAAAAATCCTGTAAATCTAGAGAGTTTGAGAACTCACTTGCCAAAAATTAGGATGAGCAAGAGGATAAACTAGTACTAATGGCAAGAAGGTTTGAAAGACTTAATAGCAGATATGGGAAATATAAGAAATATTACAGGAACCACAGGTACAAAAACAGGCATAACTCAGAGGCTGAGGACAGATCCACTGAGAAAAGAAAGGACTATAAAGTTCAAGGTTCTGTTGGGATTATACTGGAAAGTATGTTTTTACTTTGTATAATCAAAACTGAATTTAGGACTTATTTACTAAAATAAATTGTTTATCACTGATGCTTTAAATATCATCGAATGTTACATATATTTACTGCATAACTGTTCAATAAATAGTACGTGTTACATTGTAGTTAATTTAGTGATACCAGATCACAAAAGATTAAATTAACAGTCCCTTGTAACCAAAAGTACACCATTCACGACCTAGATGGAAATGAACAATCCATCGTGAAAGGTTGAAGTGTAAGGCTCAGATTGGCTTGTCTTGACAAAGAGATTACACTAGTGCATGACTGATGCACTGAATAGGACCTACAGGAGGACAAATTCTTCAGAACTGAACAAGGAAGAATTAGACCTCAGTGGTTCGTTAATTCTTAATCTTCGTCCCTTAAATAAGATCGCGTGTGGTTGATAACTATTGCCTTGACTTATCACGGGTAGATAATCAACGAGATTCAATACTTTTTATCTTGGGCAATATTATTGATCACATGCGATTGCTAAGATTTAATACGGAGAATCGTGTGCAAGTACGCTTGTTCGATTTTTCCCCTTGGGAGGTTCATAAGCTTTATCATACCAAATCTTGCAAGTGGAACTAGTTTCCGTTATGGATAATAATGTTGAACCGTTCCTTAACCAAGGACAAAAGATATTAATTAATGGAAAGCTATTTCATTGGCTTGAATTAATTAATGGGCTAGGTAATCCTAAACACGGAAAATAATATTCGGGAGCCATATTGACTGTAATATGAGTTAAGATAGATAGTGTAATATTAATTATGTAGTGGGATTAATTAATATTTATGGGCTTGAATAATATTGTGGCTCAATATTGATAATTCAAGATCCATTGGAAGGTCCAATCTTAATTCTCCTAAAGGCCTCCTACCTAGCCCAACATAAAGTCCAATAACTGAAAAAGGTGTTTAAAAATAAAATAAATATTGTTGCCTTATTTTTCCTCTTTTTCGAAAATTATGGATTAAAAGGGAGAAAGATTTTCTTTGAATTTTGTTATGGAATGAAGATATGTATTCTTGGAATACAAGATTATCTCATTAAATTCAAGAAATCTCCCACTTGGTTATCCATATAGTAAATTTCGAAAATTTTGAATATAAAGGGCAAGAAAGATTTTCTTGATTTTCTTGAAAAGATATGTATTTCTTGAAATACAAGAATGTCTCATAAATTCAAGAAGATCCAAATCTTAGAATCTTGATCCCTATTATTTTCGAAATATTCCATAACAAATAAGAGACTTGGATTTTGTGGAATATTTTAATTATGGAGAAAAGAATATATGAGATATATTCAAGATTTCTTGGAGATCAAGAAAAGATTTTTTCCTCCCTATTCCACATAAAATAATCGGCCACCACCCTCTATAAATATGGGATGAATGTTTCATTCCCAAGTACAATTCCATGTGCTGGAAAAATTAGTAAATCCACAAAAGTGGTGCAACAAAGTTTATTTTCCTTTTGTTAATTGTTCTCGAGCATCCTACCACCGGATTGTCGAGCAAGGATTAAGGGAATACTTGGGAAGGTTTTTTGATGTGTCTAATCAACAAGACCATTGCCACTCCAAGAGGTACGTTCACGTAAAATCGTTGAAATTTCGCATGCGTAGGATTTACGTGAATTGATTATATGCATGATTTGTTGTTGAATTATTATTTAAATTAATATATGATTAATTCATGCTAGTAATAATTATCAGAATTAAATTTGTATTTAAATATTTATCCCGAATAGACCCGTGCAATTAATTCCCCAACAACTGGTATCAGAGCCTCGGTTTCGGGCTCTGAATTTTAGATTGTAATTTAATTCATTTTCATTAAATTTGAAATTGGATAGTAGAATTGCTAGATCTTTTTTGCAGGTATCCAATTGTCATGGAATTTAATGTGTTTATTTATGCATGCATATAAATTGTGGTTTTTAATTTGATTCGTTCGAATTCATTTTGCCTCGTGAGAAAATCCACGAGTAGATTAGGATTTGTTTGATTTGATCAATGTAATAGACTAGTTTAGATCTAGGTTTATTTATTTTTTGTAAATAAAGCAAGAATCGATTGGAAACGGAGGAGTAGACGGATGAATTAAAGGAACTAATATTTTCAAGAGTTGGGGAAATGGTGGACATCGATAAAATAAAGAGGCAGAATTTTGGAAAACTTCTTTGAAGATGAGAATTTGCATTACCCGATCCTTTCGGGATCGCTCGACGGAGAAGGCCCGATAGGCGATAGAAAGATCGGGACAAGACGAAACCATACGGGGAAGAAGGATATGCTCACGAAATGTTGAATTGATAGATGTCGAAGCTAGGACGCGGGCAAATCCGGGATGACAGGCAAGGCCGAAAGTTTTCCTTTTGAGGAAATATGATAACGTTGGACGTCTTTTCGAAATTATTCAAAGAACATGGCAGGCGGTGGAAAATTCCAAGGTTCTTGGAAATTCCTTCCGTCCATTGATCCGACACCAACCTTAGCCATATTTTAACGGTTCTTCGGCTATTGTTGATGATGATTTCAAGCGGAGTTCTTTTCGAGACGATAAAGTGGGAGAAATTCAAGACGACGTTTCTTCAAAATCAAGCCAAGAAAAATCAAACCATGACAATTGAATAATTTGTGCCCAATATGTTTATTTTTCCGCTTTACTTGATTTATTATTGGGTTTTCTTGTGCTTTATTTAATTTGTTTAAATGTGTTTGCATGAGAGTTGCCAAATGAAAAATCTCACCTTCAAAAAAAAAAATTTACTAAGTATGTTTAAATAATTAATTGACAATTTTATTCCGGATAATAAAATTGAATTAATTTTGACCTCCATGATTTATTTATTTGTGAATTCTTTTGGAGAAATTCTCCCCACGGGACGGTCAAAAGTTAGCTTTCACATGAATGAATTCCAAATGGATGATTGTGGATTATTACTAGTGGCGACGATGACCCTCCCCGCGAGGCTCGTTCAAAGGGAAATAATAATTTTGTATTTAATCATGGTTATTACTTAGGTATAAAATTGATATGCATATACTTCCCCGAAGTCCCTGTCAAATTTATATTGGTCAAGTGGGAGCCAACTATTAATCTGGATATTAAAGGTTTATAACTGTTCTTGTTTATAACCTGCTTGAATGTGTTTAAATAATGACCCACCCCACGTGGCTTATTTAAACTGTTTTGAGATGTTGGCTGATGCATGTTCATATTTTTTGGAGATTTTAATATGAAACATGTGATCAAATTTTGTGATATATTTGTGCTTATGCATATTATTATTTATTTCAGTTCATCATGTCGCAACCTTTTAATCCACTGTTCAATATACTTAAAGACAATTTACTTACTGGTGAAAACTTCATTGATTGGAATCGTAAACTTACTGTTGTCCTCACTGCACAAAGCCATAACTGGGTTCTCACTACACCTAAACCAGAAAAGCCAAAAGATGAGTCAACTAAAATGGTTAAGAAAGAGTATGCTGACTGGGAGCGTTCCAACGAAATGGCAAAGTGTACCATCTTGGCTTCTATGTCAGATGTGTTGCAACACCAACACCAGAACGTTGAGACCGCTGCAGACATCATGACTAGTCTTAAAGCGATGTTTCAACATCAGAACCGTGTGGCTCGTCAGATCACCATGAGGGACTTGCTCTCTATGAAAGTGATGGAGGGAACGCCCGTAAGGGAGCACGTTCTCCAGATGATGGCTCACCTTAACAAACTTGAGGTACTTGGCGCTGAATACGACATTGAGACCCAAATCCATTTCGTGCTCCACTCTCTGTCGAAAAGTTTTGAACAGTTCAGGCTGAATTACCAGATGAATAATCAGAAGTTCTCGATGCTTGATCTATTGCGAGCTTTAGTCTCGGCAGAGGCAATATTGGGGCAAAAGAGCCAAGCCTTGGTGGCAAATGGACCCTCTTCTTCTTCTAGGCCAAGGGGTGGTAAGAACAAGAAAAAAGACAAAAGCCACAAGAAAGTGAACTCAAGTGTTGCCAATGGCAAAGAAAAGGTGAAGAAGGGTGGAGCAGTGAGCAAGCCAGCTAAGGGGAAGTGCTTCAACTGCGATGAAAAAAGGACATTGGAGGTCAGCCTGTTCCAAACCCAAAAGGAATGGAAAGAAAGGTAATTCTCACGCACTAGTTGTTGAAACTTGCTTAGCGGCGTATGGCTCCCATTTATGGGTAGTGGATACGGGGTCCACTAATCATATTTGTTTCACTTTACAGGGGTTCAAGCGGACCCGGCAACTTAGTGACAATGAGATCCTCATCACACTGGGCAATGCTACGAGAATGGCAGCTGAAGCAGTGGGAGAAGTGCACCTGTCTCTTAAAGACAGAGTTTTAATTTTAAGAGATGTTCTTTACGTTCCGAATTTTAGAAAGAATTTAATTTCAGTTTCTAAACTTTACCTTGATGGATATTCGGTTACTTTTAATAAAGTTGTTAACATTTTTCTTTTTGATAAATTTATCTGTCATGGAACGTTGTAGAATAATCTCTATACAATTAACTGTGCACACCACTCACGAAATGCATCCTATAACACATCAACTGTTTCCGAGAAAAGAAAACGTTCATCAGACGTGAACGAGACACTTCTATGGCATCTAAGATTGGGACATATAAATCCAAAGAGGATCCAAAGGTTGATAAAAGACGGTTCACCGGAGTTTCTCCAAGTTGAACCAATTCCAACCTGTGAATCATGTTTGGAGGGTAAAATGACCAAGAGGGCATTTGGAGCCAAGGGGAATAGAGCCAAAGAAGTATTAGAAATCGTTCACACAGATGTATGTGGTCCAATGTCAACCAAAGCAAGAGGAGGTTATGAGTATTTCATCACTTTTATTGATGAATACTTAAGGTACGGTTATATTTTCCTTATGAAGCATAAATATGAGACCTTTGAGAAATTCAAAGAATTTAAGGCTCAAGCAGAGAATCATAGGGAAAAACGTATCAAGTCTCTACAATCCGATCGTGGAGGCGAATACCTCAGCGATGAGTTTTTGAACTACTTGTCTGATAGAGGGATTGCATCCCAGCTAACTGCACCCGAAACCCCTCAACAAAACGGGGTTGCAGAGCAAAGAAACAAAACTCTTTTGGAAATGGTTAGATCTATGATGAGTTATGCGGATCTTCCCAAGTCGTTCTGGGGTCATTCCTTAAAGACATCAGCCTACATTCTGAACTTGGTGCCATCCAAATCGGTTCCCAAAACTCCCAAACAATTGTGGACCGGGCGCAAGCCCAGTTTGAGACACATGAAGATTTGGGGGTGTCCGGCCTACGTGTTGGACAAGGAAGCCGAAAAATTGGATCCTCGATCAGAACTAAGGTTGTTTGTAGGATACGCCGAGGGAACAAAAGGGTGTATGTTCTATGGTCCCGAAGATCAAAAGGTGGTAATAAGCACCCACTTTAGATTTTTGGAAGAAGACTATATGAACGAAAGAAGACCCAGAAGTGAGATTACCTTAAATGAGCTAAGGGGGCTAACCACAAAGGCGATAATTGCATAAGATGACATACCAAACGACACACACTTACACAATCGGAACCTCGTCAGAGTGGGAGGGTTGTGAGACAAACCGAGAGATTCATGGGAATAGGAGAGTCCTTGGATTTGATTCCTGACAAGACGAATCGAGACCCATGGACATATGACGAGGCAATCAAGACAAGGATGCATTTCTTGGCAAACAAAGAATGAAACCGAAATGGGTTCTATGGATCATAACAGTGTGGGGAGCTAAGTCGAACCACTTAACGGGTTCAAACCCATTGGTTGCAAGTGGGTGTACAAGAGAAAAAGAGGACCGGACGGGAAGGTGGAAACCTTCAAGCAAGGCTTGTGGCGAAAAGGTTATATTTTTGAAAAGAAGCGGATCGACTATGAGGAAACTTTTTTGCCCGTTGACATGCTCAAGTCCATCCGAATTCTCTTATCGATTCTTTGTGCATCTCGACTTTGAAATCGCAAATGGATGTCAATACTGACTTTTCCTTACGGAAGTCTTGATGAAGAGATCTATATGCAACAACCCCAAGGCTTCATTGAAAAAGGCCAAGAACACCTAGTTTGTAAGCTCATGAAGTCCATTTACGGACTCAAACAGCATCCGAGCTTGGAACCAATGTTTTGATCATGTTATAAAGTCTTATGGGTTTGATCAAAACGAGTTCGAAAGTTGTGTACAAAAAGCATGTCGGAACTGCATTGGTATTCTTAGTACTATACGTAGATGATATTCTGATCATCGGGAATGATGTAAAGGTGTTATCAGACGTAAGGGCATGACTTTCAAAACAGTTTGATATGAATGACTTAGGGGAAGCCGCACACATCCTTTGGATCAAGATCACTCGAGATTGCAAGAAAAGGATGATAGGCTTATCGCAAGCTTCATACATAGACACTGTCTAGAAACAATTCAGTATGCAGGATTCCAAGAAAGGCTTCGTACCTTTCAGACATGGAATCCATCTATCCAAGAAAATGTGCTCTAAGACACAAAAGGAGATAGATGACATGAGAGGAATTCCATATGCTTCGGCTATCGGAAGCCTTATGTATGCAATGCTGTGTACGAGATCGAATATCTGCTTTGTCGTTGGCATGGTGGCAAGATATCAAAGTAACCTGGAAAGAACATTGATTACAGTTAAAAACATTTCAAGTATCCGAAAAGAACTTGAGATAGAATGTTAATTTATCAGTCAGATAATCTAATCCCCATCGGCTACACGGACTCGGATTTCCAATCAGACTTAGATTCCAGAAAATCTACCTCCGGTAGTGTGTTTTGCATGGGGAGAGGAGCCATGACATGGAGAAGCGTTAAGCAGAAATGCGTCGCAGATTCTACTATGGAAGCCGAATATGAAAGCTTCTTGCGCGAAGAAAGCGGTTTGGCTCAAGAACTTCCTAGTGGACTTGGATGTAGTTTAAATTTGCCTAGCGGTAATCATCATTTATTGTGACAATGCGGAAGCGATTTGCAAATTCAAGGGAACCAAGAGCCCACAAGGCCAAAGCAAACACATTGAAAGGAAATACCATCTTATACGAGATATCGTTAGAGAGGAGATATAGAGGTGACAAAGATAAGCGTCGAAGACAACCCAGCGAGATCCATTCACAAAGGGTCCGCCTCGTAATACATTCGAGAGACATGTGGAAGGAATGAGTGTCAAGGGTTTTGCCTAACTGCTTTGAGTATAAGTGGGAGAAATTATTAGGTTCGTGTAGGTGACATTAGATGTCACGACAGAACTACATGAGACATGCCAGTAGTATACTTAAGCGGACTTTGAGTATAAGTGGGAGATTGTTGGGATTATCTTTGGAAAGTATGCTTTTACTTTGTATAATCAAAACTGAATTTCAGAATTATTTAGTGAAATAAATTGTTTATCACTGATGCTTTAAATATCATCAAATGTTACATATATTTACTGCATAACTGTTCAATAAATAATACGTGTTACATTGTAGTTAATTTAGTGATACCAGATCACAGAAGATTAAATTAACATTCCATTGTAACCAAAAGTACACCATTCACGACCAAGATGGAAATGAACAATCCATCGTGAAATGTTGAAGTGTAAGGCTCAGATTGACTTGTCTTTACCAAGAGATTACACTAGTGATGATCGATGAATTGAATAGGACCCATGAGGAGGACAAATTCTTTAGAACTGAACAAGGAAGAATTAGACCTCAGTGGTTCGTTATTTCTTAATTTTTGTCCCTTAAATAGGATCGCGAGTGGTTGGTAACTATTACTTTGACTTATCACGGGTAGAGAATCAATGAGATTCAATACTTTTTATCTTGGGTAATATTATTGGTCACATGCGATTGCTAAGATTTAATACGGAGAATCGTGTGCAAGTACGCTTGTTCGATTTGCCCCCTTGGGAGGTTCATAAGCTTTATCATACCAAATCTTGCAAGTGAAACTAGTTTCCGGTATGGATAATAATGTTGAACCGTTCCTTAACCAAGGACAAAAGATATTAATTAATGGAAAGCTATTTCAGTGGCTTGAATTAATTAATGGGCTAGATAATTCTAAACACGGGAAATAATAATCGGGAGCCATATTGACTGTAGTATGGGTTAAGATGGATAGTGCAATATTAATTATGTAGTGGGATTAATTAATATTTATGGGCTTGAATAATATTGTGGCTCAATATTGATAATTCAAGATCCATTGGAAGGTCCAATCTTAATTCTCCTAAAGGCCCCCTAAGTAGCCCAACATAAAGTCCAATAACTGAAAAAAGTGTTTAAAAATAAAATAAATATTGTTGCCTTATTTTTCCTCTTTTACGAAAATTATGGATTAAAAGGGGAGAAAAATTTTCTTTGAATTTTGTTTTGGAATGAAGATATGTATTCTTGGAATACAAGATTATCTCATTAAATTCAAGAAATCTTTCACTTGGTTATCCATATAGTAAATTTCGAAAATTTTGAATATAAAAGGCAAGGAAGATTTTCTTGATTTTCTTGAAAAGATATTATGAAAGATATGTATTTCTTGAAATACAAGAATGCCTCATAAATTCAAGAAGATCCAAATCTTGGAATCTTGATCCCTATTACTTTCGAAATATTCCATAACAAATAAGAGAGTGGGATTTTGTGGAATATTTTAATTATGGAGAAAAGAATATATGAGATATATTCAAGATTTCTTGGAGATCAAGAAAAGATTTTTTCCTACCTATTCCACATAAAAAAATCGGCCACCACCCTCTATAAATAGAGGATGAATGTTTCATTCCCAAGTACAATTCCATGTGCTGAAAAAATTAGTAAATCCACAATGGTGGTGCAACAAAGTTTATTT
Organism: Stenogyne calaminthoides; assembly: GCA_037126765.1. Taxonomy (NCBI): domain Eukaryota; kingdom Viridiplantae; phylum Streptophyta; class Magnoliopsida; order Lamiales; family Lamiaceae; genus Stenogyne; species Stenogyne calaminthoides. Next base: position 14,085,230 of record JBBCBC010000012.1, on the reverse strand, counting down.
TCCTTTTGTTAATTGTTCGCGAGCATCCTACCACCGGATTGTCGAGCAAGGATTAAGGGAATACTTGAGAAGGTTTTTTGGTGTGTCTAATCAACAAGACCATTGCCACTCCAAGAGGTACGTTCACGTAAACTCGTAGAAATTCCGCATGCGTAGGATTTACGTGAATTGATTATATGCATGATTTGTTGTTGAATTATTATTTGAATTAATATAGGATTAATTCATGCTAGTAATAATTATCATAATTAAATATTTATTTAAATATTTATCCCGAATAGATCAGTGCAATTAATTTCCCAACAGGTTCCTCATCCAGAAAGAAGGATTCTAAGACCAAGGAGAAAAGTGATCAGGATGATGATACCAACAAATGCTACAACTGTCAGAAGAAAGGTCACTTCCAATATGACTGTCCTGAGCTAAGTGCTAAAGAAAGAAAGGAGAGACAAGCCAAGAGAGACAGGAAGATCTCCAGCAAGAAAGCTATGATTGCAGAAGAAGAAGAACATTCTGAAGAAGGTTCCAGTTCTTCAGATGAGATATTCTCTGATATTGATAGTGATGATGTCTGTCTTGTTGCTATGAAGGAGGTAAATTCTTTTATCTCTGTTGTTGCTCCTACACAAGCATATGAATTCTCAAGTTCAACTGTAACCAGTAACTTTGACCTGATGGATTCTTTTGAGAATCTTATGAAGGACTATTCTGTGTTACAAGAACTGCTCACAGAAACTCAAGAGCAGAATAAAGAACTGACTGCTAAGAACATGAAGTGGAAAGACTCTAAAAATGCTGAGATCACTTCTCAATTGATGGGAACTACTGATGAACTAGATGTTCTGAAAGTACAACTCTCAGAAAAAGAGAAAGTGATAGAAATCCTGAATGGAAAATTAGAGAAATCCACTGAGGAAATTCAGTTTATCAGAACTGAGTTCAATGACCTCTTTGAGAAGCATGAGACAATAAAGAAAAGTGAGGATAGTGCGCAGAGAAAGTTAGCTCTATTGAATTCTGCATCTAAAGTAATAGATGAAATTCAGAGTTATCAAAGACCTGCAACTATAAAGGCTGGATTGGGATATAATCCAGGGGGAACCTCACAAGGTCTTCTGAATGCTGCTCCTAGTAGCACTAAGACTGTCTTTGTTAAACTAGTGGCTTGTACTAATCTTCTTACTGAAGAACAACCTAGAGTTTTATACAAGGGTAAAGGACCTATGGTTTCAGAAAAACTGAAGGTTCAGGGAAGAAAGCCCAAACCTCAGGAAAAGGCTAGAAAACCTGAACACTCAGTAGGAAATTTTCAGGCCAGTACTTCAAAGCCTCAGGCTAAGAATACCAACCTGAAGAGATCTGCACTGAACCATCAGAGGAATTTTCAGAAGAGAAACACTCAGCAGAGATATGCTCAACTGAAAAGACCAAGTCCTCAGATTACTGAAAGACCAAAATTTCAGTACAGCAACCTAAACCCCACTTGCCTAAGGGTAAAGGTCTCCTGAACCCAAGTCAGCAGAGACAGAAACCAGCTGCACCAAAGCCAAGACATTTGAACAAAAGGCCTAAACCCAAGAAGAACTCTAAGGCACATGTTCATGCTAAGGCTGTCACTCATACACAGGGTACTGCCAAGGCACCTAGGGTGGTGAATGTGTATGTAGATATTTATGGGAGACAAATCAGCCACTCTAAAGTAATTAGAGTTATCAGGCAGATTTGGGTTCCAAAAGGTACAGCTAACCTGGTAGGACCCTACACCAAATGGGTACCTAAGACGTGATTTGTTTTTCAGGTGAAGGAAAAGGGTACTAGACCGAATGAAGAAAACATAACCATGATGAGTGGAAATGAATTGGCTCATGCTGTATGGTATCTGGATAGTGGATGTTCAAGACATATGACAGGATATAAGCAATTACTCACTGACTATGTTGAGCAAAAAGGCCCTCAGATTACATTTGGAGACAATTCCAAAGGACAGACTGAAGGATATGGAACTCTTGAAGTTGATTCTATTCATATCCATGGTGTTTCATATGTGTCTTGTTTAAAGCATAATTTGCTTTCTATCAGCCAATTCTGTGACAAAGGATTCGGTGTTCAGTTCTCAAAGAACTTATGTTATGTGAAAGACAATGCTTCACAGAAAATTCTACTGACTGGTACTAGAAAGGGAAATGTGTATCTTGCTGATTGGAGTTCAACTCCTAAGGATACATGCTTGGTTGCAAAAAGTTCCACTGATACCAGTTGGTTGTGGCACAAAAACTAAATCACTTAAACTTCAAAACCCTGAACAAACTTGCAAGATTAGCACTTGTGAGGGGGTTACCAAATGAAGTATTCATTAAAGATCATGAATGTGATGCATGTCAGAAAGGGAAACAAATCAAAACATCATTCAAAAGCAAAGTAGATGTTACACTGACAGAATATTACAACTATTACATATGGATCTCTCTGGTCCAGTGACACTTGTGAGCACTAATGGCAGGAAATTTACACTTTTGGTAGTTGATGACTACTCTAGATACACATGGGTCATATTCTTACTCAGTAAGAAAGAGACTCAGACAAAACTGCCTGAACTACTGAAAAGACTCAGTACTGAAAAGAATCTGAGTGTGGTCAAAATCAGATCAGATAAAGGAACTGAATTTATCAACCATATTAAATCTGATTATTGTGCAGCAAATGGAATAGCTCATGAAACATCACCTGCAAGGACTCCACAACAGAATGATGTTGCTGAAAGAAGGAATATGACTCTGAAAGAAGCTGCAAGAACTATGATTGCTAAAGCTGATATTCCTAAGAGATTTTGGGCTGAAGCTATCAACACTGCATGCTACTCTCAGAACATATCCATGCTGACCAAAAATCAAGGAAAAACTCCTTATGAGCTGTGGAATGAAAGGAAGCCTCTTGTTTCTTTCTTTCGTGTGTTTGGTTGCAAGTGTTTCATACACAATAATGGTAAAGATCAGTTGAAAACTTTTGATAGCAAAGCTGTTGAAGGGATATTCTTAGGATATTCTGAAATCAGTAAAGCCTTCAGAGTTTACAATTGTAGGACTCTTATTGTGGAAGAAACACCTCATATTGTTTTTGATGAGTCTACTTGTGTTCAGAAAAAACAGGAACAAGACTCAGGAGAACTGACCAAGAGGATCACCAGACTTAGCCTGAAAAAGAATGATAAAACATCCTCTGAACCTGAAAAGAAGAAGTCTATCACTTTTTATGAATGGAGTGAATCAGACTCAGACAAAGAAGTTCAGGATGGTGAGACTCGGGATGGAAATTCTCCACTGAAGGAAAGCCAACAAACTGAAGTTGACAATCTGAACATACACCAGTTCAAACTCAGGTATGTAATGCCGATGAAGATGTGGTCACAGCTGAGGCAAGCTCTGAATCTATCAACTAAGGGGGAACAAATGTCTCTGATAATGTTCTGAATGGAATTTCTCTTGAGGAAGATGATTCCCTTTCTGTTGTTCCCTGAATTTGATGAATTACATGAACCTAACATTTCTGATGTTGAGGATACTACTAAAGGGGGAACATCCAGGAGAAAATGGTTGGATAGTCATCCTACAAGTCAGATTGTGGGTGATCTATCAGAAGGAGTCAAAACAAGAAGGTTCGATGGAGAAAGTGTTTTGTTCTGCTGCTTTCTATCTGAAAAAGAACCTACTGAGATTGAAGAAGCTCTTCAAGATTCTTTCTGGATTACTGCTATGCAAGAAGAGCAGAATCAATTCATAAGAAATGAAGTTTGGGAGCTAGTGGACATACCTAAGAGACACAATGTAATTGGAACTAAGTGGATGTTCAAGAATAAGAGAGATAAAAACAACAACATTGTTAGAAACAAGGCAAGGCTAGTTGCACAAGGTTATTCCCAAGAAGAAGGCTTGGATTATGATGAAACCTTTGCACCTGTTGTTAGACTAGAAGCCATCAGAATGTTTCTTGCATATGCTGCCCACATGAAATTCACAGTCTATCAAATGGATGTGAAAAGTGCATTTTTGAATGGTGTGCTTAAGGAAGAAGTTTATGTGGAACAACCTCCAGGATTTTGTCAGAATGACCAAGTTTACAGGCTCAGGAAAGCCTTGTATGGTCTCAAACAAGCACCCAGAGCATGGTATGATACCCTTTCTCAGTTTCTTACTGACCATGGTTTTATCAAAGGAACTGTAGATAGGACTTTGTTCAGGATAGAAGATGGGAAGGATATCTTACTAGTTCAGATTTATGTGGATGACATCATATTTGGATCTCCGAATCATCAGTTGTGTGAGAAGTTTTCTACTCTGATGAAAGGAAAGTTTGAGATGTCTATGATGGGGGAGAGGAATTTCTTTCTTGGACTTCAGGTGAAACAAAGTAAGGAAGGAATATTCATTAATCAAGCAAAATACATCAGAGATCTGATTGATATGTATGGTGTACAGAATTGCAACGCAGTTATAATTCCTATGAATACTAACTACAAGATGGATCCTGATCCTGGAGGAAAATCAGTAAATCACACTGATTATAGAGGGATCATTGGATCATTGTTATATCTCACTGAAAGTAGGCGTGATATAACATTTGCTGTTGGGATATGTGCAAGATACCAAGCTAATCCTAAGGTTAGTCACATGGAGGCTGCTAAAAAGATTCTGAAATATCTAAAAGGCACTGTGAATAGAGGATTATGGTATCCAACTGATGACAACCTTGAATTAACTGGTTATTCAGATGCTGATTATGGAGGATGTAGAATTGACAGGAAGTCTACCACAGGAACCTGTCAAGTTCTTGGAAGTAAATTGATATCATGGTTTTCAAATAAACATACCTCAATAGCAACCAGTACTACTGAAGCTGAATACATGGTTGCAGGAAGCTGTTGTGCACAGATTCTTTGGCTCAGACAACAATTGAGGGATTATAAGATTATAGCCAATGAAGTACCTATATTTTGTGATAATAATAGTGCAATTGCTATTACACAAAATCCAGTGTTGCATACCAGATGTAAGCATGTTGATATCAGACATCACTTCATTAGAGATCATGTTGAAAAGAAGGACATCAGAATGGAAAAAATTCATACTGATAAACAAAGGGCTGATATCTTGACGAAACCTTTGGCTGAATCAAGATTTCAGGAACTATTAGTAGAATTAGGGATGTTGGATCCAGGTGAATGAATTTCACTGAAGGGAGAAGTCCTTCAGGTGCATGTAGTTATTCAGGAGGAATAACTTAGGACAAAATCTTCTCAGGATGGAAACTGAGACTCAGGGCAAAATTTTGTCAGGATCAATATTCAGTAAAGTTTATGTATTCAAATAATCCTGAAGTTATATTGATACATGCATTAAAATCTGTAGCATTTATTATGCAAAGGATTACTCAGTATTCATTTGAATTAAATGACAAAAGGCCTGAACTTTTAAAGCGGGAATGTATTTTGACTGAAAAAGATGAACATCCGCCTCGATTTCCCAGAATCGTCCATTTGTCAACCTATAAACTGCTACTTTCCTATTGTCCAGAAAATAGCCATACTCAAAATCCGGTTAAATCTCAATCATTCATTATATTTTCGAGATTTAATCACAACCGTTGATCTTTATTTCACAGATCATATATAAACCAAAAATTCAGACCTCAATCGTTTATTTCTCACATTTAAGCGATCAAAATTCCCAAAACCCTTAAACCTTCAAATCTTCAAATCTTCAAAATTCCAAAACCCTCGAATACCCTACCCAGAAATCGGTTTTACAATGGAATTCCCAAGCTATGCCATGATCAAAAATCTCGCTGAGACGGAGAAGCCCTACTTCGAGCATGTGGTGGCCATGATTGAAAACAAAACTTCGCACAGGTTGAGGAAGAGGCACTTAATATGCTGCGAATGGCCGAGTTAACTCTTCTGGTAAGTAATATGCCAGAAAATGAACTTTCACTAGAGGTGTTACAGTTTGTTGTAAATCTTCGAGAAGGTGAAAGAGGTTCACTAGTTTCGCAATTAAGTTTTGGAACATTTGCGAAATCCAAAGCAGAGGCAGTTTGCACTAAGGAGGTGAAACTATCTCTTGATGACATTAATGTCGTCTTCGAACTCAATAGTCACGGAGAAGATCCAGCTATGTACATGTCGGGAAGAGAGCAGGAAATCCTAGATCGTTTTGCAGAATCAAATGTTGAGTTGAAGGGAGCTCTGCACAAATGATGTTTGAAGCCGAAATACAGAGTGTTAATCGATATTGTGGCAATGTGCTTGATGAGCACTTCTAGAAGTCTAGAGCAGGTGAGCCGGAACAAGTTGAGGCTCATGGCTACCATAGAGGATTCATCCTTTATGGACTTCAACTGGTTAAAATTTCTGGTGGATAGTATTCTTCACTAGAATTAGAAGCTGAAATATGCAAAAGGTGCATTCACCAAGAGTGGAAAGGTCCTGTTTGGAACAAAGATCAGTTTCTTGATTGAAACTCTGCCCAGAGACAACTTGTTCTTAATGACTGGAGATGAATTTTCCTGGAATAGAGTCATATCCAGGAAAGGAAAACCACAGAGGAAAAGGCCAGTTCCTTCAGGAAGTCAAGGCTCAATGGTTCAGGAGGAACCTGAAGAACAGAATGATTCGAGCTCTGATCAGGATGATGTGGTTATTGCTAATATTGTCCAAAAGCCTAAAAGGACAGCATCAGTAAAACACACTGAGGCATCAGGAGCGGAAGAAAGGAGGAAGAAGTCACTTGATCTTCTTCGGGTAAAAAGGGAGACTGGTGAAGCAAAGAAGGCTCAGGAAGAGCAAAAGAAAGGAAGAGAAAGAAACTCAGAACCATTAGGGAACAAGAGTCCGGAGTAAAATCCCCTCTTGATACCCTCGTCAAAGTTGTCTCTCAGGCAATGGCGGCAGAAACTGTTCAGGAAAGTTTTCCCTTGACAGAGGAAGGAGGTGAAGAGGACGTCTTTACTGAGGTACTAGGTACCAGTATTGGCGATGATAGGATAACCCAAGAAATCTTCACAGGTTCTCAAAAACCTGTTGAAGAAAGCCAAATTACCATCCCACCCACACAACCCTCAGAGCCATATTTTTCCATTCCTTCAGAGGCTCATTCTAGCTCTGAAGAGGAGGCACCTGGTCCTGAACTCAGGAAAGGTGAGGCAGAAGAGAAGGAGTGGAGGCTGAAGGCGGAGAGATTTGTGATAGACAAATATCCAGTGTTGGAGAAATATCCTGATCTTCAGGATATGTTTTTCAGACTGAAGACCGCAATGATGATTGTCAATCAATCGTTTTCCACGATGCTCAGGATTGGCAACTTCAGAGGCAAAGAATATTGGGTTGAGGAGGTGGCTGAACTTGATGCTTTCTCAGGATTGGGGAAGAAGAGGCTCAGGATAAAGCCAGCAGATTTTGATCAACTTGTGCTGAAGAAGATTGCTGAGAGAGAGCCAGTCACTCAGGCTGAAGGTGGAGAAGGAAGTCAGGATAGAGATGATCAGGACAAGACTGAGAAAGATATTCCTGAAGAGAAGAGGAACGCTGTTGAATCAAGTGTCGAAGCTACACTTAAGGGGGAACAAACTCAGGATGTTCCGCCCTTGCAGATGGTCACTTTTGGTCAGACTATCCAGTACTCGTTGGAGCCTACTGTGGAGATTATAGAAATGACTGATTCAGGGGTGCAGACAGATGCTGAAATTCCCATTCCAACAACTGTTGATCTGACACCAGTCTTAGAGAAGTTAACCAAGCTGGAGCCTATTGTTGATCAGATTGCTAAGCTCGAGCCTCTGGTGGACGAAGTGTCAAAGATTGCTGAGGCACAAACTTCTCAAAGCAAGTTGGTTGAATTGCTAAGCACATCTATGGTGAAAGCTGATCAGGTAACTTCATTATCGGCATCTTTTGATAATATGTTTACTGAGATGTATGCTAGAATAGAAGATGTATCTAAGGATGTGTTAGGAGAGATGGAAAAGAAATTTGTGTTGAGGACTAAGATGTTAGAAGAGTTGATGAAAGCAAGAACTGAGGAATTGATCAGAACAGCTGTTGAGGAAATGAGTTCTTCACTCATGACCAAGATACAGGCTACTTATGGTGGTCTTGCTGAGGATACAACAACAGGACTGAATGTGTTGCAGAGACTTCAGGATGAGAATTTACATATTGCTGCTGAACTTCGCTCAGTTGGACGTGAGCAACTACACATGGATAGAACTCTTTCTCAGATATTGGCTGACTATGATGCCAAAAAGGTTGAAAGTTATGATATGCTCACACAGCTGCCAGCAATTGAAGGGAGATTACTGACTCAGGAAGAAGTCGTTATATCCAAAGGAAAGAGGAAACAACCTAAAATATCTATAAATCCTGAGGCTGCAGCTGAAGTCATTCAGGAACGTGCAAAGAGGCAGAGGGCTAATGAGTCAAGCAAGATGGGAGAGGCTCATGGTGTCCTGAATCCTATTCCTGAAAAATCTCAAGTAGTTCCTGCTGTTGATAAGCCAATCAGAAGGAGATTGTCCGTGGAGTTCTCTGAGGTTGAGGCACATAGAAGTGAAGAATCTGAAACCGATGAACTCTTCAAGGAGGGATTTGGTGAATATGATGTGGCCTCCAAGGGACTGAACTGGGATTGGCATAATTCAGTGAAGATGATTGAAGCTGAAAAGAGAAGGAAAGCTGCGGTTTTTGTGTCAGGATCAGAGATGACCAGAAAAGCCAGAGAGGATGCGAAGAGGATCAGGGGAGGATTCCAGAGATTTGTCCTAAGGAGGAGAGGCACAAAACAAAGGAAGAGGCAGTGGTCCCATACTGATAAGTGGATGCCTATTGAGATGAATGATAGATGGGAGCTTGCCAAGAGAGAATTTATGTTCAATTATGATGTGCTGCAAGTTTGGCCTCGTCCTATTACTGACAGAGATGATGCATTTATTGCATATCTTCTGAGGAATTTCACTGATATGTGTCAGAAATGGTTCAATCTGTTTGACACACTGGGATATCAGTTAAAAGCTCCAGGACAGATGAAGTACCCTCCACCCAAGTTCAAGAATGGGATGATCAATTTCGACTTCATTCATGTAGACTTTGTGGATCAAGCCAATTATTTGGAGCTGACAGGAAATGATGCGAGGACCATTCAGGAGAGAGTGGAGCTGAAGAAAAAATACTATGGAATGTTCAATCTCGACCCTCCAACTGATGAGATTGAATCTGATGAAGAATGATGTATCTTTCCTTTTTTTTTAGTAGAGTAGGATCAACTTTGTATCCTGTACTTAAAATTTTTTATTAATGAAAACTCTACTGATGGTTTTTGTTCTGAAAAGATAATATCTCATTATCTTACTGATTCATGATTGATGATTGCCTTTATGACCCTTATCTTGTATAGGAATTGAAACCTGATTAGATGATAGGTTTATTTCTATTGTGTTCGCATATTTGTAACAAGATGGTTTTGGCATCATCAAAAAGGGGGAAATTGTTGGGAGATGAATTTAATAAAGAAGTTTTGATTAGATCCCAAAACCCCTGAGTATGACATGTATCAGGACATCTTGATAGAATAGAATCTGGATCAGGTTTCAATAGATGCTAGGGATCAGGATTATCTGCACCATGTACAGTCAACAGATATAGATCAGGATTTTAGTTACTGAAGACCCAGAAGACCTGATCAGAAATACATATCAGAAAAAATGTTCAGATGAACGAAATCAGAAGACCCTGAAGACTCTGAAGAATCAGGAGAAGCCTGAAGATCCGAAGATTCTGAAGACTATTTTTGTACTGATCAAAAGGATCTTGAACAAGCTATTTTTATGAAATAGTGTTATGGTCATTCCTAGTGCAAACAAACAGAATGTAAGACATTTGTGGATATTAAGGAACATATCAGATCAAGGGCAAAGAGCCGTTTGTTTGTCTCTGCTCAAACAAAGATTTCAACCAATGAGGAGGCAACAACACTGTACTTTACTGACACTGAAAGCGACATCTCACTGAGGAATTTCAGGTCTGATATCTTCCAGTTCACAGATATTGGTGATTGGCTACATGGCTGCATATTTCCTAAAACATGCAAAGGAGTGTTCAAACCCTAAAATAGCCGTTCATCAATAACCAGAAGAGAAAACCCTTGATGCTATCTTTTCCAACAGATAGTTTTTCAAGAGTAACCTTTGGAGAAGTTGCCTATAAATACCAGTGACCTTCTACATTTAAAGGTTACGGGAAATTTCAAGCAACTCAAGAGCTCATTCGTATTCTTGCAAATTGAAGCACTCGAAAACCCTAGAATTTCCTAAGTGTTCCACATTGGAGAGAGCTCATTCACTAATTCTAGCTTCATAGAAATAGGCAAAGCTTAGTATAGATATCCTAGCCTTTGCATTTGTTCTTATTGTAAAGGATATCTTACCCTAGTTGGAAACCAAACCCAAACCCTTTGATAAGGTAGTTTGAGTGTGTGTTTTGTTGGTGAGTTAGAGTTGTAAAGAGTGAGTAAGTTGCAGGTTAGTCAGCCAGAAAACTCTAGAGAAGAAGATAGTAAGCTACTTGTGGTAGTCTGAAAACTTGTGTGTGTTGAGTTAGTAAGCTGCAGTGAGTCAGCCAGAAAACTCAAAGTAGAAAAGTGAGTAAGCTGCAGTGAGTTAGCCTGAAATCTTTAGGAAGTGGTTAAGGAATTTCTCTAAAGATCAGAGAGAGTGGACGTAGGAGCTTGAGTCTCTGAACCACTAAAATTGCTATGTTGTTTGCTTTCTGTACTGCATTATATATGTTGCATGTTTTCACTGAAAACATATTTCACTGATACTCAGTTGGAATCAATCCACTGAATGTGCAGTAACTGATTCACAACCTTAATCACTATTTTACTAAGGAAGAGATTTTTAGCAAGCTAAAACGAGTATAAACTTAGGGCCAACCATTCCGCACACTTGAGTAGCTAGAACAGATAGTTACCAAACTGAACTAACTCTACTGAGTGTTCAGTAAGATAATTATCTGATCCAAGCTTCTCAGGATCTCTGATAAAGTCAGGATCAGTTGGGCTAATCTGAAGCTTCTGAAAGCTGCGTAGGATCATTGTCTCAGTAGACTTTGACTCAGGTCAATTTGTGCTTCTCAGGGAAAAAATGTCAGGATAACCTGACCCATCTGACCTCAGTAAATAAAAAGTTTTAAAAATCACTGAACACGTGTATTCCCCCCCCCATTCACGTGTGAGACTCGTTTACACCGGGACCAACACATATATGTTTAGGATTTTGGTATTTTGGAACATATTATGTTTTGGAACAGATTAGGATTTGTGGATGTGTACTTTGAATCAACTTATGTTGGAATAGATGGTGAATTTATGGTTTGTAAATTTGAATTTTTTGCATATTGTGATTCTATTATTTTATACCTTAAATCTGAATATTTTGGAAAAATTTATTTATATATAAATATGAATGGACAACGGATTATAAACCTATATAAAAGATAACATATATTTTTCCGTTGTAAAACATCGTTGTCAAAACTGTGATGCACAACGGATTATAACGGTTGTCTATCAATCGAACACTGTCTTCTCTTTGTATAATAGACAACAAAACTAATTCGTTGCGAAACGTCGTTGTCGAAACTACAATAGACAACGTATGGTAACCGTTGTCTATTTGCCATAAACCGTTGTCTATATGTATAATAAACAACAAACATAATCCGTTGTGGAATGTCGTTGTTAAAATTTTGATAGACAACGGATAGTAACTGTTGTCTATCAATGGACAACCGTTGTCTATTTTTATAATAGACAACAAACATAATCCGTTGTGAAATGTCATTCTTAAAACTTTAATAGACAACGGATATTAATCGTTGTTTATCAACGGACAACCATTGTGTATTTTTATAATAGACAACAAACATAATCCGTTGTGAAATATGTATACCTCTTTAACTACACCTTAATACACAACGCAGATTTAAGTTAATAGAAAACATATAATTTTCGTTGTTTATTAGCATTTTTGTAGTAGTGTTTATTTATTAGTTTGCCAAGGGCTCAAGTGTAATTTCTGAAACTTGCACGGAGGGGCTTGTTTGAAATCTAATTTGTAAAACAACCCTTCCCTCATCACTGCCCGGACACTACCTTCTAATCGGGACAACCGAAAATCCTTAATTTATCAACCATTCATCAAAATTAATCCAATTAATCACAACAACAATCAATTTTGGAATCTAGTTCAATCAAGCATTCGAAATAGTCCAACCAAAATCGAATAAACTGACCAAAAATAAAAACATGAACCTGTATAGATACATGTGTCAAACGAAGCGAATGGGGCACATGCTCGAAGCTGCCGCCGCCGCCGCTTATCTTGGAATATGTAAGCAAAAGGTTGTGCCACAGCCGAAGTCATAAGTTACGAAACGAGTGACTCGGAGGTGCATCGCACGTCTCGATCGAAATAAAATGGCACACATCCCCGCAAAATAGATCGGCAAACGCAACAACCAGGTGACGTCGTGGCATTCCACCATGAACCCCATCGATCCTTAAGGTTTGCCCAATGAATCAAAATCGAAACAAGGACGCCACCGCCTAGGACGTGGGGATGCAACCAATGCCGCTAGAAATCGCCACGATATAGGTCCGCTATGGTGTCACGCATGTCGTCGCGAGTCGCGGCGTTATGCCGCCGACTCATGCGACCCTGTGGAAGCTCGTTGTGAACACGAAATTGACATGAGGTGAAGGTGAGGTAGGGAGAAAGGATTTTCAGAAAATCCTAACTAGGTGAGCGGAAGAGGCGAGAGTGACAAGACAACACCAAAGGGGTGTTTGCTTATCAAATAAACAACATGCCCAAATCAATTGAAATCAAAGGTGCGGTTAATTAATTTGGTCGTACAAGGTTTAAAAAAAAATCTTTAAAACATCAATTATACAATTAATCTTGAGTCTGGTGCTCTAATACCACTGTTGAAATTTAGAGGCACGTAAACACGTAATACATGCACATCGGAATTAAACAGTTCACCAACAACGAACATATAATTGCATAATTAAATTACGGGTAAACATAAACAGAATCCTTACAGTGATTCACACACGGATTCCTCCACTATGGTATCCACGCAACAATCGTTAACCAATTCACACTGATTTGCCAGCGTTGAATCCCGAGATGAATTTGCTAGGAAAATTTTAACTAGAGATTTTTATGGAGAATTTTTTTTTTTATGTTAATAATGAATTCCCAATTACTCATATATATAGGGGAAGCCCAACTTAAATCTCAAGCTATCTTTATTAGGAAATAAATTCACTAATCTTGTAAATCAAATCTCATAGATTTGATTTCCCTATATATAAAATTCTACGGATTTGATTTCTATATTTATCAAATCCTACAATAATATTCCATATATTATTATTGCGAATCCTATTTAATTAAATCTAATTTAATTAAATAATAATAATAATAATTAATTCTAAATATAATTGTTATTATATTCTCCATAAATTAAATATTAATTTCCAATATAATATTTAATCAACCAACTATAATCGGTAAACAACTATTATTTGTTGTGTGACTCATAAGCCCTCGTATATCGAGCGATTAGTCAAACTAACAGTCTTAATTGAATCATAGACAATAAATCAGACATTCTCAATATACAAGGTACGTTGCGAGGAATTTTGCAACTACCTGTAACATGTAGGCTATTATGATATCTTCCATTCATTCACGAATACTCGATTAAGTCTTGAACATGATGAAGTATCTATTCAAATAACTTAATCATATTACCTTTAATCACTAATTGATCACATATGTCACACTTGGCCACAAAGTCCAAGCTGACGTGCATCGACCGATGACTTAGATCCAATTATGATGAGAAGATGAGTATTCTCTCTAAATCCACATTGAGGAATGAATCATATTCTTTGCTCAACTACCACGCACATGCACTTCGTGATGAACCCAATCCAAGCCATATCTACCCATGGAAGGATGCAAGCATCGGTCATGGTCATAGTTCATCACTTCACACATGTCGTGCGTATTGACCTCAAGTCAAAGGAGTATCACATCACTCCCACTAACTGAGACACCCGTAGACACATATTGTGGAATTACATCAAACGGTTTCTCGGATGGGTATACCAATAACTTCTAAGGTATTTGTGCATCCATCATGAGATACGTAATATCTCGTAGTAAGTGCGATCTTACTACACTCTCTAAGAGTATGATGTAGATCGCACACCAATCTCAATTGCATCATCAATATCTCATTCTTGATGATCCTTAATCGGGGATATTTGAGAACCATGGTTAAGTCTGAGTTGTCACATCCTCACTGACAGCAATGATTCATGGGAACACAAATAAGAATAAATGCAAACAACCAAACATAATATTCAAACAAGTGTAGTGTCATACATTTAATATTATATAAACAATAATATTAAAACCAAACCTAGATATTATTTTAGTATTATGTCCTCACAATATGATTGTCTCTAGGACACTAACACCAACAAATGCAACAAGTTGCATGTTTCTAAAATATACTATGAAGTACACGGGGCACCTAGTGCATACAAGACTTATAGGGGTGTATTGGTTGTTGAGTCTGCACGTAGGATTTTTTTAGACTTTCAAAGTTTTGGGGTATTCAATCCAGATTTTCAAAAGTCTTTAAAAATCCTGAGGTATTTAATACAGATTTAAAAAGTTTTAAAAAATCTTTAGGTATTCAACAGTCTATAGATTTTAATACTCTATGGATTTTCTTTGATTCTTTTCCAAAAATATAAATAGATTTCAATCTCCAAAATCTCTTATAACAACCAGAGATTTATACGTATTCTCTAACAGAACTCTAAAAACGAAAGGTCAGAAGAAAAAATCATTTGTTGTTCTCCTAACCATCGTCGTCGTTCTCCTACCACCGGACGACGCAACGCTCACCCTCGTGCCCTGCACCGCTATACGACGCAGGTTGCCTCACACCGCTATCCAAAGCGGCACCGCTGCCCGCCGCTCATCGCTCGCCGCCGTCCTCCCTCCGCCCTCGCAGCCCACTGCAGGTATGTAGTTTTTTATTTTTTCAAAATGCATTGGCAAAGTGCTAATTCTGGTTTTTATTTCTTGGAGTTTTTAGTTTTACGAAATGGGATTCTTGATTCGGCTGCATGTCTATTGTTGTAAATTGTAATTGATCATCATGAAGAAGACATTCAAAATATGAGAATAATAATGATGAATAATAATGTATTTTTTTGGGAACTGATGTATTTTTTGTATTTTTTCTAAATAATTTGGATAACTTTTTTTATATATAAGTGTGTTCCATATACATTTGCATCAATAGTTCCAGCGCCGGAGTCTATGGAAATCCATGCAGATCAATAAAAAAAGTGTATTCCACAATCCTGTCAAATTTATGAAAATACATGTAAATCAATAAAAAAAGGTTAGTCAAACTCTGCATGGAGTCTATGAATTTTCTAAATCCACAGACTTTTTAAAGTAAAAAAAAATTCAACCCAATTGAACATACCCCCTTAACTTTATCAATATTATATTTTTTAGCCCAACCCTCCATCAATTTTTAGATCTGCATTCCATGTATTCGTTTTCGCCTGAATTCGACTAATTTTTTTGTATTGCCTTAAATTTCGTGTTATACATTATGCTAATAGTTTAGACATGTTAATTTTTCTTTTTAAAAAAAAGACGATGAGTGATACCTTATCTCGTGAAACAAGACAACTTCCAACTATTAAGGACTAGTCATTGATTGTAATTATAATTAGTGATTGTGCATAATTAGTGGAACGACATTAATTGTATAGTTGACTAGGATTTACTACCTTCCTTGTATAGCTTGTAATTAACCTTATTTATAGTGCTAATCCTTAATCACTCATCATCAAGAGTGATATTCTAAATCTCTCTACACCAACAAATGCTTTATATGAAGAAATAATGTTCACATTTTAAAAAAAGTGGTCCAAACCGTAATTTAACTCGACTCCAAAAATATGCAATCAAAATAAAAACAAGTCCATCTTGCCTTGAACGGCTGTGCTGCATTTGAAGTTACAACCTCAAACTAGTGTCCTTCACCAGATAAGATAAACGCCACGTGGCGCTCTGGTAAGGGTGCCCAACGATAAGGCACCAATCTTTCCATATGTGGCCACAAAACGGAAATGTCACCCCATAACGGAATCAACGGCCCACACCCTCCCGAATTCAACGAGATTGAATGCTGACCGTCGGATGAAAATCTGGAACGTCCAATTAGAATGAAGGGGATGCATTCACTATAAAGGATGAGGCTGCGAACAATTAATAGCAGATTGAGTGTGTGCGAAAGTAAAGTGAGAGAGAAAGAAAGAAATGGCTTCGTCAATGATCGCCACCGCCTCCGTCGTCGGCCACTCCATCCCGGCTCAGGCCAGCATGGTGGCTCCGTTCACCGGACTCAAGTCCGCCGCCGCTTTCCCCACCACCCGCAAGAACGCCGACATCACCACCATCGCTAACAACGGTGGAAGAGTCTCATGCATGAAGGTACATTCTTGATTAACTAGATAGGCTACCTAGACTTAACAAATTGACATTTTAAAATGTATATTATACATAATGTGTAATTTATTGTATTTTAAAACCACATCCAATTAGTTGGTTTTATTGAATAATATTAGTCGGTTGCTTAGTATTGGTTGTTTGACATAATATGCATCAAAAGACCCCTGAATTATATATCAATTTTTATTTATGAGAGGTTGCTGGATTAATTTTTATTTTTAAAGGCCCTTAATTTATATAGTTCTTGTTTTATTTGATTTCTAAACTATAATTTTGTTTCAAAAAGTCATTAAATTATATAATTATTGTTTCATAAGACTATTTTTTAACAATTGTTTAGAGATGACTTTTTTTGTTGAGTTCGATCTTAAATATCATATGGATATAATAGCATTGAAGTTGGATTGATGTGTCATATTTTAATGAAAAACATTAATCTGAATCGGCAAAATTTATGAGATCTCGTTACTAGGGGTCTCGCGAAACAGAATTATATAGTTTAAGAACTTTTTTAAAACAAAAAATAGTTTAGGGATCTATCAAAATGAAAATTAATATACAGTTCAGTGACTTTTTATTAAGAGTGGATCTCATGTGCATCCAGGTGCATCATGCACTCATAGTGCATTAGAACCATTCAAAATAGAAATTGATATATAGTTCAGTGGCCACTGGGCTCCTCATTTGAGTGGGAGACCCAAATTCGATTCCCTTTGGGAACGAATTGGAGTTATGGGAGTTATAAGGTGGATTGACGATTTCGTGGAGTATTTGGGTGCTTGGTGTACTAACTACTAACAACTAGCATCTAACTTTGCCCGATAAAAAAAAAGTTCAGTGGCTTTTTATTAAGAGTGGGTCTCATGTGCATCCAGATACACCATACACTCATAGTGCATTAGAACCATGCAACTTGTTATATTGAAAAATGCATTTTGTTTACACTGAACCGTGCAACTATTTCAATATTATTGCACGATTCAATGTAAACAAGTTGTATCTTCTAGTATAATAAGTTACATGATTCTAAAATTCATTATGAGTGCACGGTACACCTGATACGTACAAGACTTAGCGTTAAATACGTACAATATTAGTCGTCCACTAATTGCGCACTCGCAACAAGTTTATAGTTGGCTTATAGTATATGTTAATTTGCAGGTGTGGCCCACTGAAGGACTGAAGAAATTCGAGACGTTGTCATACCTTCCTACTCTAACCAGGGAACAACTCCTCAAGCAAGTTGAATTCCTTCTTCGCGAAAAGCTCATTCCTTGCCTAGAGTGGGAGTTGAAGGTGCATTAATTCACATAATTAATTAGTTTATATTATTTCACTAATACTCTCCCTTACTGGTGGGTTGAGTTCTCTTACGACGAGGACATAGGGCGTGAGCCTTTAGGGTCTGGTACCATGAAAGAATCCAATCTTATCTACAAATGTAAGAGGTGTGAAATTAATTCGTTTATATTATAATACTGCAGGACGGATTCGTGTACAGGGAGAACAACAGGTCCCCAGGGTACTATGACGGAAGATACTGGACAATGTGGAAGCTGCCGATGTTCGGGTGCACTGATGCAGTGCAGGTGTTGAACGAACTGGACGAGTGCTTGAAGGAGTACCCCCAAGCATTCGTCAGAATCATCGGATTCGACAACGTACGTCAAGTCCAGATTTGCAGCTTCATCGCCCATAGGCCAGATGGCTTCTAAGAATTTTCATTTTATATGCATGCATGTTTCCTACCTCCATGATCTCATGTGTTTCCTTTAGGCTTTTCTGCTTTTTGCTTTTTTTTGGTTTCTTATCCAACTCATTTTGTGAATTTCCCTCCTTTCTTTGTCTCTCGGATTTTCCGAATTCCGAAGGAATTGGATTGGAATGAATGTATGAGGATAAGTATCATGGACAACCATGTATCAATTTACTAATAAACTATAATGCATATTTGTTTTCTTTTAAATTCATTTGTGTTGATTTCGTTCATTAATTCTTCATTTTTTTATATTTCACATGAGATCGATTATAAGTTGTTTTTGATGATGCTAGCTAGTACGATCTCAACACACTTGATATATTTTAACAATATGTGAAATGTACCCATTTAAACTTGTTTTTTAATTACAATATACAACATAAGAAATGATGGACTTACATGATATACACACATTTATAATTGAGCTATCAAATGAAATTACATGATACTCTAGGTATAGGATTAGTTAACCAAGAATTAGATTAGATATTGGTTATAATTAATCATATAAATTAGGGCAGGTGTTATTTCAAATGCGATTTCTCGATATCAAGTCATTTTCGTTCACCTATTTGGTAGTAACTGGTAAGAGGAGCATTAAGCTCAACCATATAAAAACTAAATAAACTCATGTCATCCATATGTCTATTCTTATCTTAAATTAGAGAAATAAAAATTGACATATAACTACCCCTTGTCCCCTGAAGTTTTCTGAGTGGTGGTAGACTCTCCTTATCCTTCAATGAGAAATTGACAAACACTGTTAAGTTATATTATCTTCATTTTTGTTCACAAAT
The DNA here is from genome assembly GCA_037126765.1 of Stenogyne calaminthoides. NCBI lineage: Eukaryota > Viridiplantae > Streptophyta > Magnoliopsida > Lamiales > Lamiaceae > Stenogyne > Stenogyne calaminthoides. The sequence goes on along the minus strand of JBBCBC010000012.1, from coordinate 14,066,009 downwards.
AACTTATCTGAAGTGCTTACAGCCTATATCCAATTGTTGGGCCTTAGAAAATAAATATCAGAAGTACAAACTTGATATATTTAACCAATTTAACCAAATACCCAATAAGCCCGGCCTCTGCTCATATTTTCTCTCCACTTTTAGTTTTTCTTAAATGGCAAGAAAAGATAAATATAAAAAAGTTTTTACGGTAAACCTGGTTTAGAATCCGATTTATATTCTAAAAGAGTGTGACATTTTTTTGTAAAGTGTTTTTTTTTACTATAAAGAGTATTATTCATAAAAGTAAAGGGTGTGACTTATATTATAGCACAGAGTGTTGTAGTGATAACTAAATGTGTGACTTATAATACTAAAGGGTGTGACTTTTATTACTAAAGAGTATATCTTTAAAAAAAACCAGTTTCACGGTGAACAAGTTTCACAGCATACCAACTCTTGTTACGCCTTTCTTTCTCTCTTGTTTGAGCCGCATGTTATTCCGACTGTTGGTTACTCTTTTTTGCCGCTCATGAAGACCATCACACGAATGTCGTTTCTTATTGTCTTCTCTCTCTTATAATGCTAATTATTTTTGTTTTGTTAGTTTAGTTCTAATAAATACTAGTATAATAGAAAAAGAAAAAAAATTATAGCCATAACACCACATATCGATCTAGAGGACGGAGCCGCATTGAAATCTTGTTAGAGTAAAATCCTACTTAAGGAAAAACACTTAGTCAAAGGAAAAGTGAAATCCTCTAAAAGAGAAATAAAATAGATCGATGAAAAAGACGAAAGCATTCTTTAGTCATGTCACTGTACAAGTGTGAAGTGAGAAAATTCATCCTCCAATTCAGAGTTGCCTCGTATGTAGCTTAGCAATTTATTGCTTGATTTAGTTCTTTAGGGTATGTTCGTTTCCTGACTACCACGGACGGACTTTGACTTTACAATCCTAAATACCTTTTGTTTCAATATTCAAACAAGGTATTGTGAAATCCTACATGACAGTGTGTGTGTGCGTGTATTTTCAGAGTGTTGTTGAAAATGTTATGCAACATGTAAAACAACATATGACAGCAGAAGTATAAAAAAGCGTGCAAAGGATTTCAAAATTTTGTATAGTCTGTAATCCAGACTATACGAACCTCATGGTTAAAAAATATCACTATAACAAGTAGTGAGATACACAAAAACCTCTTGCAAGATCCTAAAAGGTGTAGTGAAAAACCACACACCAAAAATCAATCTATCCAATCAAGTAACTAGTGATCTTATTTAACCTAAAACTTGATCTAATAAGATAAAATCAATACTGATGGGAAATGTTAGGATACACTCGACCAGTAAAAATAGACATAACATCGAACCTCATACTCCACTCACAGTTGTGTCTTGGATGCTACTCTCTTAAGTTTGGAGTAGAGCAAATGGTATTTCACTTTAACTCGAACTTGAATGTCGACCAATGCAGTCTATTTATAGACTATCGGACCAACTACATTGTCCTATCCACTTGGCTTGGATAGCCTTGAACATCTCTTCCACTATCTCCATGGTCTTGGTGTAACCACCCATGATCTTTCTATTCTCACTCCATTCCAGTGCAACCGCTTGACAATATCCGAAATTGTCTTCAACCTGCAATGTAGGAAACATAGAAAAACATATCTATTAAAACGGAGTCAGTGTTAGGAGAAAGGGCAAATTTATGATGTTGTGCAGAATGTTGTCCAACATCTGGAACAACATCTGTGCAACATCAACACTACAATCCCAATTTGGTCTTTCTACTACAACACACCTGATGTTAAAAAACAACATCCGAACTTGTGTCAGGAAAGAAACAAATAATAGTCATTCAGAGAACAACTACTATTCAACCAAATCATAATTTAAAAACAAACAAATAAACACAAACATTAAGTACATCAGCAGTGTACTTAGGCCAAAGTATCCAACAACATAAAGTAAATGACAGAAATATAAACCTATCATCTAGTTGTCCATTAACAGAGTTTATAAAATAAAGAGCAGAAAAAATAAAAGATTACAACACAGAAAGGAATTTCTATATTGAATTAAAGGGAAGGACTGGGCCATTGGAATGGCTGCATCTCCCTAATCTACAAATGCCCCCCTATACTTCAAAAACTCCCATTGTCTTGAATTTGATCACCAGTTATCAGCACCATATAGCTGATCAATGATAGAAACACTCCCGGGTGACATGTTCTACCTGGTAGGTGTCTTCAAAACTCATCATCGATCTTATCGTATATCATCATTAATCGATTGGCTTCATCAAATACCATTTGTTAAAAGAACAATAAATCGTCAAGATTGAGTGCATCTTCAACAGCTTCATTTACAGCTTCCTTCACAACATCTTGCATAGCCTCATCAACCTCTCTGTCATCAGCAACATTCTGATCATCTTATGCAAAGAAGACCATCATCATCCTCGAAGAATCGGTTCATTATCCTTCTCATTGCATGGCGGATGGACCCGACTCCATCATCACCACCATCATTGTCACCATCATTAGGTGATCCTCTCCCCGTTGGAGTAGAAAGCAGGCTTCTCCAGAAGGTTTGATGTTTAACCAGAGCATCTATACTGTGCTGGATGGGTTGAATTTGATCAGTAACATAATGTGTTGGGAAATATGTAATTTAGTTTTGATGGAAGTTCCAAAACAGGTTGTAATAGGTTTTGACGGAAGGTCGTAGACTGTTATTCGATCGATGACTTAGAATCGAATAAGATGACATTTAATTACTAAAATGTATAGATGGTGATGTAAAAGATAGGTCACATATTGAGGGGAACTCAATATGTATAGGTCGTCAAGTATCGGATGACCCGGAGAAGGTCGATGATCAAGACTAAGCGCAAATCGAAGATAAGAAGTCGAAGATCGGTGAAGACAAGAAGACATCAAGACTCGGAAGAACTCAAGACTCGGATGAACTCCGATGACTCAGATAACATCGAAGACTCGGATGAACTCAAGACTCGGATAAACCTCAAGACTCAAAGATCAAACTCAAGATCGGTCTAACTTTGAATACACCGAGGCTCATAGACACCTAGAGATCAAAAAGACCAAGACCTACTTTCCAGAGTCGTGATATTGAAGCTAAGACAATGTGCAATCGAAGACTCAACAAGGTAGATCGACCGCGCCATTTGATCAAGTCACTCACACTTTGGTGACAATCAAAAAGATATACCGCATAAGATTTAATCCTCTTCAAAAGGAATATCAATCGCCTAACGGACATATTTCTAAAGTAAAGCCGTCTCTCAAGGGCTCAAGGAGAAAGCGACATGTGCAAAAAAAGAGCTAACAATACGGGATACGACGCTGCAGACAAAAACGGCACTAATGATGCCTACGGCCACGCCGATAATTGGAGCACGTCACAATCATATCCTATAGCCTACCTAATATAGCCCGAAATTCAAATTGCTCTCCAACGGCTCTTTGATTTCGAGGTCTATAAAATGGGATCGATCTTCATTTTGAAGAACAGGACCAACATAGGACCAAAAAGGACTAACAAGTGAAAACGCAAGAACAAACTCGGAGACATCGCAAAAGAAGCTAAAGCTACAGCAAATCTCCACTCAAAAGAACACTACATCTGAAGATTATTCTCAGAGTGTTCATCCCATAGTTCTTAGCAAGAAATCCTATCCACTAGCATTTTTGGCTACGTAAAGCACCAGGATAGATTTCCAGTTGGAACCCTCAATCATTCTTTACCCAAACGCAAGTTAGGTCAAGTCTGTAGAGTGAGAACTCATTAAACATCTCGGCTATCCTCTTTGTAGGATATAAGTCCCGCTGGTTACATTGTAGAGTGGGAACTCGATAAACATCTCGGCTTATCCCGAAAAGGATATAAGTCCGTAGAGTTAAGCTTGAGTGGGAACTTCAGAACATCTCGCCATCCCGAAAAGGATATAAGTCCCCTTGAGTTAAGTTTGTAAGAGTGGGAACTCGGTAAATATCTCGGCCATCCCGAAAAGGATATAAGTCCCCCATGAGTTAAAAGTAGGTTAAGGTTCCCGTGTTAAGGGAAGAGTGGACGTAGGGGCGGGTTTTCGTCTCGAACCACTATAAAAAGTCTTGTGTGCATTTACCAATTTTCTTATCGCTTTACACAAGTCACACAACCGAAGTTTAAATGCATACATATTATAAAGTTAAGCTTTCACCGCACTAATGAATCGATCCGATCGATTGACACTTCAGCTTAAATCGGTTGAAAACCGACTTAAGAATGGATTGATATAAAACCGTTTTTCACACGGGTAAAAATAAGCTTCCGCATTATGTTAAGCCGACAGATATCAAACCGACCCCTCGGCACTCAAGAAGATTGAACATCATTCTAAATCGATACACTAAGACTGACGGGTAATCTGCAGTTCACACCGATCCACACTCTAAAAGTTTTGGAAGTCTATTCACCCTCCCTCTAGACTTCCACCCTCACAAAACCCGCTCAGACGTACAAGTGGTATCGAAAGCGGTGGTTCTATAGACCAATCTGGCTTTTGAGTATCATCGATTCTTGAGGAAGAATCTTTGTGTTCATTTGAACTGATCTTGAAAAACCGTTTTTAAAGCTCATTCATTTTCAAAATCACTTTCAAAGATGGATAATACCTCGGAATGTATCATGATTTGCCAAAATTTTCAATTTATGAGTATGCAGATTGGGCTATATATATGTGCAACCATCTAGGATCGAAATAAGAATGATGGAAGTCATCGATCGTTCCGACGACTCAGAGAAAGAGAAGAGAAACGGAACAAAAGGGAGCAACGCCTCAGAGATAGGAAAGCCCTGGTAGCTGACACATATGGAATTGATGATTCCTATCTGCCTTCTGAGGACTCTGGGTACTCATCTGTAGAAGACTTACGCCTCGATAAGCGAGAAAAATAATCTTGCATTGACTTCCACGAGCATGAAGATCTCGATATTCTCTTCGATAACGATGAAGTTCCTTTGATGGCCAAGGAAGACCAATCTGAGGTAACCTCCAAACCTTCTATTTTTTTCAATTTCCACACTCGCTATTATTTAAAGACACTGCTGGAGAGATTGACTTGCAGCTCTACCGAGCAATTGCTTGATGATCTCTCGCAAAGAGACACTTATACAATAGTGGAAGTGAAAAATGACAAGCTAAGGATCGTAAATAATTAGCTCATTAAAGAGAACGCTCAAAGAAAGCTACCGAATCAAATATATCTTGAAATTGCTCAGAAGGTAACTGAGGAACATAACGTTCTGAAGGTTAAATCTTCTGATCAGGAGAAACAGATCAAAAATCAGCTAGCAATCAACAAATAGCAAGCTGATGATTTCAAAATCCTTCAAGCTAAATTTGATGAGCTATTCCGACTACATGAGAGTCTTAAATCTACTGAGGATAGTCTGCGGAAGAAAATAGAGGTTTTCACGAAGTCATCTAAAACCGTTCAAGTAATGAACACCTATTTTCGAACGCCGACTAACAAGAAGGGAATTGGGTATGAGAACCCTTCTACATCCTCAAAAGCCTCGTTTGATTCACTTCAGAAGGGTGTAATCAAACGAGTCTCTGACAAAGATACACTAAAAGCTAAACTTGTATCTAATAAGGGAAAAATACCTGCTGAGTAAGTAAGGCAGGTGCCTAATCAGAAAGGGAACAGAAATGGACCCCAACTGATAAAGCATCAGCCGAGGAATCAACAGAAGAATTCTGTTCTTCTGAAGAGACCTCAACCTGATCAGCAGATTAGGTATCAGAAGAGACAACCCATGAGAAGGAAATCTAATCTGAGACCCAATCAAGGTCAACTACCTAATAAGCAAGCTATAGGTAAACTGCAAAGACCACCTATGCTAAAAAGATATGAATCTTTTGATGGTAGCAGTCGTACCTACCCTTATAATCAGAGATCTAGGGGCTCATTTTTGAGCCACCTTTGGATTAAAAAGAAGACAAAATATAAAGAAAATCCCAAGTCTTCTAAGTCATCCAAGGCTCACACTAATAATCATACTAATCAGAAAGCATATAAAGAGACGTATGATTATTTTGATATGTATGGGAGTCAAATCAGACCTTCTAATCTTTTTGATTTTCATAGAAGTGCTCGCATTTGTGTGGATCCTAAATCCACCACTAACCCCCAGGACCCAATTCAAAAGGGTACCTAAAGCCCTGATTTGATTGCGAGGTTCGCGTGGGGATCGGCAAAAAGGAGGTGCACAAGCAACTATCTCGGTACATCGATAGTGGATGCTCAAGGCACATATTTGGAAGCAAACATCTCCTTAGATCTTACAAAGAACAAGAATGCCGGTGTACACTTGGTGATGATAACTTTGGTTTTACCAAGGGATTCGGAACCTTAGAGAATGATGATGTACAAATAATCGGAGTTTCAGTATGTCGAAGGATTGAAGCACAATCTACTATCAAGATTATCACAATTTCTGCGATAACGGATTCTGCGTTGAGTTCTCGGCGATAAGTGTACGATAAGGAATCGAGCCACTCAACAAATCTTGCTAATCGGTTCAAGGAAAGGCACGATCTACATAGCAGATTGGAACAGTTGCCCGAAGAATACATGCTTAATTGTTAAGAGTTCTAAAAGTAGCAGTTGGCTCTGGAACAAAAGATTGAGTCATCTGAACTTCAAGACTCTTAACAAGATCGCTAGGATGTCTTTGGTTGAGGGACTTCCGAATGAGATATTCTCCAAAGATCAGACATGTGCATGTCGGGGAGGAAAAACAAGTTAAAGCCTCATTCAAGGAATACGGACCAAAGATCAAAGAGAGTATTGCAATCGCTCCATATGGATCTATTCGGACCGATTACACCGGTCGATCTCGATGGACTTTAAATATACTCTTGTAATCGTGGATGATTATTCCAAGTTTCTTATACAAGAAGAACGAGACAATGACTAAGATACCCGAACTGCTCAAAAAGCTACAAAATGAGAAGGGTGTCAGCATATTAAAGATCAGATCAGATGAAGGTACTGAGTTCGAATTCCTTTATTCTTGATTTTTAACAATCGAAGTTTGGTATACAAAGATGAAACGTCACCGCAAGAACACCACAACAAAATGGAGTAGCAGAGCGGAGAAACAGAACTCTCAAGGGATTGCGCCGCACTATGTTAAATTTGAACATGCCACACCAAGCCGTTTTGGGCGAAGCAATAAACACAACATGCCATACTCGTAAGCGGATGTTCTCGACTAAGACTCACTTCAAAACACCTTATGAATGTGGAAAGGCAGAAAACCTCGTGTTTCATACTTCCATGTTTTTTTGGGTGCAAGTGTTTCATTCACAACAATGGGAAAAGTCGGTTGAAGACTTTTGAGACCAAGTCAGATGAGGGCATATTCTTAGGATATTCCTCATCCAGCAAGGCTTTCGAGTTTACAATAAGCGAACTCTAGTTGTGGAAGAAACACCCATGTGGTCTTTGATGAGACATCCTCTCGAACAAGAGAAAGTCTTTCCTCGAAACAAGCCGTACCAGATCAACCGCTTATTACGACACGCAGAAAATGAATCAGCTAAGCATCAAGGATAAAGAATCTGAACACGTAACAGTGCACATCCCAGAACTTGATCTTACTGATTCAACAGGTCAATCAGACCCAAAGGTACACACAACTGTCGATTGAAGAAGCATTATTCTATACCGAGACAATTATCAACTGAACCATCTGGTTCAGGGGGAACTTCTGAAGTTCCTATGAACAGACTTAAGCACATGATGAATCCAACATCAGCTGAGACATGTTCTTATCAAGTGGATCATAATTCCGCATCACTCCCAATCACTAGTAATGAACTATCAGATATGGATGATGTTCTCCAAATAGACGCACATCAGAACAGAAGGACCTGGATTACCAGTCATCCAACTGATCTGATTATCGGAGACCCATTTGATAGAGTCAAAACTAGACATCAGATTGGTGAAAGTGGGTATTCAAGAACAAGAGATGAGAAAAATGTCATAACCAGGAATAAGGCAAGACTTGTTGCTAAGGGGTATTCACAATCAGAAGGAATTTATTATGATGAGACCTTTGCGCGATCGCCGCGCCTAGAAAGCCATCATTTTTGTTTACGGCATATGCTTTCCACAGAGGGTTCACTGTGTATCAGATGGATGTAAAAAGTGCATTCTTAAACGGGGTACTAGTAGAGGAAGTTTATGTCGAACAACCTCCAGGCTTTGAAAAAGGCAACCAAGTGTACCATTTAAGGAAAGCTCTTTACGGCCTAAAACAAGCTCCTCGAGCTTGGTATGATACACTCTCTCAAGTTTTTGACAGACAGCGGGTTCACTAAAAACAAATGGGGCGTAACCTTATTCGAATAGAAGATGGATAAGATATTTCGATGGTTCGGATCTACATGGGCGACATCATCTTGGATCTCCCAACAAGAAGCTATGTGAGAAGTTGACAAGTTGATGCAAGGGAAATTCGAGATGTCCATGATGGGTCGATGAATTACTTTACGGGATTACAAGTCAAGTCTGAAGGAATATTCATCGCCAGCGGAAAACACAAGGAATTTACTTGCAAAGTTCGGGCGTTCAACACCGCAAGGAAGCCGAAATTCCAATGATGACCGGATTCAAGATGGATCCAGATGAAGATGGTCAGAAAATGAATAAGAAGGAGTATAGAGCTCTAATTGGATCTACTATACCTAAGCCAGCCAGACCGGACATTACTTTTTGTGAAAAGTAGGTGTGTGTGCGATGATTCAAGCAAATCATGCAAAAGCCACCCTAGAAGTTCAAACGATCCTTTTTAGCGGATTCTCAAATATCCGAAGGGGATCAGTAAACCTTGGTTTATTTTACCCATCGATGACAATCTAGAGCTTAGTGGGTATTCTCGATTGATTACGGAGGTTGCGAGAATCGATGGGGAAGTCAACCTCGGGTTCATGTCGGGCCGAGAAATAAAACCGATCTCTTGGTTTTCGAAGAAGTAGACATCAGTTGCGACATCTACTACTGAAGCAGAATATATGGCTACAGGAAGCTGTTGTTCCCAACTGCTCTGGCTAAGTCAGCAGCTGAGGGATTACAAAATCGTAGCTAAGAACGTGCACTGTGATTCTCGCGATTTAATAATAGTCTTTATTGCAATCACTCGGAATCTTGTTCTACATACAAGATGCAAACATGTGGATGTCAGACACCATTTTATCAGAGATCATGTTGAAAAGAAGAATATTAGGATGGAAAAGATCCATACTGACAAGCAGAAAGCTGATATCTTAACCAAACCACTATTTGAGATCGATTCAAATGAGTTATGCAACAATTTAGGGCTTACGGATCTTGGAGAAAATGCACCGGATATGGTGAAGGATTGATCTCAGATTGAGGTTGGTTAAAAGACTAACCAAGGATAAGTGGAATCGGTTGAGTTAGGAATCTCAACCGATCGACGACGATCAGACGAGGAGCCAATCGAAGTTCGATAGGAGGCGGAGATCGAAAAGTCGAAGGTAGCCCGATCGAAGTTCGGACAAAGGCGGATCGATTCAAGATATATCAGATTAAGGGGAATTGATCGATTGGAAAGATTACTTTTATAAGTCGATTAAAGCTACGGTTAACAAACAAGTCAAGTTTAAAGCTCTGGATCGCATAAGTCGGAAGAAAACAACACATCAATGGAATAATGAGTTTTTTCATTGATAAAGACTGGAGGTCGGGGTTTACAAGTTACAAGTGATATCACAAGGTACAAATGCTACATCTATCTTCAAGTGGTATTACAAGTACAAGAAGACCCGGGAGGTCGATACATAAACCATCGACTACTAAGAAAACCCTAGGCGGGAACGAGAGAGAGTTCAAGGTATGACGCTCTCATTTTCCCTCGATCCTAGAATAGGCGTCGAGAGGCTTCGAGAATCTGAGCCAATCTCAAAGCGGAAGGAGGAGCAAGAGAGGCTTTAAAGGATGTCCAAGCGGAAGCCCTCGGGACGTAAAATCACAGGACTTCCAATTTGTTAAATGGGGGCATTAAATGTTAAAGGTTTGGTCACAAGGACCAAACAGACACTTGTGTCAAAGATGCAAAAATTGAGCTTGATATATGGAGATCATTTGTTGGTCGATGCGAGACCATATACCAAACTCATGTTTTGTTTGAGACCGAAGTCTGTTGATGCTAATCCGTCATCTCGATAGCGCACAAAGGTGCATACGGTTAGGAGAAGTGCCTTCTCATTTGCCTTAGCAGATCCGCCTCCATGGTGGTAAAGAAGCTTAGCATTGATCGTATGGGAAATCTTAGATGGCAAAAGCGATTGTGAAGGAACACATGGGGGTTGATCGAGAAGCTGATTTCATTAGAAAAGGGCTAAAGGTTCCCCCGCAAAAGTTTCATGGGATATAAGGAACTCATCGAGAAAAGCATGAAGGATATGCTTAAAGAAGATGAAATGGTTTATGATTGTGTTGTTGTTCACCTAACATCCGGGCTATTTATAGAAGGAAATTAGGGGTATAAATGCAAATTTTATCGCTCGAGAATATCTTAGGAGAAATTTTGCATCGACAACGCGTTAGGAACACGCGGCTAATGGTTGGATGAGTTAACGGTGTGATTAAATCACAGCGTATCTATGCCATTATTATGGAATGTCAAATCGCGCCGATTTGGGAATCGAGGCGACTTTTGGACTCCCCAAAGTAAAAGTTTTGGCGGGAGTTGACTTCAGTTAATGCGAGATTATAGAAGAAAAATGAAGGATTAAGTTTTTCAGAAAAGAGGATCAGATAAGTGACGAAGCGTTTCAAGCAAAGAATCTGATCAGATAAGCGAGATATTGTTGGGAAATGCATGAGGCAAAGATCAGATAAGTCAACAAAGTACCAGATCAGATCACCGTGGTAACTGATTGATTACAATATCAATCAGTCAGATACGCTCTCTTATTTATCTCTTTCTGAATATCTTTTTATGCGTTATTTATTTTAATTGGTTTATTTTACACTATTCATGACGCATGCTCTGCAAAGCTTTTAATGCGGACCTGAAAATGTTTTCAAAACGTTTTATTGTGATTTTTCGAGTCCGGAAAACGAGAAGACTCTTTTTCTCAACCGTGATATCAAAATACTTTTTGGCCGACTAATCTCAGCCATCGATTTCAAAACACGTATACTTGAGTACTTTGAAAAGTTGTGCAAAAAGGTTTTCCCTCGTATTCTACAAATTCCAATTTTTTCTCAGAAAATCGCTTTCCACTACTTTGTCTTCTCAAAATTTCTGAAAAGGTCATATTATTCTCTAAGAATTACCTTCGAAATCATTTGATTCTACACTTCCGATTTCAAAATCTTTCGAATCAATTACTGGTAATTTCTTCTTTTAAATTAACTGCATGATCTAGATTTCTTTATGGTACCTAGGTTTTCAAGTTGTATTTCTGTAATTTATTCGATCTAAACGCTTATTTGCTAAATTGATGCTGATTTTTTGCTAGTTTGGATGAATTTATTAAAATATCTTACTTAAACTAAACATCAATCTGCATATCTTACAGAAATGGCACATCTTGTTTCAAGACCAGGACAAGGGAAAAAGTACTGCAACTTTGCATCGATGAAGAAAGACATCATTGATGAAAAGTACGTCGTCTTCAACATCACCTCAGATCCGGAATCACTGGAAATTCTGGAGTGCTTAAGAGCGTGTGGACTGGAATGATATTGCTCTACTCATCAGAACATCGTTCACACCCATGAAGCCCTGGAGTTTCTTTACAATCTGCAGAGGGATGAAGACAATGAAGCTGACCTGATTTCTTCCGTTGGCGGAATGAAAGTTCGAGTGAAATTACGATCTACAGAGGATATTCGGACTAACTCGAGGAAGCATCAATCCAGAGACCTACACGACTGCTGTAGGAGAAAAAGAGTTTCTTGAAGCTGAGTTGTTGAGACCAGCAAACAAGGAGAACACGACGAATGTCAAAGCCTCCTATCTGAAAAGAAAGTATTGCCTTCTTCTTGAGATCGTTCAGAAGGTGATCATGTGCTCGACTTACAGCCTTGATGCGGTCACTTCATACAAGATAAGTGTAATGGCTGTAATAATCAAGAAGGCTTCAGACATCGATTGGTTGGGTATGGTCAAAGCAAGACTGAGAAAAGACTCCGGGAAGTTCGAACTGACCCAGAGTAATGAAGTGCGCTTATCTTTGAAGTGCTCATTCATACACAAAATCTCTATCATTCTGTCAGATAAGCTGTCATAGAATTATGAATGGAACGAGAATGGAGCGAAGATTTATCAAGCAAAGCATAAGGCCATACTGGGCAAAGATGAGTCCCTACCTGGACAAGCTTATGAGGATCCGACTCCTTATGTGCCCAAACCCAAGGGAGAAAAGAAAGGAAAAGATAAAAGGCAATCGCATGATCGAAGAAGTGCGCAGAAAAGGCCATTCAAGTGAAGAGGATGAAGAGGAGGATCTCGCTTAATAAACCAGACGCCAATGAAACGTCGAAGAGAGTCTCATCTCCTCTCGAAAAAATTGTTCCAAGTTCTCGCCCAAAGAAGACAAAGCCAGAATAAGAGGATCTGATGCAAGAAAGATCAGACGACGAGATAGCAGTCCGCTCTGAGCCAACTATCAAAGAAGTACGGGAAGAACAGATGATCGCAGCAGAAGGAGAGATATCTGTCAGAAAGACAGAAGTGGTGCAATCTGAGGAAGAATCACCATCTGATTCTCTGCAACCAAGATCTTCCAGAGAGCAAGATCGCCAAAGCCCACTTCCAAATCACCATCACCCTCTCCTCAGAAATCATCACCTCCACCCTCTCCCCACAAAACCTTCTCTCCCTCACCCTCACCTCTCAGAACAAAATCTCCCACTCCACCAATCAATGAACCCGTTCAGGAAATTGAACACCCTCTACACGATGAAAATGAACCTGAACAACAAACAAATCCAGTCTCAAGAACCTGAGAGATTCGACGAACATGTGTCCATCTCTCATAATCCCTTCAACACCAGAACAGTACTTGTTTCACCTGCTCCAGAGAGCCCCATCGTAAGAATAATGAAGCAACAGATCAAAGAGTATCTGCTGGATCTATGCCCTGAATTGGATCAACATCCTGGCATTCAGGAACAGATAGAAGAGATAGTGTTCTGGAGGGATATCAGACTGAAGAGCATTGAAGAACTTTTGATTCTAATGACAACTCTGGGATCAGACTTCTTTGTAGACTTAGAGTTGAAATGTCTACACAATGCTGGGATTGAAAGTGCTGTTGAATTGGCATCAGACGATGATATCCAATGGCTGATTCACAAAAGGTTCGGAATTGTTGATAATAGGGAGGAAACCATTCAACCTCCTATAGATCATGAGGGAGCTGCCGATGAACCAAGAATGGGTGCTGCAGATGAGACCCAATTTAGCAAGGCCTCTACATCTGAACAGACTGCTAAAAGAGCTCTGATACCCTAGATCAACACTCTAAGAAGATTCAGGATGGGATCCAGGCTGCATTTGAAGATTAAATTCGCAGCGCTCACAGCAGATCTGATGAAGCAGTTTGAAGATGAGCGAGCGAAACTAGTTGACAAGGAACGAAGTCACACTGTTGGGATGCACAATGCCATCCTTGCTGAAGTAATGCAACTAATATACCCTCTTGCTGAGAAGCTCAAGCTCCAGTCTGACAAACTCTCAGTTCAGACAGAGATGCTCAATCAGACACAGGTACTTTTAGAGAGTGTCTGGGCTTCCTTGGACAAAACCAACAATCACTTGGATATGGGTTGGAAACATTTTCTAGCTTCTACAGAAAAGGCAAGACAGGAAATCGAAACTGCTCTCAGATGCTTCTACACACCTGCACCTTCTGCCACCGTCCAGATCACTCCTCTTATTGTCGAGAAACTTAGAGAGGAGATCTCACGACAATTAACAACTCTGAACCGCAAGATGTCCAACCTCTTTGATGAAACCAAAAAGGGGGAAGCGAAAAGAGTCTGGAAAAGAGTCTGAAGGAAAAGAGAATACTGTAAAAAAACAGACTCAAGAAAAAGAGAACAAAGAGAAGGATGAAAAACAGACTCAGACACAGTTGGTAAAATTTTCATCTCTACCAAAAACCACTGTATCTATCTTGCCAGCCACTCCATCTACCGATCTCATTGCTGAAATAAAAGAAATTGTGGAGCAACACAATAAAGAGATCGCTGAACAGAAAAGTACTCTTTCAGAGATTACTGCCAGAGTCGACAAAATTGAAGACTTCTCTTCATCCGATTCGAAAAAAGAATGGAATCGATGATCGGGCCAAGAGCCTTGAACTCGCTAAGAAATTAGTCAAGAAGATGAACAAGATGAACTGAGCAGGACTCTAAGGAGGAAGAAAAGGCAAAGGCAAGATGATGAAAGCAACTACGAAAGATCAGAGACAAGGCCAGATATTCTCCACCAAAAGCCAGATGACTCCTGAACAAGTTCAAGAGCAAACAAGACAGAGAATAAGAGAGGCCGCAATCAAGAAGCAGAAGTTAGCAGAGGCAAAGGGGTTGAACATTGCCTACATCCGAAGGAAGGAAGGGAAGACCGAAAGCTGCAAAGCAGAGAGGAGATTGCTTGGGAGAAAAATGCCCTTCCAGCACCTGTTAAAGGCATCCTTTGTGCACGACAAGATTTTCTTCCAGAATGGGATCAGATCAGAGGAGAATGGTTATGTGACGTCCACATCCTGGAGAAGATTCCAATTCATCAAGATCAGACTGAAAATGATGATGAATTTCGGAACGGGTTAGAAACAAAGTATCCAGACTTCTACCGCACAAATGATGACGTAGAAGGCAAGATCATGTCACTGATACCAGAAGCTCCACCCTTTGAACTACTCCTTCCACCTTTGCGTCCAGACAACAAGCTAGATCCCGTTAAATTCATGAACATCTACTATGGACTAGCTGAAAAAGTAGGAATCCATAGAAAAGAAGAGCTGGACAAGCTAATGCAAAAGATGTACAGGATGTTTGACATCCCCAAAGAACTGCAAATGTTCAAGTACACCTGAAGAAGACAACTTGGAATCGGATGATAGGTACGCTTTTTTCACATATTCTACAATGCACACACTTATCTGAATAAAACTTTCCATCCCACTGATTCTAAGACAATCATCTCATTGTCTTCTGAGGTATGTACTATTTGCATTATCTACATTTCCATTCATGGTATCTGTTTTTCTTATCAAGTTTGGTTAAGTGTTTTGGATCCATCAAAAAGGGGGAAATTGTTGGGAAATATGTAATTTAGTTTTGATGGAAGTTCCAAAATAGGTTGTAATAGGACCGGTCAAACCATTATTGGATCGATGACTTAGAATCGAGAATAAGATGACCAAATTTGAAATGTATAGATAGTCGATGTAAAGATAGGTCACATATTGGGGGAACTCAATATGTATAGGTCAGTCAAGTATCGGATGACCCGAGAGAAGGTCGGATGATCAAGACTAAGCGCCAAATCAAGACAAGAAGTCGAAGAAGATCAGGTGAAGATAAGAAGACACTGAAGACTCAGAAGAACCTGAAGACTCAGATAACACTGAAGACTTAGATGAACCTGAAGCCTCAGATAAACTCAAGACTCAAAGATCAAACTCAAGACTCAAGACTGTTGAATACACCGAGGGTCGAGACACCGAAGATCAAAAGACAAGACCTACTTTCGCGTGATCGTGATATTGAAGCTAAGACAATGTGCAACTGAAGACTCAACAAGGTAGACTGATCAGTTACTTGATCAAGTCAGCTCACACCTGGTGACAATAAAAAAGATACACTAGACAAGACGTATCCTCTTCAAAAGGAATATCAATCGTCTAACGGACATATTTCTAAAGTGCCGCCTCGCGAAGCCAAGGAGAAAGCGACACGTGCACAAAAAGAGCTGACAATACGGGATACGACACTCCAGACAAAAATGGCGCTAATGATGCCTACGGCCACGCCGATAATCGGAGCACGACACAATCATATCCTACAGCCTACCTAATATAGCACGAAATTCAAATTACTCTCCAACGGCTCTTTGATTTCGAGGTCTATAAAATGGGATCGATCTTCATTTTGAAGAACAGGACCAACATAGGACCAAAAAGGACTAACAAGTGAAAACGCAAGAACAAACGCGGAGACATCGCAAAAGAAGTTAAAGCTACAACAAATCTCCACTCAAAAGAACACTACATCTGGAGATTATTCTCTGAGTGTTCATCCCATAGTTCTTAGCAAGAAATCCTATCCACTAGCATTTTTGGCTACGTAAAGCACCAGGATAGATTTCCAGTTGGAACCTTCAATCATTCTTTACCCAAACGCAAGTTAGGTTAAGTCTGTAGAGTGAGAACTCATTAAACATCTCGGCTATCCTCTTTGTAGGATATAAGTCCCGCTGGTTACATTGTAGAGTGAGAACTCGATAAACATCTCGGCTATCCTGAAAAGGATATAAGTCCCGTAGGTTAAGCTTGAGTAGGAACTCGGTAAACATCTCGGTCCTGAAAAGGATATAAGTCCCGCAGGTTAAGTTTGTAAGAGTGGGAACTCGGTAAACATCTCGGCCATCCTGAAAAGGATATAAGTCCCGCAGGTTAAGTTTGTAAGAGTGGGAACTCGGTAAACATCTCGGCCATCCTGAAAAGGATATAAGTCCCGCAGGTTAAAGTAGGTTAAGGTTCCCCTGTGTTAAGGGAAGAGTGGACGTAGGATGGGTTTCATCTGAACCACTATAAAAAGTTTTGTGTGCAATTACTTGCTTTCTTATCGCTTTACACAAGTCACACAACTGAGTTTAAACTGCATACATATTCTAAAGTTAAGCCCAGTCTGCACCAAGCAACTGATCTGATCAGATTGACATTTCAGTCAACTGGTTGAAAACTGACTTAAGAATCTGATTGATAAAACTGGTTTTTCACACAGCTAAAAACAAGCTTCCGCACCATTAAGTTAAGCTGACAGATATCAAACTGATCTGCCCTCAGGCACTCAGTAAGATTGAACATCAGTCTAAACTGATACACTAGCACTCTGATCGGGTAATCTACAGTTCACACCTGATCCGTACGAAAAGTTTTGGAAGTCTATTCACCCCTCCCCTCTAGACTTCCACCCTCACAATACCCGTTCGGGACCTACAGAATGTGCAACATTTTATGTTTGCTGTTCTAGATGTTCAGGTTTCTTCATAGGTAGATCAATCACCCAGTTACCAACTTTCAGAACAGGAGAAATCCCAAAACTAGGGACAAATCAACTTATCTTTTCTCCTCTAGGTCTGTCAAACTCCAAACCTATCCAAGAATTAACATGTCAAGCTTAGATATGGAAACATTCCACCTTCACCATGTTTTCCAGCAAGAGACATCATATTGTCAAATATGATTTGCCCCATATTGAATTTGTTCAGATGAACAATCTTGTACAGTAGGAAAACCTGTTCTTTAGTAAGCACAGTAGAGTTTCTAGATAGAAACCAATTTGAGACCAATAGTTTATGCATCACAGAATAAAGAGAAGTCAATTTTGCAGTTAGAAATTGTAAAGTCCATTCAGAATATATTCCCCCAGTTATCACAAACATAACTTCCCCAATATCCAGATCAACATTTTTCTTCTTCCACAATCCTAGTTCTTAGGAAAATATTGATGAGTCTGGGGTTGATGGTAACTACAGTATGCCTAAACCTTACTTTCCCATAATTAGAAGAATGTTTATTACAACAACTTTTCTTCAAATTGGCATAGAACTTAGCAACCCAAGGCACATAGTACGGTTTAGCATATTGAAGAGCATGCAAGAGGGATCTACTCTCTAGAAATTCTATCATATTGTTGGCTTCAAATTCAGAAAGTTTAATGATTCTTTCATCAACAATATACCTCTTCAGCATGGTTTTCACAACCATAGACTTCCTATCAAACTCAATTCTATCATCAGGGTCTGAGTCAAACATTGTTACCTCATCGGAATCAGAGAGATGATCAAACTCATCAGTAGTTTGATCTTCAACAGTCTCATCTTCCTGTTCAGCTTTATCAGCATCATCTGCTTCGGGTTCCTATTCATCCTCAGGATCCTCTGCTTCCAAGTTCTCTTCCTCAGAGTCATCTGTCTCAGCTTTCTCTTTCTCATAATTATCTTCTTCAACATCCTCATATGATTTTGTAGCATTAGGAGCAACATTCACAAATGGTTCATTTTTCCTTTTGGTTCGTTTCTCTTTCCTTGCCATCAATTCTTCCATTGTCATCATCAGAGTCCTTTGGTTCAACAACAGGGACTTCTGGAACTTCCATCTCTTCATCTGAATCCTCTACAGTGATAGGATCATCAGCACCACTATCTGTCTTTTTTGGACGCTTCCCAATGTAGTCCACCTTCTTACCAAGGTTTCTCTTAGACATTCCCCTCTTTCCCCATCTACCAGCACCTCTTTTGGGGGCTAACTATTTCGTTCTCAGTTGAATATTCTTTAATTTCTCCCTCATTCCTTCTGAATCAGAGGAGTTAGCATCATGCATTTCGGCATCGGCTGGTTGAGTAGTATTTTCAGCGGGTTTAAGAGCAGGTTCATCAGTGATTTCTGTGGCTAAGGGTGGTTTTGCAGAGAGATCAACATAATCAGAAACATTGATCAGTCTAGAACCAACATAGATATCAGGCAAAACTATTGGTTTTAGTTCAACAACTTGTTTAACAAGAAGATCAACAAGAGATTTAGGAGAAGAATCGGGAATATGTAGTGCAGGAGGTTTAGGAATAGATTGTTGGTCCCGGTGCAACGAGTCTCATACGTGTATGGGGGAGGGGAGAATACACGTGTTTAGTGATTTTTAAAACTTTTTCTTTACTGTGATCAGAAGGGTCAGGATATCCTAAGAATTTTGCCCTGAGAAGCACAATTTGCCCTGAGTCAAAGTCTACTGAGACAGTGATCCTGAGCAGCTTTCAAAAGCTTCAGATTAGCCCAACTGATCCTGAGTTTTATCAGAGATCCTAAGAAGCTTGGATCAGATAATTATCTTACTGAATACTCAGTAGAGTTTGTTTAGTTTGGTAACTATCTGTTCTAGCTTATCAAGAGTGCGGAATGTGTTGCCCTAAGTTTATACTCGTTTTATCTTGCTGAAAATTTCTTCCTTAGTAAAACAGTGGTTAAGGTTGTGATCAAGTTTGATGCAAGTTCAGTGGATTGTTTCCAACTGAATATCAAGAAAACAATATGCTTTCAATGAAAATATGCAACAGATAGAATGCAGAATAGAAAGCAAACAACACAGCAAATTATAGTGGTTCAGAAACAAAGCTCCTACGTCCACTCTCTCTGGTCTTCAGAGAAATTCCTTAACACACTATCATGTAAAGTTTTCAGGCTGACCACAGCAGCTTACTAACTTTTCTATACTGAGTTTTCTGGCTGACTACTGCAGCCTACTAACTCAACACACACAAGCTTTCTGTCTGTCTAAAACAGCTTTCTGCATGTATTAGGAAATATGCAGCCATGTAGCCTATCACCAACTTCTGTGAACTGAAAGATATATGTCCTGACATTTCTCAGTGAGATGTCGCTTTCAGTGTAAGTAAAGTACGTTGTTGTTGTCTCCTCATTGGTCAAAATCTTCCTTTGAACAAAGACAAGCAAAACGGCTCTTTTTAAGTTGACCTTTCTGAGTTGATATGTTCCTTAATGTCCACAAATGTCTAACATTCTGTTTGTTTGTAATAGGAATGAACAAAACACTATTTCATCAAAATAGTTGTTCAGGTTCCTTTTGATCAGTACAAAACAGTCTTCAGGATCTTCAGTCTTCAGTATTCTTCTGAGCTACTCAGTATATTATAAGTCTTCAATATCTTCTGAGTCTTCAGAGTCTTCAGGGTATTCAGAGTCTTCTGAGTCTTCAGGATTCTTCGAGTCTTTAAAGTCTTCAAGATTCTTCAGAGTCTTCTGAGTTTTCAGGATTCTTTTGAGTCTTCTGAGTCTTTAGGATTCTTCTGAGTTCTTCAGAATTCTTTTGAGTCTTCTATTATGATGCAGAACCTATTTCTCCCTGATCTATATCTGCTGACTATACATGATGCAGATAATCCTGAGTCCTAATTTTTATTGAAACCTGATCCTGATCCTATACTACCAAGATATCCTGAACATGTCATACTCAGGGGTTTTGGGATCTAATCAAAAACTTTATTTAAATTCACCTCCTAACAATTTCCCCCTTTTTGATGATGCCAAAACCATCTTGCTACATTTAAGAAAACTTAACCTATCACTCAGGTTTCAGTTAAATATTACATTCAATGGCATATCAGATAAGTAAAGACATATAAAAAGATAATGAGATATTATCTGGTGATAAAACAAAAGATAAAATTTTCATTGATGAAGGATAAGAGTTACATTTTACAATGAAAACAAAAGAAAGCATTCAGAAGTACATAATCTCCAGTCTTCTTCGATCTCATCCTCTGGTACTTCCAAGTTGAACATCCCATAGTATCTTTTCTTCAATTCATCTATTTCCTTGATAATCTCTGGGTTGTTTTCTGTCAAGCCTAGCTGAAGAGCATACTGAGCAATTTCTTGAGAGATGGAAGCCTCATTTACATAGTCATTCTCAAACCTCGGAGCAGGATACATGTATGGCCCTGGAGCAACAATTTGAGTATTGCTCTCATCTGCCAGATTAATCCGTTTTTGCAAGTACTCCGGGTAGAAGGTCAGCAAATATTCAATGAAGGCTTCATTCTTGTCTGAGCTGCTCCCTCATAATAGAACCAGAAGGTTCTCTTTATTTCCTCTCACGCATCATTGATCTGAATAGGCATCCATTTGTCAATGTGCGGCCACTTCTGAGTTTTCTCAGTACCTCTCCTCTTGCTGATAAATTTCTTGAACACACCCATTCTTCTCTGTTCTTCTTCCTTCTTTTTCTTGATTAAGGGTGCCCCAGATACAGATGCAGCAGTTCTTTTCTCCTTTTCTATCTTCAAGGCTCTCAGAGTCTTCTTTGTGTGGAAGGCCTCTGGTTGTGTTTCAGGATCAGCTCTCTCATGCCCTTCTTCAGATTCGTCAAAATCAACCACCAGTTTCCTCTGAATAGGCCTTGCTACTTTTGGCTTCTTCTTTTTCCCTTATTCCACAAAAGTAACAACCTTCCTCTTTTCTGGTCTAGCCTGGGCTTCACCTGCCTTGCTTGTTTCAATCCTCCTCCTTTCAAGCATTTTCTATTCCATCACTTGCTAAGTAGTTTCTTCTGATGTCTGAGTGAGACCAGGTTCTTCAACTTCTTTGAACTTCAGCTTCTCTGTGGCCTCAATCTCACTCAGAGCATCCATGATTCTCTTAGCTTCAGCGTCTTCTTTGGCTTTCTTCTCCAAGGTCTGTTCCAATAACATATCCAATTTACCCTTAGCATGTGGTCTTTCCCCCTTTTTGGCATCATACCTTGGGAGAAGTTGGGACAGTGCAGAATCCATGTAGAATTGTTCTTTTCCCAAACTGCGCACTTCCCCAGCTAGCTGATCATGCTCATCTTCCAGCCTCATCAGATAATTTTTGGCCATTGACACTTCCTCTGATAGTGGAGCAAACTGTGTTGAGAAGGCATTGTGCATCATTTCTGTCATCTTGGTCATGAGCATAGTGCTCATTTCCTCAACAGCTGATTTAATTAGTTGCTCATTCTTCTCAACCAGCTTGGCCTCAAGATATGCAGTTCTGGCCTGGTACCTTTGCTCCATGTTTGCATTGAGCTCTGTCCTTACTCCATAAATTTTCTCATAAAGTACAACCATCTTATCTGAGAGTGTAGTTTGAATTTGCAGCATATCACTTGATGAACTCAAACTTTCCAATTTTTGAGATTGATCAGCCATTGTCAATTCCATCTGAGTCATCTTTTCTAAGACTGGCTCTATCTTCTTTAGTCCATCTAGGATTGGAGTTAAGTCAATCACTGAAGGTTGTACAACAGTCTCCATCTGAGCTGGGTGCTCCAAACGAGCCTCAGTCTGCATATCATAAACAACAGATTTAAAGATAGATACTTCAGTAACTTCGGCATAATTTACAATAGTGCCAAAAGATACCTGAAGAGTGCTAACTTCAGTCTGAGGTTGTCTGATATCAGGCTGCTCAGCTTCAGTTTCTTTCTCTTTCTCTCTCTGAGTCTCTTTCTCCTACTCAGTCTCTCTTTCTCCTTCTCTACCCTGATCTCCTTCTCCACTTTCCTGATTGTGAGAACTAGATTCACCACCCCCAGCATTCCTCCTCTCAGCAACTTTCCTTTTCACCAGCTCATCAAATTCAGCAAGTTTTATCCTGAGCTTAGTCTTCCTAAAACTGGAGAACTCTGTCAAAACAGCAGTCTCGACGCTCCACCACTCTTCTCCTCTGAAGGAGGCAATGTTCAACATTTCAGGGAGTGTCTGGCTCAGGATATAGACTGTTGTCCTGAGTCTGAAGAAGAGATCTTGAAGGTCAGGATATGCATTGAGTTCAGGGTATCTGTCCAAGATGAATCGTTCCCCCTTGCTCTGCCACTCAGTTTCTTCTGCCTCTCCTTTCTTCAATTCAGGACTCTCAAGGACATTTGGCTCAGAATGTATGCGTTGGAGCGCTGATGGATCAAGAAATGGTAAATTCAAGAAAATATCCAAAATCAGCAGGTCCTGAGTTTTTGTCTGCTTTGAGGTCTGAGTTGGTCCCTCTTCAGCTGTGATCTGAGGTCCCTTGAAAATTTCCTGAGATATTTTGTCAGAGCTCAGGGAGGTCTCAAGCACCTCTTAGAATACATGTTCCTCAGTTTCTTGCTCCTGAACATTCTTCACCACTTGAGCAAGAACCTGAAGTGGAGATTTCATTCCTTGCTGGGCCTCAGTATGAATTTCTTCAACTTCACTGGCCTCTTTCTCGCCTATAGTCTGGAGCCTCTTTCACTTCTGAGGAGCCATGGCCTTTGTCTTCAGCTTCTCTCCGGCCTCCCTCTATACCCTCAGTAAATCAAGGGATTTTTTCTTCCTCTCTTCCTGTCCTGAAGTCTCAGGATGTTTTACTGATGTTGTCCTGACAGGTTCCTGGACAACCTCAGCAATTACAACATCATCTTGATCAGAACTAGAATCGTCCTGATCCTCAGGTTCCTCCTGAACCATCGAGCCCTGGCTTATTGCCTTCTTCTTCTGGGCTTTGGGCTTCCTGAACATGATGCGGGTTCTTGAAAACTCGACACTGCCCATCAAAAACATTTCTTCCCGGGATAGAGTTTCGATCAAGAAGCTGGTCTTCGTCCCAAACAGAACCTTCCCATTCTTTGTGAATGTCCCTCTGGCATACTTCAGCTTTTGATTTTGGTGAAGGATGCAGTCCACCAGGAATTTTAGCCAGTTGAAGTCTATAGAGGGTGAATCCTCTATCGCAGCCATGAGCCTTAGCTTGTTCCTGCTCACCTACTCTAGACTTCCCGAAGTGCTCATCAAGCACTTTTCAATAATGTCAATTAAAACTCGGTATTTGGGTTTCAAACACCGTTTGTGCAAAGCACCTTTCAACTATGCCTTGGTCTTCGCAAATCTATCCAAAATCTCTTGCTCACGTCCAGCCATATATTGAGCAGGATCCTCGCCTCTATTATTTAATTCATAAGAAGCATTTATGTCATCTAAATATAGAGATACCTCAATAGTGAAAACCACCTCTGCCCTGGACTTCGCATAAGTGTCGAAGCTTAACTGCGACACCAGTCCACCTTCGTCTCCTTCACGCAGATTGACCACAAACTGCAACACCTCCTGTGCAAGCTCCAACTCTGGCATATTGCTTACTAGAAGTGATAAGCAGGCCATCCGAAGCATATTCAGAGCTTCTTCTTCCACTTTGGTTGCTTTATTATCGAACATTGCCACCATATGTTCGAAATAAGGTTTCTCTGTCTCGGCGAGATTCTTAATCATAGCGTAACTTGGAAACTCCATTGCGAGATGATTTTATGGGTAGGGTAATGAGTGATTTGAAGATTTGGAGGGTTAAGGGTTTTGAGAATCTGTATTGTTTGAAATGTGAGAAATAAACAAATGAAGACTAACAGTTGGTTTATATATGATCTGAGAAATAAATATCAATGGCTGTGATAAAATCTCAAAAATATGATGAATGCTTGAGATTTAATCTTAGATTTAAAGAAAATCTCGAGAAAATGGCTATTTTTGGCTAATTTTCTGGACAATAGGCAAATAGCAGTTTATAGGTTGACAAATGGTTGTTTCACAGAAATCGAGATGACTGATCGTCTTTCACAGTCAAAGATACTTCAAAACATTCCCGCTTTAAAAGTTCAAGCCTTTTGTTATTTATTTCAAATGATTACTGAGTAATCCCTTGTGAAATAAATGCTACTGAATTTAATGAATGTATCAATATTTTTTTAGGATTATTTGGACGTATAATCCTTACTGAATACTGATCCTGACAAAATTTGTCCTGAGTCTCAGTTTCCATCCTGAGAAAATTTTGTCCTGAGTTATTCCTCCTGAATAACTACATGCTCCTAAAGGACTTCTCCCTTCAGTGAACTTCATTCACCTGGATCCAACATTCCTAATTCAACTGATAGTTCCTGAAATCTTGATTCAGCCAAAGGTTTAGTCAAGATATCAGCTCTTTATTTATCAGTATGAATTTTCTCCAACCTGATATCCTTCTTTTCAACATGATCTCTGATGAAGTGATGTCTGATATCAACATGCTTACATCTAGTGTGCAATACCGGATTTTGTGTAATAGCAATTGCACTATTATTGTCACAAAATATAGGTACTTCATTGGCTACAACTTTATAATCCCTCAATTGTTGTATGAGCCAAAGAATGCGTGCTGCTTGACTTCCTGCTGACCATGTATTCAAACGAAGAATATCTTGGTTGCTCTCGAGGGTCTGTTTCTTTGAAAACCATGATATCAGCTTACTTCCAAAAAATTGACAAGTTCATGTAGTAGACTTCTTGTCAATTCTACATCCACCATAATCAGCATCTGAATAACCAGTTAATTCAAGGTTATCATCAGCTGGATACCATAATCCTCTATTCACAGTGCCTTTAAGATATTTCAAAATCTTTTTGGCAGCCTCCATGTGACTAGCCTTAGGATTAGCGGTATCTTGCACATATCCCAACAGCAAATGTAATATCAGGCCTGCTTGCTGTGAGATATAGCAATGATCCAATGAACCCTCTATAATCAGTGTGATTTACTGATTTGCCTTCAGGATCAGGATCCATCTTGTAGTTAGTATTCATAGGAATTCTAACTGTATTGCAATTCTGTACACCATACTTAACAATCAGATCTCTGGTGTATTTTGGTTGATTGATGAATATTCCTTCCTTATATTGTTTCACCTGAAGTCCTAGAAAGAAATTCATCTCCCCCATCATAGACATCTCAAACTTTCCTTTCACCAGAGCAGAGAACTTCTCACACATCTGATGATTTGGAGATCCAAATATGATGTCATCCACATAGATCTGAACTAGTAAGATATCCTTCCCATCTTCTATCCTGAACAAGGTTCTATCAACTGTTCCTTTGGTAAAACCATGATCAGTAAGAAATTGAGAAAGGGTATCATACCATGCTCTGGGTGCTTGCTTAAGACCATACAAGGCTTTCCTGAGCCTGTAAACTTGGTCATTCTGTCTAAAACCAGGAGGTTGTTCCAAATAAACCTCTTCTTTAAGCACACCATTCAGAAATGCACTTTTCACATCCATTTGATGGACTGTGAATTTCATGTAGGCAGCATATGCAAGAAACAATTTGATGGCTTCTAGTCTTGCAACAGGTGAAAAGGTTTCATCATAGTCCAAGCCTTCTTCTTGGGAATAACCTTGTGCAAATATCCTTGCCTTGTTTCTCACAAGGTTGTTGTTCTCATCTCTCTTATTCTTGAACACCCACTTAGTTCCAATCACATTGTTCCTCTAAGGTCTATCAACTAGCTCCCAAACTTCATTTCTTGTGAACTGATTCAGCTCTTCTTGCATAGAAGTAATCCAAAATGAATCCTTAAGAGTTTCTTCAATCTCAGTCGGTTCTTTCTCAGATAGGAAGCAGCATAATAGAACACTTTCTCCATGGAACTTTTTTGTTCTAACACCTTTTGATAGATCACCCACAATCTGACTTGTAGGATGACTATCCAACCATCTTCTCCTGGATGTTCCCCCTTCAATAGTGTCCTCAACATTTGAAATGTTAGGTTTAGGCAGTTCACTAAACCCAGGGAACAACAGGAAATGAGAGAGTGAATCATCTTCCTCAGGGGAAATTCCATTCAGAACATTATCAGAGACATTTGTTCCCCCTTGGTTGATAGATTCAGAGTTTGCCTCAGTTGTGACCACATCTTCATCGGTATTACATACCTAAGTCTGAACTGGTGTTTGTTCAGATTGGTCAGCTTCAGTGTGTTGGTTTTCCTTCAGTGGAGAACTGTCATCCTGAGTTTCACCAGCCTGAATACTTCCATCCTGAGCTTCTTTGTCTGAGTATTATTCACTCCATTCATAGAATGTGATTGAATTCTTTGTTTCAGGATCCTGGGATGTTTTATCTTTCTTCTTTAAGCTTAATCTGGTGATTCTCTTGATTAGATCTCCTGAGTCTTGTTCCTGTTTCTTCTGAACACAAGTAGATTCATCAAAAACAACATGAGGTGTTTCTTCCACAATAAGGGTCCTACAGTTGTAAACCCTGAAAGCTTTACTGACTTCAGAATATCCTAAGAATATCCCTTCATCAGCTTTGCTATCGAAAGTCTTCAACTGATCTTTACCATTATTGTGTATGAAACACTTACAACCAAACACACGAAATAAAGAAACAAGAGGCTTCCATTCATTCCACAGCTCATAAGGTATTTTTCCTTGATTCTTTGTCAGCATGGATCTGTTCTAAGAGTAGCATGTAGTGTTGATAGCTTCAGCCCAAAATCTCTTAGGAATATCAGCTTCAGCAATCATTGTTCTTGCAGCTTCTTTCAGAGTCCTATTTCTTCTTTCTAGTCCTATTTCTTCTTTCTACAACACCATTTTGTTGTGGGGTCCTTACAGCTGATATTTCATGAGCTATTCCATTTGCTGCACAATAATCAGATATAATGTGGTTGATAAATTCAGCTCCTTTATCTGATCTGCTTTTGACCACACTCAGATTCTTTTCAGTACTGAGTCTTTTCAGTAGTTCAGCAATTTTGTCTAAGTCTCTTTCTTACTTAATAAGAATATGACACAAGTATATCTAGAGTAGTCATCAACTACCACAAGTGTATATTTTTTTTCCATTAGTGCTCACAGGTGTTACTGGACCAAAGAGATCCATATGTAACAATTGCAGTATTCTGTCAGTAGATACTTCTACTTTGCTTTTGAATGATGCTCTGATTTATTTTCCTTTCTAACAGGCATCACATATATTATCCTTACATGAAAACTTCATTTGGTAACCTCCTCACAAGTGCTAATCTTGCAAGTTTGTTTAGGGTTTTGAACTTTAAGTGATTCAGTCTTTTGTGCCATAACCAACTGGTATCAGTAGAACTTTTAGTAACCAAACATGTATCTTTAGGAGTTGATCTCCAATCAGCAAGATACACATTTCCTTTTCTAGTACCACAGTAATATCTGTTGTGAGGCATTATCTTTCACATAACATAAGTTCTTTGAGAACTCAACATTGAATCCTTTGTCACAGAATTGACTGATTGAAAGCAAATTATGCTTTAAACCAGAAACATATGAAACACCATGGATATGAACAAAATCAACTACAAGAGTCCCATATCCTTCAGTCTGTCCTTTGGAGTTATCTCCAAATGTAATCTGAGGGCATTTTTGCTCAACATAGTTAGTGAGTACATGTTTATATCCTGTCATGTGCCTTGAACATCCACTGTCCAGATACCATGCAGCAGGAGCTACTTCAATTCCACTCATCAGGGCTATGTTGTCTTCTATCAGCTCTGTTCCCTTTTCCTTTACCTGAAAAACAGATCAGGCCTTAGGTACCCATTTGGTGTAGGGTCCTACCAGGTTAGTTGTACCTTTTGGAACCCAAATCTGCTTGATAACTCTAATTACTTTAGAGTGGCTGATTTGTCTCCCATAAACATCTACATACACATTCACCACCCTAGGTGACTTGGCAGTACCCTGTGTATGAGTGCCAGCCTTAGCATGAACATGAGCATTAGAGTTCTTCTTGGGGTTCAGCCTCTTTTTCCAATGCTTTGGCCTTGGTGCAGCTGGTCTATGTCTCTGCTGACTTGGGTTCAGGAAACCTTTACCCTTAGGCAAGTGGGGTTTAGGTTGCCTGTACTAAAATTGAGGTCTTTTAGTAATCTGAGGACTTGGTCTTTTCAGTTGACGATATCTCTGCTGAGTGTTTTTCTTCTGAAAATTCCTCTGATGGTTCAAGGCAGATCTCTTTATGTTGGTATTCTTAGCCTGAGGCTTCGAACTACTGACCTGAAAATTTCCTACTGAGTGTTTAGGTTTTCTAGTCTTTTCCTGAGGTTTGGGCTTTCTTTCTTGAACCTTCAGTTTTTCTGAAACCATAGGTCCTTTACCCTTGTCTAAAACACGGGATTGTTCTTCAATAAGAAGATTAGTACATGACACCGGTTTAACAAAGACTATCTTAGTGCTACTAGAAGAATCAACATTCAGAAGACCTTCTGAGGTTCCCCCTGGATTGTATCCCAATCCAGCCTTTATAGTTGCAGGTCTTTGAAAACTCTGAATTTCATCTATTACTTTAGATGCAGAATTCAATAGAGCTAACTTTCTCTGCACACTATCCTCACTTTTCTTTAGAGTTTCATGCTTCTCAAAGAGGTCATTGAATTCAGTCCTGAAAAGTTGATTCTCCTCAGTGGATTTCTCTAATTTTCCATTCAGTCTCTTTTTTCTGAGAGTTGTACTTTCTGAACATCTAGTTCATCAGTAGTTCCCATTAATTGAGAAGTGATCTCAGCAGTATTAGAGTCTTTCCACCTCAGATTTTTAGCAGTCAGTTCCTTATTCTGCTCTTGAGTTTCTATGAGCAGTTCTTGTAACACAGAATAGTCCTTCATAAGATTCTCAAAAGAATCCATCAGGTCAAAGTTACTGGTTACAGATGAACTTGATAACTCGGGTGATTGTGTAGGAGTAACAACAGAGATAGAAGAATTTACCACCTCAATAGCAACAAAGCAGACATCATCACTGTCACTATCTGAGAATTGGATCCTTCTTCAGATTGTTCTTCTTCTTCAGCAATCATAGCCTTCTTGCTAGAGATCTTTCTGTCTCTCTTGGCTTATCTCTCCTTTCTTTCTTTGGCACTCACCTCAGGACAATCATACTGGAAATGACCTTTCTTTTGGCAGTTATAGCATCTGTTGGCATCATCATCCTGATCACTTTCCTCCTTGGTTTTGGAGTCCTTCTTTCTGGATGAGGATCCTTCAGTTTTGTGGTCCTTCCTTTTCTCAGTGGATCTGTCCTCGGCTTCTGAGTTATTCCTGTTTTTGTACCTGTTGTTCTTATAGTATTTCTTATATTTTCCATATCTGTTATTGAGTCTTTCAAACCTCCTTGCCAACAGTACTAGCTTATCCTCTTGCTCATCCTGATTTTTGGCAAGTGAGTTATCAGATTCTTTAGCTTTACAAGATTTCTCTTTTGCTTTGAATGCCACATTCTTGCTAGATGAAGATTCATCTTTGTTATCAGATTTCTTAGTTTTCTTATCGATCACAAATTCATAAGCTTTCAGTTCAGACAAAACTTGTTGGTATGACATAGAATCAATATTTTTGGTGTTTTCAATCACCACAACATGTATATCCCATTTCTTAGATAATCCTCTAAGAATTTTCAATGCCACTTCTCTTTGTGGGTATCTTTTCCCAAGAGCATTCAGACCATTCATAATGCTAGTGAATCTGACTTCTAATTTGTCAATGGATTCACCATCTTCCATCTCAAAGCTATCAAACTGTCCAATGGCAACAGAAAGTTTGTTTTCTTTAATATGATATGTCCCGTTGACACATGATAGCAAGTGTGTCCCATATTTCTTTGGCAGTTTCACAGTGAGAAATCATTCCCATAACACCATCATCAATAGTGTTGTATAAAGTATCTTTAGCAATATAGTCCAAGTTGATTAACTTTCTCTCATCAGGAGTAAGTTGGTCATTAGGTTTAGGAAGTTCATATCTGGGATCATTTCTCTCATCATCAGTGATTCTGGAATTCACAACGGTGTATTTGAATGTTCCTTGAGAAACCACTCTCCACATTCTTTCATGTTTAGAATACAGATGTGTCTGCATTCTCAATCTCCATAGGTCATACCTCTCAACAGAGAACATAGGAAGTTTCTTAGAAGGCATGATGAATGGGCCTTGTAAGATATCAGCAGTAAGATCTATTCAGTAGACCACCAATGTCTTTTAAGAAAATAAGACTATAGCTACCAAAGCAAGTGGTCAAAATGAACCACTGCTCTGATATCACTTGTTGGTCCCTGTGCAACGAGTCTCACAAGTGTATGGGGGAGAATACACGTGTTTAGTGATTTTTAAAACTTTTTCTTTACTGTGATCAGAAGGGTCAGGATGTCCTGAGAATTTTGCCCTGAGAAGCACAATTTTCCCTGAGTCAAAGTCTACTGAGACAGTGATCCTGAGCACCTTTTAGAAGCTTCAGATTAGCCCTACTGATCCTGAGTTTTATCAGAGATCCTGAGAAGCTTGGATTAAATAATTATCTTACTGAATACTCAGTAGAGTTTGTTCAGTTTGGTAACTATCTGTTCTAGCTTATCAAGAGTGCGGAATGTGTTGGCCCTAAGTTTATACTCGTTTTATCTTGCTGAAAATTTCTTCCTTAGTGAAAAAGTGGTTAAGGCTGTGATCAAGTTTGATGCAAGTGGATTGTTTCTAACTGAATATCAAGAAAACAGTATGCTTTCAATGAAAATATGCAACAGACAGAATGCAGAACAGAAAGCAAACAACACAACAAATTATAGTGGTTCAGAAACAAAGCTCCTACGTCCACTCTCTCTGGTCTTCAGAGAAATTCCTTAACACACTATCACCTAAACTTTTCAGGCTAAACACAGCAGCTTACTAACTTTTCTATACTGAGTTTTCTGGCTGACTACTGCAGCTTACTAACTCAACACACACAAACTTTATGACTGTCTAAAACAACTTACTCACTTCTTCTCTAGAGCTTTCTGGTTCTGGCTGACTCAACTGCAGCTTACTTGCTCTTTACAACTCTTTCTCACCAACAATCACACACACAAACTACCTAATAAAAGGGTTTGGGTTAGGTTGGTTTCCAACTAGGGTGAGATATCCTTTTACAATAAGTACAAATGAAAAGGCTATGATATCTCTACTAAGCTTTGGATATATATTAATTCTAGGCTTAGTGAATGAGCTCTCTTCAATGTGAAACACTTGGGAAATCTTAGGTTTTCGAGTGCTTCAATTTGCAAGAATACGAATGAGCTCTGGAGTTGCTTTGATTTCCCGTGACCTCCCAATGGTGAAGGTCACTGGTATTTATAGGCAACTTCTTTAAGGTTACTCTTGAAAAACTATCCGTTGGAAGAGATAGAATCAAGGGTTTCCTCTTTTGGTTATTGCTGAATGACTATTTTTAGGGTTGCACGCACCCTTGCATGTATTAGGAAATATGCAGCCACGTAGCCTATCACTAACTTATGTGAACTAGAAGATATCAGTCTTGACATTTCTCAGTGAGATGTCACTTTCAGTGTCAGTAAAGTACGTTGTTGTCATCTCCTCATTGGTCGAAATCTTCCTTTGAATAGAGACAAGCAAAACGACTCTTTTTAAGTTGACCTTTCTGAGCTGATATGTTCCTTAATGTCCACACATGTCTAAAATTTTATTTGTTTGTACTAGGAATGAACAAAACACCATTTCATCAAAATAGTTGTTCAGGTTCCTTTTGATCAGTACAAAACAGTCTTCAGGATCTTTGTTCTTCAGGATCTTCAGTCTTCAGGATTCTTTTGAGCTACTCAGTATATTCTGAGTCTTCAATATCTTCTGAATCTTCAGAGTCTTCAGGGTATTCTGAGTGTTCAGAGTCTTCTAATTCTTCAGGATTCTTCTGAGTCTTCAGAGTCTTCTGAGTCTTCAGGATTCTTCAGATTCTTCTGAGTCTTCAGGATTCTTCAGAGTCTTCTGAGTCTTCTGAGTCTTTAGGATTCTTAGAGTCTTCTGAGTGTTTAGGATTCTTCTAAGTTCTTCAGAATTCTTCTGAGTCTTCTATTATGATGCATAACCTATTTCTCCCTGATCTATATCTGCTGACTATACATGATGCAGATAATCCTGAGTCCTAATTTCTATTGAAACCTGATCCTGATCCTATACTACCAAGATATCCTGAACATGTCATACTCAGGGGTTTTGGGATCTAATCAAAATCTTTATTTAAATTCATCTTCCAACATAGATGAAAATGATGATCCACCAACATTTGTGGAATCATAATCTGGGTTTTGTGAGGCCATTTCAGTGAGTGGATTCAGTGGGTTCGAGTTTGACGGAGAGGAGGGTTTTGTGTGAGAAGTGTTTGAGTAATTTTGTGAATGAACGGGAGAAGTAGCCGAAGGGTTTTGATTATCAATCATCTTACCACCTGAACATCCAATTAAATAATACACTAGTATTAAAATAATGTTATATGAAATAAAGGAGGAAAAACAAAGTAAATGACCGAAAATAATGAAATAACACAAGTGTAAATCAAACAAACCTTGAATCCTATGCACAACAACAATGTTTTCAGCTTTCAGTATCAAAAAACACAAATAAATTGAACTTAAGTAGAGAAGAAAGACTGGAGGGTATTACACAAAACCACCAAGAAACCGATCAAGAGTTGGACAAAGTAACCACCCACTAAGGCAATTTGTGATCGTGTGTTGTGTAAGAGCCGCCGAAAATATTTTCAAAACCAGGAAACCATATCCAAAATTAAATGAACGCAAATCAGTTCAAATAACTTGTTTAAACTGGGAACTCAACATATCCAAAACATCAAACAATTCATGTATGATAGATAAAGTTCGAAACACTTAAGGTTTCACAAAATGTCGGCACACATATATCTCAACACTCAATTTTGCATGAAATTCATCATCAAAGTGTTGCATATTTTGAATTTTTCTTTAAACACATGTTCACATTGATCCATCTTTTCAAGAGAGTGCATCGTAGTAGCAAACTCTGTGCCCCATAGTTACTCAATGGATTGTGAACAAACATGGATGTATATTTAATCACCTTTTGAAAAGAGAACATCGTAGTAGCGAGCTCCATGTGTCAGAGTTACTCAGTGATTACACATCTAAGTTGTGCTTTATTTTTTAATGCATTTAAGAGATATATGCCCAGGACTCTGAATCTAAACCATTAATCAAACAATAAGATCAAAACAATATCATTTAAAGTTCAAACTAAGAAAATACAGTGGACAAACTCATTATCAGAACCACAATGTTGCTCCAAATGTTGGAAACATTTGTCACAACATCTAGTGTTTATTTTCAGATATAGCAAAGACCAAGATATTTTCTAAGTGAAGAAAACCTCTCATTATCAAGGGCTTTTGTGAAAATATCAGCAAGTTGTTTTTCAGTAGAAATGTACTCTAACTTCACAACTTCTTTCTTTACTAGATCTCTTATAAAGTGATGTCTTATACTTATATGCTTAGTCAAAGAATGTTGCACAGGATTCTTGGAAATATTGATAACACTAGTATTATCACAATAAAAATTCAAAATACCACTTTCCAACCCATAATCATCAAACACCTTTTTAAGTCATAGCAGTTGAGTGCAGCAACTTCCAGCAGCAACATATTCAGACTCAGCTGTCGATTGTGAAACAGAATTCTGTTTCTTACTATGCCAGGAGATAATGTTGTTTCCCATGTAGAAACATCCTCCACTAGTACTTTTTATGTCATCACAATCACCTGCCCAATCTTCATCACTATAGCCAACTACAGAACAATTAGTATCTTTTGAGTACCAAATACCTAGATCACATGTTCCAGCCACATATCTTATAATTCTTTTTAAAGAATTGAGATGTGATTCCTTAGGATTAGCCTGATATCTAGCAAAAAGACATACACTATACATAATATCATGCCTACTAGAAGTTAAGTACAGAAAACTACCAATCATTGATCTATACAAAGTAGGATCAACAACTTTTTCAATCAAGTCTTTACTCAACTTTTGAGTTCAACCCATGGGGGTTTTCATAGTTTTAGCACTTTCCAAACCAAACATTTTCACCAAATTCTTAGCATATTTGTTTTCACAAAAGAAAATACCATTTTTCATTTGTTTGATTTGAAGACCTAAAATGAAATTCAGTTCTCCAACCATTGACATTTCAAAAGTACAGGTCATTTCTTTAACAAAACATTCAAGCATATCATTACTAGTTGAACTAAATACAATATTATCAATATATATTTGAGCAACCATGATATCATTCTTAGAATTTTTAATGAACAAGGTTCTATCAGCTTCACCTCTCAAAAATCCAAACTCAAGTAAGAAATCAGTAAGTCTATCATACCAAGCTCTAGGTGTTTGTTTTAGACTATACAAAACTTTTTTAAACTTGTAAACATGATCAGGAAATTCTAGATTTTCAAAACCTTTAAGTTGTTCAACATAAGCTTCATCATCCAAAATACCATTTAAGAAAGCAGCTTTAACATCCATTTGATGCAAGTTAATGTTAATGAAACATGCAATAACAAGAAGTAATCTAATAGATTCTATTCTAGCAACAGGAGCAAATGTCTCATCAAAGTCAATTCCTTCAATCTGAGTATAACCTTGAGCAACCAATCTAGCCATATTGCTCACAATAAGACCAGATTCATCAGTTTTATTTTTGAAAATCCACTTTGTTCCTATGACATTAATATCAGAATTAGGTCTAGGTACAAGTGTCCAAACATCATTTCTTTCAAACTGATTAAGCTCTTTGTAGGTCCCGAACGGGTTTCGTGAGGGCAGAAGTCTAGAGGGGAGGGGTGAATAGACTTCTGAAAACTTTTTCGTGCAGATCAGGTGTGATTGCAGTTTGCCTGATCAGAGTGCAAGTGAATCAGTTTAGACTGATATTCAATCTTACTGAGTACCTGAAGGCAGATCAGTTAGATATCTGTCAGTTTAACTGATAGTGCGGAAGCTAGTTTGTACCCGTGTGAAAAACCAGTTTTATAAAATTAGATTCTCAAGTCAGTTTTCAATCGGCTGACTAAGCTGTCAACCTGATCAGATCAGTTGCTTGGTGCAGACTGATATTAACTCAGAATATGTATGCAGTTTTAAGCTCAGTTGTGTGTAATAGTGTAAAGCAATAAAGAGCAAGTAAATGCACACAAGATTTTTATAGTGGTTCAAACAATCGGTCCTACGTTCACTCTTCCCTATCACAAGGGGCACCAACTAAACCAACTTAACCGACTGGACTTAGTTTAATGTGTTAGTCCAACACCCAACAGATATTTATCGAGTTCACACTCAATCGATCCCAGAAATCAGAACTAGAATCCCAAGTCTGAAATCTTGCAAAAACAAACTTAACCTAACTTTTGAGTTTGGGTAAAGGTTTGTTGTGGTTCCAACTGGAAATCTATCCTAGTTTTTATGTAGCCAAAAGCTAGAGGATGAGATTTCTATGCTAAGAACAATGGGATGAACACTTAAGAATAATCTTCAAATATGGTGTTCTTCGAGCGGAAATTCTGCTGTAGTTTTTGCTTCTTGATAATTTCCGTTGTATTTCCGTTGTTCCGCTCTTTTCCTTTTCTTATTCACTTTGAAGAGCAATCCCATTTTATAGACCACGAAATCAAAGAGCCGTTGGAGAGCAATTTGAATTTCAGGCTATATTTTGTAGGTTTGTAGGATTTGATGTGACGTGCTTCGAATATCGGTGTGGCCGAAGGCATGATTAGCGCCATTTGTCTTAGCAGCGTCGAATCCCACATTGTCATCTCTTTTTGTGCACGTGTTGCTCTCTCATTGGCTTCACGAGTACAACACTTCAGTATTTGTCTAATTGACGTTTGATATTCTTTTTGTAGAATATTCGCATGGTCTGGTGTACCATTTTGGTTGACGCCAGGTGTGAGCTGACCTGATCAGATAACTGATCAGTCTACCTGATAGAGTCTTCTGATGCAGATTGTCTTAGCACAATTTGCAGACTCGGCTGATGGAGGTCTTCTGGTCTTCTTGATCTTCTGGTAGTCTTCCGATCTTCAAGTTACTCTGAGTCTCAGTTTCTTCAGTGTCATACTGAGTCTTCAGGTTTCTTACTGAGTCTTCAGGTTTCTCTGAGTCTTCAGGCTTATCTGAGTCTTCAGGTTTCTCTGAGTCTTAGTGTCTTCAGTCTTCACCTGATCATCTGACTTCTTCTTTTCTTGTGACTTGTCTTAGTCTTCTGATCATCTGACCTTATCTGGTCATCTGATAATTTGACCCGACCTATACATATTGAGTTCCCCCTCAATATGTGACCTATCTTTTACATCAGCTATCTATACATTTCAGTTGGTCATCTTAATCGGATTCTAAGTCATCAGTCAGCTAACATATTTGACTGGTCCTATTACAACCTGTTTTGGAACTTCCATCAAAACTAAATACAAATTTCCCAACAATTTTCCCCTTTTTGATGGAACTAAAACACTTAATCAGAAAAACAGATAACATGAATTGAAATGCAGATAATGTAAAAATAGTACATACTTCAGAAGACAATGAGATGTTGTCTTAGAATCAGAGAGATAGAATATTTCATTCAGATAGGTGTGTGCATTACATAATACATAAAACATACCTATCATCTGATTTCAGATTGTCTTCCTCAGCAGTACTTGAACCTTTGAAGTTCTTTGGGGATACCAAACATTTTGTACATCCTTTGCATCAGCTTGTCAAGATCTTCTCTTCTATGGATCCCTCCTTTGTCAGCAAATCCATAGTAGGCATCCTTGAATTTGACAGCATCTATCTTGTTGTCTGGACGTAAAGGTGGAAGGAGTTGTTCAAAGGGAGGAGCTTCAGGTATTAGTGACATGATCTTCCCTTCCTTCATCACCGTCTGGTAGAAGTCTGGGTACTTCGTTTCTAACCAGTTCCGAAATTCATCATCATTTTCTGTCTGGTATTGATGAATCGGAATCATCTCCATGATGTACACGTCACACAACCATTCTGCTCTGATCTGATCCCATTCTGGAAGCAGATCTAGCCGGGCACAAAGGATGTCTTTAACTGGTGCCGAAAAGGCTTTCTCTTCCCAAGCAATCTCCTCTGCTGCAGCTTCATTCTTTCTCTTCATTTGAATGTATGCGATGTTTAGTCCCTTAGCCTCTGCTAACTTCTGCTTCTTGATGGTAGCCTCTCTTATTCTCTGTCTGGTTTGCTCTTGAATTTGTTCAGGAGACATCTGGCTTTTGGTAGAGGATACTTGCCCTTGTCTCTGAACTTTAGCAGTAGCTTTCAACATGTTGTCTTTGCCTTTCTTTCTCTTCAGAGTCTGCTCAGGTTCATCTCGTTTGTCTTCTTCTGCTAATTTCTTAGCGAGTTCAAGGCTCTTGGCCAAATCATCAATTTCCATTCTTTTCTGTACAGACGAAGAGAAGTCTTCAATCTTATCGACTCTAGCAATAACATCTGAGAGAGCAATCTTCTGCTCAGTGATCTATGTGCTATGTTGCTCCACAGTTTCTTTTAGTTCAGCAACAAGATCAGTAGATGGAGTGGCTTCAGGCAAGTCAGATACAGTGGCTTCTGGAAAAGATGCAATAGTTACCAACTGTGTCTGTTTTTCTTCTTTCTCTTGTCCTTCCCCCTTTTTGGTTTCATCAAAGAGGTTGGACAGCCTGCGATTCAGAGCAATAAACTGCCGCGTCATCTCCTCTCTGAGTTCCTCAACAGCAAGAGGAGTGATCTGAGCGGGGGCAGAGGTGCAGGAGTTAAAAAGCGTCTGAGAGCAAACTCAATGTCCTTTCTTGCTCGTTCTGTAGAAGCTACAAAGTGCTTCCAACCCATATCCATGTGGTTGTCAGTCTTCTCCAGGGATGCCCAGACACTTTCCAGTAGCACCTGTGTCTCATTGCGCATGTCTGTCTGAACTTTGAGTTTATCAGACTGGAGAGTGAGCTTCTCGGCAAGAGGATTTACTAGTTGCATCACATCAGAAAGGATGGCATTGTGCGTCTGTGAGAGTTTCTCAACTGTGAGACTCCTTTCTTTTTCAACCAGTTTTGTTTGCTCTTCTTCAAACCGCTTCATCAGATCTACTGTGAGAGCTGTGAATTTGTCTTCAATAGCAGCCTTTACCCCATCTTGAATCTTCTTAGTACTAAGATCTAGGGTATCGGAGCTCAGCATAGCAGTCTGGTCAGATGTTGAAGCCTTGCCAAGTTGGGTCTCATCTGCAGCACCCAATCTTGGTTCATCGGCAGCTCCCTCAAGAGTTGTAGGAGGTTGAACAGTCTCCTCTCTATTATCAGCAAACCCGAACCTTTCATGAATCAACCATCTGATATCATCCTCAGAGGCCAATTCCACAGCGCTATCAATCCCAGCACTCTCCAAGCACTTCATTTCCAAGTCTACAAAGAAATCAGATCCCAGAGTTTTCATGAGGATCAGAAACTCCTCGATGCTTTTCAATCTGATATCCCTCCAGAACACAATCTCTTCTATCTGATGTTGGATGCCAGGATGTTGATCCAATTCTGGGCACAGGTCCAGCAGATACTCCTTGATTTGTTGCTTCATAATTCTTATGATGGGGCTTTCTGAATCAGGTGAAGCAAGCACGGTTCTGTTATTGAAGGGATTATGAGAGATGGACACACGCTTGTCAGATCTCACAGGTTCTGGTATCTTGTTTGGAGATTGGGAGTGAGGTGGGGACATTTGTGGTTTAGGTTCTCTTTCCTCTTGTTGAGGGGGTTCAGTTTCCTGAACAGGTTCAATGGTTGGGGGAGTGGGAGATCTGGGTGATCTGACTGGTGAGGGTGAGGGTGAGAATGTTTTGTGAGGAGGGGGTGGTGGTGATAATTTTTGAGGAGAGGGTGATGGCGATTTGGAAGTGGGCGTAGGCGATCTTTCATTCTGGAAGATCTTAGTGAGGGACAGAGAATCAGATGGTGATTCTCCCCCAGAGTGCTCCACTTCAGTTCCTCTGACAACTTTCCCTCCTTCTTCTTCGATCATCTGCTTGTCCCTTACTTCACTGGCAGTGTGCTCAGAATTGACTGCTATCCTCACTTCTGATTGAACCTGAATCAGATCCTCCGTTCTGTGAACTTGGTTAACAGAACTAAGAGCAGTCTTCAGAGGAGAAGCAACTCTCTTCTGAAGATGCAGTTGCCTTTTATTTTCCCTTCTTTTCTCCCTTTGGTTTGGGCACATAAGGAGTAGGATCCTCATCAGACTGTCCAGGCAGAGGCTCATCTTTGCCCAAGATGGCCTTGTGCTTTGCTTGATACACCTTCGCACCATTCTCATTCCATTCATAATCATTTGGCAGCTTTTCTGATAGAATGATTGAGATTTTGTGCATGAAGGAGCACTTGGAAGATAAGCACACTTCATTCCTCTGGGTCAGATAGAACTTCCCCGAGTCTTTCCGCAGTCTTGCCTTGACCATACCCAACCAATCCATATCGGAAGCCTTCTTGATGATTGCAATCATGACACTGATCTTATAAGAAGTGACAGCATCAAGACTGTAGGTTGAGCACAGAATCACCTTCTGAACAATCTCAAAGAGAAGGCGATATTTCCTCTTCAGGTAGGAGGCTTTGACATTCATTGTATTCTCCTTGTTTGCTGGTCTCAACAGCTCGGCTTCAAGAAAGTCCTTCTCTCCTACATCAGTTGTGTAGGTTTCTGGGTTGATGCTTCCTCAAGTGAGACCGAAGATCCTCTGAAGATCATCATTCGACACTAGTACTTCCAATCCTTCAACGGAAGAAATTAAATCAGCATCAATATCCTCGTCCTTCTGTAGATTGTACAGAAACTCTAAGGCTTCATGAGTGTGGACTATGTTCTGATGTCTAGAGCAATATTGTTCAAGACCACACGCTCGTAAGCATTCCGGAATTTCTAGTGACTTAGGATCTGAGGTGACTGAAAATACTACATATTTCTCATCAATGATATCTTTCTTCATTGATGCGAAATTGCAGAACTTTTTCCCTTGGCCCTGTCGTGCAACAAGATGTGTCATTTTGTATGATATGCAAATTGATGTTAGTTTGAGTAAACTATTTCAATAAACTCAGTCAAACCAGCAATCTAAGCATCAATTAAGCAAATAAGCATATAGATCGATGCAGATATAAATTGCAGAAACATAGCAGCACAACTTGTAAGCTTAATAAAAAGAGTGAATTTATGCAGTTCTTAAAAGAGAATTACCAGATATTGATTCGTAGGATTGAGAAATCGTGAAAATAGAATCAATCGATTTTGGAAAGTAAATTTCTGAAGATTTTGAAAGTTTGATCTTTTAAGAATTTGAAAAGACGAAGTAGTGGAAAGAAGTTT
This sequence comes from Stenogyne calaminthoides, assembly GCA_037126765.1. NCBI lineage: Eukaryota > Viridiplantae > Streptophyta > Magnoliopsida > Lamiales > Lamiaceae > Stenogyne > Stenogyne calaminthoides. Next base: position 14,025,154 of record JBBCBC010000012.1, on the reverse strand, counting down.
TTTGAGAAAGATTTGGATTTATAGTATGCGAGGGAAACCTTTTTGCACAACTTTCCAAAGGTACTCAAGTGTCCGTGTTTTAAAATCTATGGCTGAGATTAGTCGGCCGAAAAAGTGTTTTGATCGCACCGTCAAGAAATGTAGTCTTCTCGTATTTTGGACTTGAAAATTCGCAATAAAACGCATTAAATACAAATTCTCATGTCCGCAATTAATGTTTTGCAGTGCATTCGTCACAAAGAGAAAACAGAGTAAAAACCAATTTATTTAAATAATGCATATAAGATGTTTAGAAAGGGATAAATAAGAAACGTATCTGACTGATTGATATTGTAATCAACCAGTTACCACTGTGATCTGATCTGGTTGGCTTGATTATTGTTGACCTTACTGATGGTAGCCTATACCTTAGCATTTCCCAACAATTCGATACTCCACCCATCTGATCAGATTCCTGTTTGATCCACTTCGTTACTTATCTGATCCACTTATCTGATTCTCTTATCTGATCCTCTTCATCCTTCAGTCTTCTTCTATTCAGGCCTCGTTTCCTATGCACTTAAGTCATTCTCCCGCCAAAGCATTTACTTCGGGGAGTCAAAAAGTCGCCTCGATTCCCAAATCAGCGCGATTTGACATTCCGTAATAATGGTATAGATACGCTGTGATTACTCGCACCGTCAACTCATCCAACCATCGGCCGCGTGTTCCTTACGCGTTGTCAATGCAAATTTCTCTTAAGGTCTTTTGAGAAAATAAATTTGCATTTATACCCCTGTTTTTCTCCTATAAATTGGCCTGGGGTTTGAGGCAATCAACACAACATAAACCATACATCTTCTTTAGCTTATACTCCATGTTTTCCGATGAATCCCTTATTTTCGGTGAAACTTCCGGCAAAAGCCTTTAACCCTTCTCCAATAATTTCAGCTTCTCAAATCAACCCTGTGTGTTCCTTCACACTGCTTTCGTCGTCATCGAAGATTACACATACGATTATTGCAAAGTTTCTTTACCACCGAGGCGGCGGATCTGCTATAGCAAATGAGAAGGCACTTCTCCTAACCGTATGCACCTTGTGTGCCTATCGAGATGACGGAATTAGCATCAACAGACTCAGTCTGATACAAAATATGGGTTTGGTATACGATCTTGATCAGACAATAGCTGATCTTCGTACATCAAACTCAATATTTGCATGCAACACTAGTGGCCTTATGGTCTTTTGACCAACTCTTTGGCACTTGTGTCCCATTTAACAGCTGGAGAGCCCATTGATTTCAGGTCTAGGGGCTCCTGGCTTAGACATCCTTCAAGGCCGCTCTCGCTCCTCACTCCGAAACTCTGAGGGTCGCTCAGGATTATCTTAAAGCCTCTCACGCCCCTTTTATGGTCGGGGGATAGTGAGAGCATCAAGCTCTAAAATCTTTAAAGCCTCTCTCCCCCTCCCTTCCTCGGGTTAGGCTTAGGGTTTATGGTTTATGTACTGACCTCCGGGTCCTCTTGTACTTGTAGCTTGTAATGTAAATCTAACCTCCGGGTCCTTATCAATGAAAAGTTCTATTATTTCATTGTTGTGTTGCCTCTTATTTACTTATGCGATTTGTAGCCTTAAACTTATACAACTTGCTTGTTGACCGTAGTTTAATCAACTTATAAAGTATAACCTTCCAATCTGATCAGTTCCCCCTTAATCTGATATATCTTAAACTGATCAGTTCCTTGTCTGATCTTCAGATCGGCTCCTTGTCTGATTGTCTGATCAGTTGAGATTCCTAACTCAACTGATTCCTCTTAACCTGGTTAGTCTCTTAACCAACTGGTTCTGGAGACCAGTCCACCAAACATTTCTGGTGCACTTTCTCCGAGATCCAGAAGCCCTAGCTCATTGTATAATTATCTGAATCTGATCTCAGCTAGTGGCTTAGTTAAAATATCAGCTTTCTGCTTATCAGTATGGATCTTCTCCATTCTAATATTCTTCTTTTCATTATGATCTCTGATAAAATGGTGTCTGACATCCACACGCTTGCATCTTGTATGTAGAACAGGATTCTGAGTGATTGCAATAGCATTATTACTGTCACAGAATATAGGTACGTTCTTAGCTACAATGTTGTAATCCCTCAGCTGCTGACTTAGCCAGAGCAGTTGGGAACAACAGCTTCCTGCAGCCATATATTCTGCTTCAGTAGTAGATGTCGCAACTGATGTCTGCTTCTTCGAAAACCAAGAGATCAGTTTACTACCTAGAAACTGACAAGTACCTGAGGTTGACTGCCTATAGATTCTGCAACCTCCGTAATCAGAATCAGAATACCCACTAAGCTCTAGATTATCATCTGATGGGTAAAATAAACCAAGGTTTACTGTCCCCTTCAGATACTTAAGAATTCGCTTAGCTGCTTCCAGGTGGCTTTGCATTTGATTTGCCTGAAAGCTGGCACATACACCTACTGCAAAAGTGATGTCTGGTCTGCTGGCAGTCAGGTATAGTAACGATTCAATGAGAGCCCTATATTCTTTCTGATTAGTTTTTTGACCGTCCTCATCTGGATCCATCTTGAATCCAGTCATCATAGGAATTTTGGCTTCCTTACAGTGTTGAACTCCAAACTTAGCCAATAAATTCCTAGTGTACTTCGCCTGGCAGATGAATATCCCTTCTGTACTTTGCTTGACCTGTAAACCCAGAAAGTAATTCATCTGATCCATCATGGACATCTCGAACTTCCCTTGCATCAGTTTGCTGAACTTCTCACATAAATTCTTGTTGGGAGATTCGAAGATGATATCGTCCACATAAATCTGAACCATCAGAATATCTTCTCCATCTTCTATTCTGAATAAGGTTATGTCCACTATTCCTTTAGTGAAATCGCTGTCTATCAAGAACTGAGAGAGTGTATCATACCAAGCTCGAGGAGCTTGTTTCAGGTCATAAAGAGCTTTTCTTAAACGGTACATTTGGTCGCCTTTTTCAAAGCCTGGAGGTTGTTCAACATAAACTTCCTCAGCTAGCACCCCGTTTAAGAATGCACTCTTTACATCCATCTGATACACAGTGAACCCTCTGTGGGCAGCATATGCCAGAAACAGCCGAATGGCTTCTAGGCGAGCGACTGGTGCAAAGGTCTCATCATAATAAATTCCTTCTGATTGTGAATACCCCATAGCAACAAGTCTTGCCTTATTTCTGGTTATGACATTATTTTCATCTCTCTTGTTCTTGAATACCCACTTCGTGCCAATCACGTCTTGATGAGTTGGTCTGTCCACCAGTTTCCAAACTTGATTCCTCTCAAACTTTTCCAGTTCTTCTTGCATGGCTAGAATCTAGCTTGCGTCTTGTAGAGCTTCCTCTACTTTAGTTGGTTCCTTCAAAGACATATAACAACAATACATGGCACTTTCACCAATCTGATGTCTAGTTTTGACTCTATCAGATGGGCCTCCGATAATCAGATCAGTTGGATGACTGGTTGTCCAGGTTCTTCTTTTCTGATTTGCATCTGTTTGGAGAACATTATCCTCTTCTGATAGTAGTTCATTACTAGTGATTGGGAGTGGTGAGGAATTATGATCCACTTGATATGGACATGTCTCAGCTGATGTTGGACTCATCATGTGCTGATGTCTATCTGTAGGAACTTCAGGAGTTCCCCCTGAACCAGATAGTTCAGTTGATATTGTCTCAGCTGTACCAGCTTCTTCACTAATAGTTGTGCGTACCTTAGGGTCTGATTGACCTGGTGAATCAGCAAGATCAAGTTCTGGGATATACACTGTTACGTGTTCTGATTCTTTCTCCTTGATACTTAGCTGATCCATTTTCTGCGCATCAGGTACCGGTTGATCAGGTACTGCTTGTTCTGAGGCAGCTTTCTCTTGTTCAGAAGATGTCTCATCGAAGACCACATGAGGTGTTTCTTCCACAACTAGGGTTCGCCTGTTGTAAACCCTGAAAGCCTTGCTGGATGAGGAATAACCTAAGAATATACCCTCATCTGACTTGGCCTCAAAAGTTTTCAACTGACTCTTCCCATTGTTGTGTATGAAACACTTGCACCCAAAAACATGGAAATAAGAAACACGAGGTTTTCTGCCCTTCCACAGTTCATAGGGTGTTTTGTAGTGAGCCTTAGTCAGAGAACATATGTTCTGAGTGTGGCATGCAGTATTGATGGCTTCTGCCCAGAAATGGCTTGGTGTCGCATGTTCAGCTAACATAGTGCGAGCAGCTTCCTTGAGTGTTCTGTTTCTCCGTTCTGCTACTTCATTTTGTTGTGGCGTTCTTGCAGCTAACGTCTCATGATGTATACCAAACTTAGTGCAAAAATCAGTAATAAAAGAGTTCAGAAATTTTGTACCTTTATCTGATCTGATTTTCACTATGCTGACACCCTTTTCGTTTTGTAGTTTCTTGAGCAGCTCAGGTATCTTTGTAGTTGTCTCATTCTTCTTATATAAGAATACAACCCAGGTAAACTTGGAATAATCATCCACGATTACCAGAGTATATTTGCATCCGCTGAGACTGACTGGTGTAACTGGTCCAAATAAATCCATATGGAGCAGTTGCAATACTCTACTGGATGCTGGTCCAGGTATTCTCTTGAATGAGGCTTTAACCTGTTTTCCCTTCTGACATGCGACACATGTATGATCCTTTGAGAATACCTCATTCGGAAGTCCCTCAACCAAAGACATCCTAGCTATCTTGTTAAGGGTTTTAAAGTTCAGATGGCTCATTCTTTTGTGCCAGAGCCAACTGCTACTTTTGGAACTCTTAACAATTAGGCATGCATTTCTTCGACAACTGTTCCAGTCTGCTGTGTAAATCGTGCCTTTCCTTGAACCAGTTAGCAAGATTTGTTGAGTAGCTCGATTCCTTATCATACACTGATCACTCAAGAACTCAACACTGAATCCATTGTCGCAGAATTGTGATACTGATAACAGGTTATGCTTTAAACCTTCGACATACGAGACTCCAGTAACTTGTACATCATCATTCTCTAAGGTTCTGAATCCTCTGGTAAAACCAAAGTTATCATCACCAAAGAGTACACGTGGGCCTTCTTGTTCTTTGTAAGAGCTAAGGAGATGTTTGCTTCCAGTCAAGTGCCTTGAGCATCCACTATCGATGTACCAGATAGTTGCTTGTACACCTCCTTTTTTGGCTAAACCCACGCGAACCTGGAATCGAATCAGGTTTTAGGTACCCCTTTAGAATTGGGTCCTGAGGGGTTAGAGGTGGTTTTAGGGATCCATACAAACAGGGGCACTTCTAATGTAATCAGATAGATCAGAAGGCTTGATTTGTCTCCCATAAACATCAACATAATCATACGTCTCTTCATATGCATTCTGATTAGTATGATTATTTGTGCGAGCCTTGAGTGAAACAAAAGACTTGGGATTTTTCTTTACAGTTTGTCTTCTTTTAACCCAGTGGGGCTCAGGTGCAGCAGCCCTAGGTCTCTGATTGTAAGGATAGGTACGACTACTACCATTAAAAGATTCATATCTTTTTGGCATAAATGGTCTTGGCAGTTTACCTTTAGCTTGCTTGTTAGGCAGCTGACCCTGATTGGGTTTCAGATTAGATTTCCTTTTGATAGGTTGTCTCTTCTGATACCTAATCTGCTGATCAATTTTGAGGTCTCTTCAGAAGAACTGGGTTCTTCTGTTGATTGCTCGGTTGATGCTTAATCAGTTGGGGTCCATTTATGTTCCCTTTCTGATTAGGCACTTGCCTTACTTGTTCAGCAGGTCTCTTTCCCTTATCAGATACATATTTTGCTTTCTGTGTATCTATGTCAGAGACTCGTTTGATTACACTCTTTTGAAGTGAACCAGACGGGGCTTTTGAGGATGTAGAAGGATTCTCATACCCAATTCTCTTCTTGTTAGTTGGCGTTCGAAAATAGGTGTTCATATCCTGAACGGTTTTTGAAGATTTCGTGAAAACCTCTATTTTCTTGTGTAAACTATCCTCAGTAGATTTCAGACTCTCATGTAGTCGGAAGAGTTCATCAAACTTAGCTTGTAGGATTTTGAAATCATCAGCTTGTTGTTTATTGATTGCTAGTTGTTCTTTAATCTGCTTCTCATGATCAGAATATTTAACCTTCAGAACTTTCAGTTCTTCAGTTACCTTCGAAAGCGGCTTGGTGATTTTAGTTCAATTGCTTTTCTTTTCGACAAATGTTCTCTTTAACAAAATTCGAGTATTTTTTATCCTTAGCTTATCGTTTTCAGCTTCCACTATTGTATAAGTGTCTACTGCGTTAGAGAGATCATCGAGCAATTGCTCAAAGTAGAGCTTCAAGTCAATCTCTCCAGCAGGTGTGCAAATTATAACTGGTGTGGAAATTGAAAGAGCAGAAGGTTTGGAGGTTACCTCAGATTGGTCTTCCTCCTTAGCCATCAGACAGATTTCATCATCTGAAGAGAATATCAGATCTTCATGGTCAAAGAAATCATCAGCATTGCTTATCAGACAGAAGTCCTCTACTGATGAGTAGCCAGAATCCTTAGAAGGCAGATAGGAATCATCAATTCCTGATGTGTCAGCAACCATGGCTTTTCTGTCTCTATATTGTTGCTCTCTTCTATTCCTTTTCTCTTCTCTTTCTCTTGAAGTCGTCAGGCAAATCGACCTTTGTAGTGACTGGTTTCTCCTGATTGAAGCATGATCCACGATCCACGGAACTTCTTCTGCCAGGTGAGTCACTCCGTCTGTAGGATCTATCAGGTGACTTTCCTTTCTGATTGTAATCTGAACCCCTTCTCTCAGATCTGTTGTCTCTTCTCTCATCAGACCGATCATCTATTTTCTTATCTTCTCTGTGATCCCTTCGGTCATCAGATCTGGTCCTTTCTGGAGATCTGTCAGTTGGCCTCCTATTTCTTCCTCTGCTGTCTTGATAATCCCTGTAGAATCTGCGATACTTACTGTTGGGATATTTTAGTTTTGATGAATTATGTCCAAAACATTATCAACTTGTATTTTTGAAACTAATCTACAGATAACAAGTTGAGGGGGAACGAGAGAACAAATAGAGGGGGAACTCACGAAATCAGACGAAGATGATCGAGATCAGATGAGACTGCAGACGAGGCTGATTGAGATCAGATGAGTAGGATGAGTTCCGAGTAAACTGATAAGTTGAACAAGAAGAAACATGCTGATTTTTGAAGAAGAAATCTTGATCGGCGGTGATCGATCTTGATTCGGTTGCGAATCTGGTGACTGATATTCTTGTTAGATCTGGTGACGAATCTGGTGACTGATGTTCTGACGAGTCTGGTGACTCTTCTTGACGGATCTGGTGACTGATCTTTGCTGACGGATCTGGTGACGATGTTGCTGACGAGTCTGGTGACGATCTTCTTGACGGATCTGCGATTGACTGATATTCTTGACGGTCTGGTGACGATATTCTTGACCAGATCTGGTGACGATCTTCTTGACGAATCTGATTGACGGAATCTTTGCGGCGACGATGTTGTCTTGTCGGATCGGGGGCCAATCTGCGGACGATTTCTCGGGCCAATCTGCGGACCCGTTTTCTGGACCCAGTTCTGCGGACGAAATCTGCGTACGAATCAAGCGACCCGAATCGGAAAATTTGAGCGATAATAAGGCGAGCTGAAATCGGATCCGATTAGACACACAAAAAGCGGTGGCCAATAAGAAGACAACACACATATTGATGTGACATAAAAGTCGCAAGGAAAAGTGCAAAAGGACAAAGAAAAATTTGGAAGTTATTAGTATGGATTTGAATATTACTTTCCAACGGTAATATTTAAATCCACACTATAAATACATTGCACTATCTTCAAAAGAAGATAATGGAGGATCTGCAAAGTGAAATTAAAGCCAAATATTCAAGCAACTTCATTCATAGAACATAGAGCAAGAAATACACACATATATTCAAACGTGTTCTACCCTAGATCTAAGCACAAATGTTATATCCTAAGCTTAGAGAGATTTTTCCATCCTTAGCATTGAGGCTAAAAAAATGTAAGGGAAAATCTCAACCTAGTTGGAAACCAAACAAACCTTACCCAAATCAGTCGGTTAAGTTTGTAGGTGAGTGTGAACTCGGTAAACATCTAGCAATCCCGAAAGGGAGGGTAGGCGATCCCGTGAGGGTGATAAGTCCCGTTTGAGTGTGAACTCGGTAAACATCTGTTGGGTGTTGGACTAACAAATTAAACGAAGTCCAGTTGGTTAAGTTGGTGCCCCTAATGATAGGGAAGAGTAGATGTAGGAGTTGGACTCCGAACCACTATAAAATCGTGTGTTCTTTACTGCTTTATGTTCTTACTTGTCATATGCATTTGATTATAAGCAAAACACACATCGTTCTTAAAAGCAAAAAAAAAAAAAAAGAGTAATTGGAATCACTCTGCCCTCACCCCTATTTTATATGCATTACATGGTATTTTTCCGCGTTCTTGGGTTTTCAAATCGGGACCAACAATTGGTATCAGAGCGGGAGTTCAAAAGATCACAGTTTTTAATGTGACCATCTGAACTGATCTTTGAAAACAAAAACCCGATCTCTATAAAAATGCATATATTCTAATGTTTTGGCGTCATTATCAAAAAGGGGGAAATTGTTGGGATATTTTAGTTTTGATGAATTATGCCAAAACATTATCAACTTGTATTTTTGAAAATAATCGACAGATAACAAGTTGAGGGGGAACGAGAGAACAAATTGAGGGGGAACTCACGAAATCAGACGAAGATGATCGAGATCAGATGAGGCTGCAGACGAGGTTGATCGAGATCAGATGAGTAGGATGAGTTCCGAGTAAACTGATGAGCTGAACAAGAAGAAACATGTTAATTTTTTAAGAAGAAATTTCGATCAAATACCGATCAAAGCGGTGATCGATGTTGATGATGATCTTGATGTAGTTTGCGGATCTGGTGACGATCTTCTTGACAGATCTGGTGACAGATCTGGTGACGATGTTCTTGACGAGTCTGGTGACTGTTTTTTGACCGAGTGATGTGACCGATCCGTGACGGATCAGGTGACTGATGACGATTGATTGACCCTAATGTTCTTGACAGTCTGGTGACCGATGTTCTTGACGGACTGGTGACGACCGGTCGATCGTCTGGTGACCGATGTCGCCGACAGATCAATGACCGATTGACCAGATTGATCTTGATTGACCTGATGTAGAAGGTCGATCCGATCTGTCAGGCCGATCAGATCAGAGACCGTAAATCACAGACGATTTCTCGGACGATTTCTCTGGACAGTTACGGACCAAATCGATACCGAATCAAACGACCCGGAATCAAGATTTGAACGGTAATAAGACGAAATAAATCAGATCCGTTAGACACACAAAAGCAGCTGGCCAATAAGAAGACAACACACATATTGATGTGACATAAAGCTGCAAGGAAAAGTGCAAAAGGATAAAGAAAAGCTGGAAGTTATTAGTATGGATTTGAATATTACTTTCCAACGGTAATATTTAAATCCACACTATAAATACATTGCACTATCTTCAAAAGAAGATAATGGAGGATCTGCAAAGTGAAATTAAAGCCAAATATTCAAGCAACTCCATTCATAGAACACAGAGCAAGAAATACACACATATATTCAAAAGTGTTCTACCCTAGATCTAAGCACAAATCCTATATCCTAAGCTTAGAGAGATTTTTCCATCCTTAGCATTGAGGCTAAACAAATATAAGGGAAAATCTCAACCTAGTTGGAAACCAAACAAACCTTACCCAAATCGATCGGTTAAGTTTGTAGGTGAGTGTGAACTTCCCAGAACATCTAGCAATCCCGAAAGGGAGGGTAGGCGATCCCGTGAGGGTGATAAGTCCCGTTTGAGTGTGAACTCGGTAAACATCTGTTGGGTGTTGGACTAACAAATTAAACTAAGTCCAGTTGGTTAAGTTGGTGCCCCTGATGATAGGGAGGAGTAAATGTAGGAGTTGGACTCCGAACCACTATAAAATCGTGTGTTCTTTCTTCGTTTATATTCTTCTTACTTGTCATATGCATTTGATTATAAGCAAAACACACATCGTTCTTAAAAGCAAAAAAAAAGAGTAATTGGAATCACTCTGCCCTCACCCCTATTTTATATGCATTACATGGTATTTTTCCGTGTTCTTGGGTTTTCAAATCGGGACCAGCACTTACCAAGTTGAATATTAGATCTTTCAAGTTTTCTGGTAAGCAAAGCGATCTGTTCAGCTTGGCTTATTATGTTCCAACAGGTTCAGTGGCCTTTGATCTGCTGTTGGTTGCTTTGAATGCAACTGATTTTGATGTGGAGGTTGTGGCTTCAGCAGGCGACTCGTCTTCTTCTTCTTGCCCTCTTTCGATCAGATCGAACTCATGGGCTCTAAGACTTAGGAACAGGCTACTTGGCTTCATCTTGGCAATATCTTGGCAGTCCTTGATTACAGTGACTTTCATGTCCCACTTCTTGGTAAGGGATCTCAAGATCTTGTAATTGATGTCATTATCTGACATCTCTCGTCCAAGTTCTCGTAGCTTGTTGACTGACATGGTGATTCTCCCATCGAGCTCATTGATGGTTTCATTTGGCAGCATCTTAAGTTTTTTGAACTTCACCAGTTCAGCTTGCAATCAGCTGTCTTTGATTTGATCATTTCATTCACACATCTCAGCAAGCGTATCCCACATCTGTTTAGCTGTCTTGAGATACTTTATCTTTTCTTTGGTTGTCTTATCCATGGTCTTCATGATTATATGTCTGGCTATTGTATCTAGAGTATACAGCTTTCTCTCTTCAGCATCCATCAGGGCAGGACTCTTTCGGACAAGGCTTCCAACTGCAAAATCTTGATCACCCCCAACAACTAGGTTGTCATGATATATGATGATAGGTCCTCGTTCAATGACTTCCATCATTCTGCCGCTTATTGACCTCAGATGGTTGCACATGTATATTATCCAGTCTGCATACTCATCAATGGAAAATTTAGTCAAATCATGATACATACCAGAAGTATTATCCATGCTGAGTGATTTTGAAAACGAATGAGTTTTGAAAACGGTTTTTCAAGATCAGTTCAAGTGACCACAAAGATTCTTCCTCAAGAGCCGATGATACTCAAAGCCAGTGGTCTGTAGAACCACTGCTCTGATACCACTTGTAGGTCTCGAACGGGTTTCGTGAGGGCAGAAGTCTAGAGGGGAGGGGTGAATAGACTTCTGAAAACTTTTTCGTGCAGATCAGGTGTGATTGCAGTTTGCCTGATCAGAGTGCAAGTGAATCAGTTTAGACTGATATTCAATCTTACTGAGTGCCTGAAGGTAGATCAGTTAGATATCTGTCAGTTTAACTGATAGTGCGGATGCTAGTTTGTACCCGTGTGAAAAACCAGTTTTATAAAATCAGATTCTCAAGTAAGTTTTCAATTGGCTGACTAAGCTGTCCACCTGATCAGATCAGTTGCTTGGTGCAGACTGATATTAACTCATAATATGTATGCAGTTTTAAGCTCAGTTGTGTGTAATAGTGTAAAGCAATAAAGAGCAAGTAAATGCACACAAGATTTTTATAGTGGTTCAGACAATCGGTCCTACGTACACTCTTCCCTATCACAAGGGGCACCAACTAAACCAACTTAACCGACTGGACTTAGTTTAATGTGTTAGTCCAACACCCAACAGATGTTTATCGAGTTCACACTCAACCGATCCCAGAAATCAGAACTAGAATCCCTAGTCTGAAATCTTGCAAAAACAAACTTAACCTAACTTTTTGAGTTTGGGTAAAGGTTTGTTGTGGTTCCAACTGGAAATCTATCCTAGTGTTTATGTAGCCAAAAGCTAGAGGATAAGATTTCTATGCTAAGAACAATGGGATGAACAGGTAAGAATAATCTTCAAATATGGTGTTCTTCGAGCGAAAATTCTGCTATATTTTTTGCTTCTTGATAATTTCCATTGTATTTCCATTGTTCTGCTCTTTTCCTTTTCTTCTTCACTTTGAAGAGCAATCCCATTTTATAGACCACGAAATCAAAGAGCCGTTGGAGAGCAATTTGAATTTCCGGCTATATTTGGTAGGTTTGTATGATTTGATGTGACGTGCTTCGAATATCGGCGTGGCCGAAGGCATGATTAGCGTTGTTTGTCTCCGCAGCATCGAATCCCGCATTGTCAGCTCTTTTTGTGCACATGTCACTCTCATTGGCTTCACGAGTACAACACTTCAGTATTTATCTAATTGACGTTTGATATTCTTTTTGTAGAATATTCGCGCATGGTGCAGTGTACCATTTTGGTTGACGCCGGTGAGGTGACTTTGATCGGATAAGCGATCGGTCTACGATAGAGTCTTCGATGCGATTGTCTTAGCACAATTTGTAGGACTCGGTGATGGAGGTCTTCTGGTCTTCTTGATCTTCTGGTAGTCTTCGATCTTCAGGTTACTCTCGAGTTTCGGTGTCTTGATGTCATCTTGAGTCTTGGTTTCTTCTTTGAGTCTTCAGGTTTCTCTGAGTCTTCAGGCTTATCTGAGTCTTTAGGTTTCTCTGAGTCTCAGTGTCTTCAGTCTTCACCTGATCATCTGACTTCTTCTTGTCTTGTGACTTGTCTTAGTCTTCTGATCATCTGACCTTATCTGGTCATCTAATAATTTGACCCGACCTATACATATTGAGTTCCCCCTCAATATGTGACCTATCTTTTACATCAGTTATCAATACATTTCAAATTTGGTCATCTTAATCGATTCTAAGTCATCAATACTAATGATCGACCGGGTCCTATTACAACCTGTTTTGGAACTTCCATCAAAACTAAATACAAATTTCTCCAATGATCTGATCTGATGGATGACTTTTCATTATCTTTGTTTTGGGAACCAACTGTTTTGGATACTGTGAATCTTGTGACAGATTTTTAGTATTTGAACTTTTGGGTAATGTTGTATCAGATGTTGAAGGAACATTCTGATCAACATCCTTACTATTTTTAGTGTCATCAATATCTTTGGATACTTCTATCAAATATGATACATTATCTTCAACACTTTTACCTGCAAGACTTGTAAGTTCATCAAATACCATATTAACAGATTCTTGCATTGTATCAGTTCTCAAGTTATAGATTCTATAAGTCTTGCTATTCTTAGAATATCCTAAGAAAAATCCTTTATCACTCTTTGAATCAAACTTGTGCAACTGATCTCTACCATTCAAAATGTAACAAACACAACCAAAACCATGAAAGTATTTCAAATTTAGTTTCTTGTTATTCAGAATCTCATAGGGAGTAAAATTACTACCAGAACGAATGTATACTCTATTCACAATGTGACAAGCAGTATTTAAAGCTTCAGCCCATAATTTCTTAGAAAGACTTTTTGAGGTTAGCATAACTCTTGCCATTTCTTGCAAAGTTCTATTCTTTCTTTCAGCAATCCCATTTTGTTGAGGAGTTTTAGGTGAAGAAAACTCTTGCAAGATACCTTTCTTTTCACAAAAATTAGTAAACAAACTGTTTTCAAATTCTCTTCCATGATCAGACCTTATCCTACTAATCTTTAAATAGAAAACAGTTTTGAACCTTTTGTAAAGAATTTTAAACTCAGAAAAGGTATCAGATTTTTCTTTCAGAAATATAACCCAAGTATATCTAGAAAAATCATCTACAAGAACATAAGAATACCTCTTTCCACCTAAACTTTTAGTTTCCATAGGACCCATTAGATCCATATGAATCAACTCACAACACCTGTCTATTGTACATGCCGACAACATTTGATGTGTTGTCCTTACTTGCTTACCTTTCTGGCATGGTCCAAAGATTTTTCCTTTTTCAAAGTTAAAATCAGGTAAACCAACAGCAGCACATAGTCTATGCAATTTCTGAATACTTCTGTAATTAGCATGACCAAGTTTTTGATCCCACAAAATAATATCATATGCTTTAGCACTTTTACAAGTATGATTTGAACCAATCAAATAACAATTATCAGCAGATCTATTGCTAGTTATTAAGCATTCATCATTCTTATCAAACACATAACATGAATTCTTGTCAAATTTCACATGTAAATCATCATCACATAACTGACTAATACTAATCAGATTAGCAAGTAATCCTTTTACATGTAACACATTTGCCAACTTTGGAAAACCAGGAACATTCAAGGTTCCTTTACCAACAACTTTACCTTTTGAACCACCACCATAGGTAACATGGCCACCATCACAAGATGTATAATTAGACAAATGATTAACTTGACTAGTCATGTGTCTAGAACAACCACTATCAAAGTACCAAGATCCAGGAACACATGCTTTCAAAGATATATACAAAACATTACTTGACATGTTCTTATTAATCAACTTTTTAGTGTTGTTAATTTATTTTATAGGGTGTTCAACTTTATCAGGTAAAAAAATTCCAGTTTTAAGTCTCTTCTTACCTTAGAACAATATGGACGCATGTGACCTACTCCAGCATATTAAAACAGACACACACTTTAAACAAACCATCAGATTTCTTTTGTTTACCTTTAAAAGATTTTGGTAAAGAAGTTCCAGCTTTTACAAAAGAAATAGGTTCACAGGATATAGGAGTATTTTCAAAAGTTTTCTCAAAACCAAGTCCAGCATTACCATATCTACCAATCATTAATGTTTCATTCAATTTAGTAGTACTAGCTAAAAAAAAAATTTAAAACTAAGAGTAGTGCACTTGAGTTCATCTTTCAAAGCAGAAATTTCCACATCTTTTCTAGTTAAAAGAACATCAAGCTTTTTAAGATTTTCTTTCAAATCTGAATTTTCTAAAGCTAAGGAACTCAACACTTGTTTTTGAGTTTCTAAATTAGATTTAAACTTCAGATATTCAGAGTTACAATCAGCAGAACTTGATGTTCCAACATTCAGAATAGTTCCAGCAAAATAGTTAATCTTAGAATCATATTTACTGAATGTTGTTTCAGATGTTGTGATAACATCTGAATCTGCTTCAGACCAATAATCATCAAGATCATCATCAAATGTATCATCATAAATTATTCTAGCAGACATAACATTTAATTAACATTTACCAGCATCAGTTTTATCATCAGAATCATCACTTAAGGTAGCATTAAAGTTCATCTTCTTCCTAAGCATAGTATTAGCACATTCATTAACATAATGACCATATCCAGAACATGCATCACATTTAACCTTTTTCATGTACTCAGGATCATATTTGAACTTGTTATCCTTAGTGAATTGTCTAGATTGATTGAAACTGGAGGACTGATAAGGAACAAGCTTTTTATCAGAGGGAGAAGTATTCTGATTTTTTCTATCTTTTGGTTGAAAATTACCATTTGGTCTTCTGAACTTTCCTTTTAGAAAAGATTTGAATTGCTTAGTGATAAGAGCAAATTGTTCAGAAATATCTTCATCACATAAATCAAAAACATCATCATTAGAATCAACTTCAATTACATAAGGATGTTTACCAATATTTTCAGAAGTTTCACCTCTAAAAGCAAGTACTTTCTTGTCTTTATCTTTCTCATGTTTATCATCATCTAACATATTTGAGTTAATTTCATAAGTTTTCAAAATACTGATCAACTCATTTTGACTTAATAATTCAGTGTTCTTAGCCTATTCTATTGCACATATCTTAGCATCAAATCATTTAGGAACAGTTCTAAGTATTTTATTAACAAACCGAGTGTTGGAAATTGGATCACCAAGTGAGCGTGACTCATTAGCAATCTCACTTATCCTTTCATTGTATGATGGAATGTTTCATCATCTTTCATCTTCAAGTTTTCAAACTTGGTTCCCAACATTCTGAGTCTAGTCCTTCGAACACTTTCTGATCCCTCACAATGTTCCTGCAATATTTCCCATGCATCCTTAGAAGAAACACAGTTAGATATTAGTTTAAACATAGAAACATCAGTAGCAGTAAATATCGCATTAAGGGCTTCAGAATTGAAATTGGTCGATGTGCATTCATCATTGGACCAATCAATTTCCTTTTTTACTAGCAATTCTCCATATTTATCATCAATTGTCTTTGGTGGATTCCAACCAGATAACACACTACGCCTGTTGTGGCCCCACCATGACAAGGTGATCATTCTAGGGCGACCAAAGAATGGGGCGACCAGGCTATAGCGAGCAACCAGGAGGCGACCACCTAAGCCTGGTCGCCACAACTCGGCGGTTCTCCCATAGAGTCGTTGCACAAAATATAGGATAAGATCAGGGACATTCATGGAGGTGGATCCTCAGGGCATAGTCGGGGAAGGTCCAACTAATGGCGAGATTCACGCCAAGAAGAAGGGGATCTATTCCCAGCCAGCGAAAAACCCTAAGAGGCCGAGGGTTCCGGCCCATGAAGGGAGAAAAACCTAGTTCGCAATCTAATAGTAAACGTTGTAATGCTCATTGTAAAGGATTTAAATCTTAGTTCTTAGGCAGAGATTATAGCGAAATTCCTGGCTTGGTATTGCCCCCGAACTTAGTCGTATTTGGCGAACCAGGTCACCAAATTGTGCATTCTCTCTTGTCTGCATTCATTATTGTTATTTTGTGAGTGATTGTTCATACGCTTGAATAATTTTGGCTATAACAATTTGGCGCCATCTGTGGAAAATCAACTCAATCGGATCCACAAATCAATAAAGAACTCACAAAGAGCAATGGCTCAGAACAACATCCCAATCACTGGCCTCGAGACCGATCCACGCGACGGAGTGGAGGCATCCCTATCCTCGGAATCGAGGTCCCTGCAGGCGAAGGATGCGGATGAGCAGAACTGGGATCAGATCTTCAAGACTCCCGCAGGGATGAAAAATGCTTGGGTATATTTGCGCAAGTGGAATCTAAACTTTGACGATGACGATGACCAGCAGCCCACCGTCAAGATCGCTCGCCCCGGGGGGATGGGGCAACAAAGGGAAAAGCCTAACTGGGGGGACAACTCGGCCTCAACCAAGCCATCTCGGCCGCGAAGGCTAACCCTCCACCAAGAGAGGGGGCGAACAGAGCCTGCCACATGGATGGGCAACCCGAAAGGCCCCGAGACATCTCGATCTTCAACCGACTGGGGGACAACCAATCGAACAACTCGGTCTTCAACCATCTAGGCAGTAACTTGGCACAAAAAAGACCAATCCTTGCGGAGGATGAGGCTAATTCTCACCAGATGGTCATGATCGAAGAGAGCGACCACCAAAGGAAATTTAGGAACGAGCCACGCATTTTGACATTAAGTCGACTCAGCACCAGTGACCATCGGGATGCCCGCACGAACCAGCAAGAGGTCGAGCTCGTCGCCCTGAGGCAAACGGTCAGGGCCCTTCAGGAGAGGATGAATAGTCAACCAGTCCCCGCCAAACAGGTGACCAATCTGGCACTCCCCTTGTCGGCGCTCAGCGCGACCATTACGATCGCTCCCACTCAGGCTAAGATGAACACCGCCTTGATTGATCAGTACGGAGGGGACTCTGACCCGAGGACACATCTCGCCAAGTATAACTCATACATGACGTCCGTAGGAGCATCTAACGCAACCATGTGCTGACTTTTTCCCCTCTCTCTGAACGAGCAAGTGCACAAGTGGTTCACATCCATTGCCCCTCAATCTATTGACTCTTTTGAACAGCTGGGTTGGCTCTTCATGGGGCATTTCACGGCCATGGCGCCCAGACCCGCAGGGAAGTAGCGATTGGTGAACATCGTGTCAAGGCGAAGACAAGACAGACAGATCCTACCTAGAAAGGTTTGATCGGCTCATCTTGGACAGGAAGTAGATGGGCGATGAGGCCAAGTTATTGGGTGTAATCGTCGGGCTGAAGAAGGGAACTAAGCTCTGGCAAAATGTCATCGCCAACTATCCAGCGACTTATACGGAATTTTGGACTCGCGCGAGTG
This sequence comes from Stenogyne calaminthoides, assembly GCA_037126765.1. Classification (NCBI taxonomy): domain Eukaryota; kingdom Viridiplantae; phylum Streptophyta; class Magnoliopsida; order Lamiales; family Lamiaceae; genus Stenogyne; species Stenogyne calaminthoides. The sequence continues at coordinate 14,007,207 of JBBCBC010000012.1, read as the reverse complement.
TCATCATCAACACCATGGAGCTTCTTGCAGCCAGGATGGGAGATACGAAGAAAGTCGCCCCAAGACAAATAAAAAGTCGGGCATTATAAGACTCCCAGCAACTTTAAGCCTTTCGAAGACCTGATAGCGGTAAAACTGATAGAGGACTTCGGCATGTCCCCGGGATACATCTATACCCAGATCAAGGACAAGCGACTACTTGGGGAACCTCGACCCATAAAGAAGAGCGACGGTCGGCAGACCCCCGGGAAATACTGCCATTACCACGAGATGGTCGGCCATAATACCAACAAATGTTGCGACCTACTAAAGCAACACTAGAAGCTCTACGAAGATGGAATGTTGAACGAACATGTCAGGTGACCGCAACCTAAGGAAAACCGAAGGCGCAATGACATACCCTCGTAGCAAAATGAGGTCGCCAAGCAAGCCGAAGAACAGAAGGGTGCCCGGTGAGCACCTCCCAGGCCAAAGCACAACAGCGAATGGGTAATCCACATCTTGTCTCCGCTCGGGAAGGTGGAAGGACTCTCTGCGTCTACCTCGCTATCAAAAAGGCACCAGAAAGCCGAACTGAGGGAAATGGCCAACACGGTCCGACTATGCCTACCGGTGAATGCAACAACACAAGAAGTCAACCGGATTCAGTTTGAAGAATAGGACAAGGTGGGAATCGTTTACCCAAACATCTATCCTCTGGTCATCTCTGCCAAGATCATGGGGGTAACGGTCAAGTGAGGCATTCTACAACATACTGTTCAAGAAGACGTTCGATGAGCTCGGCGACTATCACAGCTACCTTGAACCAAGCGAACACCTGGTTAGAGGCTTCGGGGATGCAACAATAAAGCCCCAAAGAATCATCTGCTTAGCAGTGGAACTGGTCTCTTTTTTAGATAGGGCCATTACGGCAACAAAACTTTTTGATTTCCTTGTAATTGACATGTTTTCGACCTTTACCGATTTCCTCGGCAGGCCATTTGAACATGAATTCGAGGCTGCGTCCTCAACTTACTATTTCTGTGTAAAGTTCCCCACGATAGATGGGGTGGTCAGCACCGTAAAGGGCAACCAACTTGATGCAAGAGGATGTTTGATTTATACCCATTCTTATTTAAATTATGTTCCAAACACATACAACCTGATACAAACAATCGAGCACAACGATCCAATACAGATCGACGATGATGGCCCAATCACCATGCAAAGTGACCTCAATAAAATAAGAAACCAGGTCGACCACGATCTAGAGCCAAGGTTGGGCCCCGAGCCGAGCAAATTCATCATCCAAGAGGCAATCGATGAACCAAGAGGGAACCAACAACGAGCCACGCCGGGCGAACAACTCGAGAAGGTCATGGTGGACCCAGCCTGCTAGGACTTGGAAGTAATAATTGGCTCCAAGATATCGCCGGAACTACGGGGGCAGATAATCGACCTCCTCAAAAGCAACTTGGATGTCTTCGCTTGGTCGCACAAAGACATGGTAGGCATCGAACCCAAAGTCGCATGCCATCGACTGAACATCGATTCCGATAGAAAGCCAGTCACCCAAAAGCGAAGGAAAAATTTCGGCCAAAAAAATACGCAGCGCTGGCCGAGAAAGTGAAAAAGTTGCTCGATAACAAACTCATCGAGCAGGCCGACCAGCCGCAGTGGGTGTCAAACGCCGTTCTAGTAAAAAAAATAAATGGGTCATGGAGATTGTGCATCTTCACCAACCTAAACAAAGCATGCCCCAAGGATTTCTTCCCCATGCCACATATCAACCACCTGATCGACAGCACAGCCAGCCATGAGATGATGTCCTTCATAGATGCATTCATCGGCTACCATCAGATATCCATACACGAGGACGATCAACAACATACCTCCTTCCTTACCGAAAAGAACATGTATTGTTGGAAAAAGATGTCATTCAGCCTTAGGAATGCTGGTGCCACTTACCAACGGCTGGTAAACCACATGTTTTCGGACGAGATTGGGAAGACCATGGAAGTATACGTAGATGACATAGTCATCAAAAGCTTGAAAAAATAAGATCACCTCACCCATCTCGCCCAAACCTTTGCCATCCTTCGGAAATTCAACATGAGGCTCAACCCAAAGAAATGTAACTTCGGGGTAGGGTCTGGAAAGTTCCTCAGCACCTAGTCAGTAAACGAGGAATAGAAGCCAACTCGTCCAAGATCAAGGCGATATTGGAAGTGGGCAGTCCACGAAACCCGAAAGAGGTCCAAAGATTAGCAGGGAGCTTGGCCGCCCTCAGCAGGTTCATATCGCGAATGGGAGACAAGTGCAAGTCTTTCTTCGATATACTTAAAAACGCTAAAGGTAACTTCCAGTGGATGGAAGAAGCCCAAATGGCGCTAGACAACATCAAGGATTACCTAACCAACCCAAGGGTCCTGTCCAAACCTGTCCCGGGAGAGAAACTTTACATGTACCTCGCCGCCTCAGAAACTGCCCTGAGCTCGGTCCTGGTACGGAAGGAGGGGCAAACGGATTTCCCAATATACTACGTAAGCCAAGTACTCAACGAGACAGAACAGAGACACCCGCCCCTCGAAAAAACTCTCATATGCCCTCGTAATGAGTGTCAGGAAGATGCGACCATATTTCTTCGACCACCAGGTGGAAGTGTTGACCTCGCTTCCATTAAGGAACACGCTACATCGACCAGACACCACGAGACAATGTATGAAGTGGGAAATTGAGATCGGCCAATTCGGAGTCGCGTATGCTCCCCGAACAGCCATCAAAGCACATGCCCTGGCCGATTTCGTCGTAGAACTTACCTTCCCAACCAGCCCATAGACATCGACCAGTCCGCCGTGGGAACTTTATGTGGATAGATCATCCACATGCACCCGGGCAAGGGCAAGAGTGGTGTTAACCAGCCCAGATGGATACTCTGTCTAGACGTCAATCATGTTCGACTTCCAAGTAACCAACAATGAGGTAGAATATGAGGCCCTCATCGGAGGATGGGAAATGACAATGGCCATGGGCGTTAGAATACTAAAAATACACACTAACTCGCAACTAGTCGTGTGCCAGGTGTCGGGGGAATACGAGATCCGAAATGACAGAATGACCGCATATCAAGAGGTCGTCAGAAGTATACTAGAAAAATTTGACCAAGTATATGTGGAGTTGGTGTCCAGAAACACCAAATCTCAAGCAAATGCCTTGGCCAGGCTGGCAACATCGGAGGTACCAACGGAAATGAAGGAAATCACCATCACAAAACTAACGCATCCGTCGATCACATGCACCTTGGTCGCCATAGCCGACCCCATGAAAATCGACAATAAAGACTGGATGACACCAATCATCGAGTATCTCAAAACTAGAGACCTCCCCGAGATAGGGTCCAAGATCGCCAATTACAGATGAGGGCAGCAACGTACGTAATGATTAACGATAGCTTGTACAAACGGGAGTTCAGCATTCCGCTACTCAAATGTGTGACGGCAGAACAAGGGCAACTTATACTGAAGGAAATCCATGAAGGAGTTTGTGGAAACCATACGGGAGGCCAATCCCTAGCCCATAAAGTGGTACGGCATGGATACTTCTGGCCAACGTTAAAGAAAGACACCCTCAAATACGCAAAAATGTGCCATCGATGTCAAATATTCACACTATCAATCAAGGTACCTCCGGAAGAGCTAACCAGCATCGTGAGCACATGGCCTTTTGCGAAATGGGGAATCGACATTATTGGTCCCTTGCCTACAGCCCTGGGGAAGGTGAGATTTTCTCTCGTCGCGGTTGACTACTTCATGAAGTGGGTTGAAGCCGAAGCCCTCGCAACAATCGACCAAGAGAACGTTATAAAATTTATCTGGAGAAATATCATTTGTCATTTCGGCCTCCCACAAGCCATAGTAATGGATAACGGAAAGCAGTTCGATGGCCTCAAAATCGACAACTTCTTCAGAAAGTAGAAAATAACAAAACTCTTCTCCACACCCTACCACCCCCAGTCTAACGGCCAAGTTGAGGCGATCAACAAAATTATCAAACACACGCTAAAGGCGCGACTTGAAGGGGGGAAGGGCAAGTGGGCGAGCGAGCTGCCCGAAGTGTTATGGTCATACAGAATAACTTGTAGGACATCTATGGGAGAAACACCCTACTCCCTCGCATTCGGGACAGAGGCGGTGATCCCAGCAGGAGTCTTCATACCTAGCCATCGAACGCATCAGAGCCTCGAACAACAATGACATGGCAATGGAGACTAGCTTGGACCTACTGGAAGAAAAAAGGACAGAGGTAAACGTAAAGAATGCCAGCTACAAACGACAGGCAGAAAGTACTACAACTCAAAGGTCAAACTCTGGCAATTCAAGGAGGGTGCTCTCGTCCTAAAAAAGATACTTGGAGTTCCCAAAGGAGTACTCGGCCCCACCTAGGAGGGCCCGTTCAAAATATCCAAATGCCTGGCCAACGGGGCATACGAGATCGAAGATCTGGATAGCACACCAGCCCAATATCCATGGAACGCGGCCCACCTAAAGAAATACTTCCAATAGAAAATAGTTGATAGCCCATTTTTCATTTTGCCATTTTCTTTGTAACAACTTCTTAAATCCAAGGAAAGTCTTTTATAATAAATTACGTTTGTAAAGTCATGTGCATCTTAGAATAAGTCAACCAGGAATTGTCCCAAGGACGACCTGCATGACAAAGGTCGGGTCAAAAGGGTGGTCGCCAAACGCATAAGCCGACGACCTACGACAAGAAGCAATACCCGAAACTCACGTCGACAAGGCCGTCCATCGCTTTGGCCGCACGACCAAACATGATAACCTTCTTAGAGACAACATCGTAACACGACTAAGCCAAAGTTTAGACATGCCGCATAAGATAAGATGGCTAAAACATAGTCCAGACACATCACACCATAACCAAATGGCGATAAGGACATAGGCAAGACTCATAGTTGCAGGTGTATGTCTGGGCTTGCATGACCTGTTGGGGAATAAGGGTGCCAGGATCTATTCGAGTTGTATTTAAATACATATTTAAATTAATCAATTAATTACTAACATGAATTATTCCTAATTCAATTCAACATAATAATTAATAAGCAAGTTATATCATGCGAGCACGTATTTCACGTAAATCCTAAGCATGCGGAATCTAGGAATTTACGTAAATACTAACCTTTTGTAGAGACAACCGCTGAGACGATGGATCTACCTAAAGTGCATTCTCAATTATGTCCCACGTCCAACGAACGTAATCCGGTGGGAGGATTATCAACGAACGATTTTAATCTTTAAAAGGAGAAAAGAAAAATTTTAGCCACCACCTTTGTGGATTTCTAATTTTTCCAACACATGGAATTGCACTTGGGGATGAAAGACTCATCCCCTATTTATAATACTAGAGGTGGTCGATTTTTGCCCTAGGAAAAAGATGGGAAAATCTTTTCTTGATCTACAAGAAATCTTGAATATATCCAATATATTCTTTTCTCCATAATTAAATATTCCATAAAAATCCCACTTCCTTATACTATAGTGATTTTCGAAAATCTCAAATAAACAGGGAAGAAAATAAGATCTTTTTCCTTTCTTGAACTTATGGGATAAACTTGTATCTCAAGAATACTTATTTCACAAGATCTTTCCAAGAAAATCAAGAAAATATCTTTTCTCTCTCCCACCTCATTTTTCGAAAATTGCAAGGAAAAATTGGGCCAAAATATTTTTTCTCCTCTTCATTAATTGGACTTTAGTTTGGGCTACTTGAAGGGCCTTTAGGAGAATTACGATTGGACCTCTAATGGGCTATGAAGCTTTAATATTTAGCCAAAATATTATTCAAGCCCAATTAATATTAATTTACTCCACTATAAAATTAATATTGAACTATCCATCTTAACCCACATTACGACTTCACAATAATATGGCTCCCGATCATTATTTCTCGCGTTTAAGATTATCTTAGTCCATTAATTAATTAAGTCACTGAACATACTTTATATTAATTAATATTTTTGTCCTTGGAGTAAAGACAGCTCAACATTATTATCCATACCGGAAATAAATTTCCACTTGCAAGATTTGGTATGATAAAGATTCTGAGCCCACCAAGGGGACAAATCAAGCAAGCTGTACTTGCACGCGATTCTCCGTATTAAATCTTAGCAATCATCATGTAATTAATAATGTTGCCCAAGATACAAGGTATCGAATCACATTGATTCTCTTCCCATCATAAGTCAAAGCAATAATTATTAATTTCACACGATCCTATTTAAGGAACGAAGATTAAGAAATAACGAACCACTGAGGTCTAATTCTTGTATATTCAGTACCGAAGAATTTATCCTCCAGTAGGTCCTTTTCAGCGCACCAGAATGCACTAGTGTAATCCCTTGGTCAAGACAAGCCAATCTGAGTCTTACACTTCAACCTTTCATGATGGGTTGTTCATTTTCATCTGGGTTGTGAATTTGTACTTAGTCGCGAGGAACTGTTAATTTGATCTTCTGTGATCTGGTATCACCAAATTAACTACAACGCGACACGTACTGAATTTATCGAACGGGTATGCAGTAAATATATATAACATTCATTCATATTTAATGCAGCATGTGATAAATAATTTATTTCAGTAAAATAAATAAGAAATGCAGTTTGGTTATACAAAGTAAAAGCTTATTTTTCAGTATAACCCCAACAATCTCCCACTTATACTCAAAGTCTGCTTTTAAGTATACTACAGCATGTCTCGTGTTCTATGTGACATCTAATGTCACCCTACACCAACCTAATAATATTTCTCCCACTTATACTCAAAGCAGATTGGCAATGCTCTTGACACTCATTCCTTCCACATGTCTCTCGAATGTACTCTGAGGCAGACCCTTTATGAATGGATCTGTTAGGTTGTCTTCAGACGCAATCTTTGTCACCTTTATGTCCCCTCTCTTAACGATTTCTCGTATAAGATGGTATTTTCTTTCTATGTGTTTGTTGGCCTTGTGGGCTCTCGGTTCCCTATAATTTGTAACTGCTCTGGCGTTATCACAGTAAACCGTGATCGTGTTGGGCAAATTCGGAATGACGTCCAAGTCCACTAGGAAGTTCTTGAGCCAAACCTCTTCTTTCGCTGCTTCACAAGCAGCTACATATTCGGCTTCCATGGTAGAATCGGCGATGCATTTTTGCTTAACGCTTCTCCACGTCATGGCTCCTCCCTCCATGCAAAACACACTACCCGAGGTTGACTTTCTGGAGTCTATGTCTGATTAGAAATCTGAGTCCGTATAACCGATGGGGATTAGACTGTCCGATTGATAAACCAACATTTTGTCCCGTGTCCTCTTTAGATACTTCAAAATGTTCTTAACCGCAGTCCAATGCTCTTTCCCAGGGTTACTTTGTTATCTTGCAACCATTCCTACGACGAAGAAAATATTCGGTCTCGTGCAAATCATCGCGTACATGAGGCTTCCCACAGCCGAAGCATAAGGGATGCCCTTCATGTCATCTATTTCATGTTGTGTCTTGGGACACATTTTTTTGGATAGATGGATTCCATGTTTGAAAGGTACGAAACCTTTCTTGGAATCTTGCATGTTGAATCACTTCAAAACGGTATCTATGTATGAAGCTTGCGAAAGCCCGATCATCATTTTCTTGCTATCTCAAGTGATCTTGATCCCTAGGACGTGACCGGCTTCTCCCAAGTCCTTCATATCAAACTGCTTTGACAGCCATGCCCTTACGTCTGACAACATCTTTACATCGTTCCCGATGAGCAGAATGTCGTCTACGTATAGTACCAAGAATACCAAGGCAGTTCCGTCACGCTTTTTATACACACAACTTTCGAAACTATTTTGATCAAAACCGTAGGATTTTATAACTTGATCAAAATACTGATTCCAAGCACGGGATGCTTGCTTCAGCCCGTAAATGGACTTCTTTAGCTTGCAAACCAGATGCTCTTGGCCTTTTTTAATGAAGCCTTCGGGTTGTTGCATATAGATTTCTTCGTCAAGACTTCCGTTGAGGAAAATTGTCTTGACATCCATTTGCCAGATCTCAAAATCTAGATGCGCAGCAATCAACAAGAGAATTCGGATGGACTTGAGCATGGCTATGGGCGAAAAGGTTTCCTCATAGTCGATCCCTTCTTTCTGAGTGTACCCTTTTGCCACTAGCCTCGCTTTAAAGGTTTCAACCTTCCCGTTCGGTCCCCTTTTTCTCTTGTATACTCACTTGCATCCAATGGGTTTTACCCATTAAGTGGTTCGACTAGCTCCCACACTTTATTGTGATCCATTGAACCCATCTCGGCTTTCGTTGCTGTTTGCCAAGATGTTGCATCCTTGTCTTGGATCGCCTTGTTGTAGGACAATGGATCTGATTCTTCTCCCGAGATCAAGTCCGAGGACTCTCCGATCCCTAAGAATTGCTCGGGTTATCTGACAACCCTCCCACTACGACGAGGTTCCGGTTGTGTTGGCGTGACGCGTGGTATGTCTTCTTTAAATTGGTTAAATGGAGTTTGCCCCTTAAGTTCTTCCAAGGTAATCTCGCTTCTAGGCTTTTTATCGTTCATATAATCTTCTTCCAAAAATCTAAAGTGCTTACTGATTACGACCTTTTGATCTTCGGGACCATAGAACATGCATCCCTTCGTTCCTTTAGGGTATCCTATGAACAACCTTAATTCCGAACGTGCATCCAATTTCCCGACTTCTCTATCCAACACGTATGTCGGACACCTCCAGATCCTCATGTGTCCTAAGCTGGGCTTGCGCCCCGTCCACAATTCCCTAGGGGTTTTTGGAACCGACTTGGATGGCACTAAGTTCAGAATATAAGCCGTTGTTTGCAAGGCGTAACCCCAAAATGATTTTGGTAAATCCGCATAATTCATCATTGATCTTACCATTTCTAGAAGCATCTTGTTTCTTCGTTCTGCAACTCCATTTTGTTGAGGGGTACCAGGTGCAGTCAACTGGGATGCAATCCCTCTTCCGACAGGTAGTTCAAGAATTCATCAGCTGAGGTATTCGCCTCCACGATCAGATCGTAGAAACTTGATACGTTTTTCCTTATGATTCTCTGCTTGAGCCTTAAAATTCTTTGAATTTATCAAAGGTCTCAGATTTATGCTTCATAAGGAAAATGTACCTATAGCATGAGTAATCATTGATAAACGTAACGAAATACTCGTAGCCTCCTCTTGCTTTGATTTGCATTGGACCACATACATCGGTGTGAACGATCTCCAACACTTCTTTTTCTCTAAGCCCATTGGCTCCAAATGCCCTCTTGGTCATCCTACCCTCCAAACATGATTCGCAAGTTGGAAACGGTTCAACCAAAGAAGTGTCTCATTCACATTGGTCGAACGTTTCCTTTTGCTCGAAATAGTAGATGAGTTATAAGATGCATTGTGTGTGTGGTGTGCACAGTTAACAATATAGAGATTGTTCCGTAATGTTCCACGACAGATAACCACATCGTTACGAAAAACAGTAACATTTTTATTAAAATGAACAGAATATCCATCAGCAAATAGTTTTGAAACTGAAATGAGGTTTTTACGAAAAAACGGAAACATAAAGAACATCTCTTAAAATTAAACTCTTGTCTTCAAAAGATAGGTGCACGTCTCCCACTGCTTCAGCTGTCTCTCTCGTAGCATCGCCTAGCGTGATGAGGATCTCTCTTCCACTAAGTTGTCGGGGTCCGCTTGAACCCCTGTAGCGTGAAACAAACATGATCAGTGGATCCCATATCCACTACCCACGAATGGGTAGCATACGCCGCCAAAAAAGTTTCAACAACTAGTGAGAGAGAATTACCTTTCTTTTCATACCATCTGGGTTTGGAACAGGTCCACCTCCAATGTCCTTTTTAACCACAATTAAAACTACTATTTTTTCGGTTTCTTCTGGACACCTAACCTACTTACCGTCTTACCCTTGCCTTTCTCATTACGAGCCTTGCTTTGGTTCTGACTGATCATCTTCACTTTGACCTTGCCTTCCATTGGCCTAGGTCTTGAAAGAAGTTTCTTAGTCACCAAAGCCTCGTCTTCTTGTCCCAAGTGCTTCTCTATCGTCTCCAAGACCTCTTGTAGAGTATCCATAGTAAACATGTGATCAGTCATCACAAAACTATAGTAAAACTCATTAAAACATCTCGGAAGAGTTAGGAACAAGAATTCGATTTGATCCCCTTCATCATACTTAGCACCGAGGTAAGCATGTTTCTCAAAATGGCGCCTGACTTTGAGAACATGATCCCTTACGAGTGTTCCCTCTGTCATCTTTAGCTTGGCCATGCCATTATGATGAAACTGTTCAGTCATACGGCTTTCTGTTGAAAACATTTCTTCTAAACTTTGCATAATTTCCGCAGTTGTTTCAACATCTTTATGAATGTGCTTCAGATCATCAGACAATGAAGTCAAGATCATACACTTCATAAAATTGTTGGCTTGCTCCCAGATTTCATACATGGATCTCTCCTCATTTGACGACCCATCAGTAAGTTTTTCAGGTTTGGGTCTCCCAAGAACCCAATGTTGTGGTTGTGCAGTGAGGACAAATTTCATATTTCTTTTCCAAACATCATAGTTTTCACCAGTAAGTTGGTTTTCTTTGAGCATATATTTCAATGGATTAAAAGGTTACGACATGATGATACTGAAAATAAACATGCATCTTGTGTCAATATCCGGATCAACACAAAGAAAATCACATAATTCGATCACATGTTTCATATTAAAATCTCAAAAAATATGAACATGCATCAGCCAACATCTCAAAACAGTTTTAAATGAGCCTCTTGGGAGGGTCATCATTTAAATCACATTCAAGCAGGTTACAAACAAGAACAGTTACAAACCATTAATTTTAAAAAAAAATTAATAGTTGGCTCCCACTTGATCAATATAAAATTGACAGGGACTTCAGTGAAGTATATGCATATCAATTTTATACCTAAGTAATAACCATGATTAAATACAGAATTATTACTTCGTTTTGATCGAGTTTCTTGGGAGGGTCATCGTCGCCACTAATAATAATTCACAATCATCCTTTTGAGAATTTATTCATGTGAAGGCTTTCTTTTGGCCGTCCCTTAGTGGAATTTCTCCAAAAGATTTCACAAATAAATAAATCATGGAGGTCAAAATTAATTTGATTCAAAACCAAATTAATTATTTAACATACTTAGTAATTTTTGAATTTGAGATTTTTTGTTGGGCAATCTCATGCAAACACATTTAAACAAATTAAATAAAGCACAAGAAAATACAACAATAAATAAAGCAAAGCGGAAAAATAATCATATTGGGCACAAATTATCCAATTGTCATGATTTGATTTTTCTTGGCTTGATTTTAAGAAACGTCGTCTTGAATTTCTCCCACTCGACCGTCTCGAAAAGAACTCCATCTCGAAACGCCATGCCAAGTAGCTCGCAGCCGGGATGCACGCCCGTATTCAGCCGGCCCCTTGGTCGAGCAACCGCGCCCGTGTGCTAGAAGAAGAAGCGCGTCGCAAAGACCAGTTCTCGAAGATCGGCGAAGCCACGGATCGGCCAGCGCTTATCGCATCTTGTATGTATGTATTACCGTCGCCCTCGCCCGCCCGCCCGAGAACTTCGGCTGGCCGTGCGTCCCCGCGCGCTTGTCTTGCCTTGGCCTTCGCCCTCATCCACCACCTGCACGCCCGCCGCGTGTTCTGTGCCCGATACCTTTGCCTGCGCCGCGGCGCTCGTCCGGAAGCGCCCGCCCTGTCTTGCGTTTAAACATCCCAATCCGCCTAACGCCGTCGTGCCCGTCCGCCTGGCGACGTCCGCGTCGCGTGCGTGCCTCCATTGGCACATTTCGCTCTATGCACGTCGCCCGCGTACGGTTTCGGATCCATTTTAACTCCTCGTCTCCACCTTCATCTTCGTTCAGGTTGCAATTTATTTTACAAAAATAAATAAACCTAAATCTAGACTAGTCTATTACATTGAACAAATCAAATAGCCTAATCTACTCGTTGATTTTCTCATGATAAAAACAAATTCGAACTAGTCGAATTAAAACCATTCATACGCATGAAATAAATAAACACATTAAATACCATGACAATTGGATACCTGCAAAAGACATCTAACAATTCTACTATCCAATTTCAATAAAATATAATGGCCAACATAATTTAAATAACAATTTAAATTACAGAGCTCGAAACCGAGGCTCTGATACCAGTTGTTGGGGAATAAGGGTGCCCGGATCTATTCTAGTTGTATTTAAATACATATTTAAATTAATCAATTAATTACTAACATGAATTATTCCTAATTCAATTCAACATAATAATTAATAAGCAAGTTATATCATGCGAGCACGTATTTCACGTAAATCTTAAGCATGCAGAATCTAGGAATTTACGTAAATACTAACCTTTTGTAGAGACAACCGTTGAGACGATTGATCTACCCAAAGTGCCTTCTCAAGTATGTCCCACGTCCAACGAACGTAATCCGGTGGGAGGATTATCAACGAACGATTTTAATCTTTAAAAGGAGAAAAGAAAAATTTTTGTCACCACCTTTGTGGATTTCTAATTTTTCCAGCACATGGAATTGCACTTGGGGATGAAAGACTCATCCTCTATTTATAATACTAGAGGTGGTCGATTTTTTCCCTAGGAATAAAATGGGAAAATATTTTTCTTGATCTCCAAGAAATCTTGAATATATCCAATATATTCTTTTCTCCATAATTAAATATTCCATAAAAATCTCACATCCTTATACTATAGTGATTTTCGAAAATCTCAAATAAACAGGGAAGAAAATAAGATCTTTTTCCTTTCTTGAACTTATGGATAAACTTGTATCTCAAGAATACTTATTCCACAAGATCTTTCCAAGAAAATCAAGAAAATATCATTTCTCTCTCCCACCTCATTTTTTCAAAAATTGCTAGGAAAAATTGGGCCAAAATATTTTCTTCTCCTCTTCATTAATTGGACTTTAGTTTGGGCTACTTGAGGGGCCTTTAGGAGAATTATGATTGGACCTCCAATGGGCTATGAAGCTTTAATATTTAGCCAAAATATTATTCAAGCCCATTAATTTACTCCACTATAAAATTAATATTGAACTATCCATCTTAACCCACATTACGACTTCACAATAATATGGCTCCCGGTCATTATTTTCCGCATTTAAGATTATCTTAGTCCATTAATTAATTAAGTCACTGAACAGACTTTATATTAATTAATATCTTTGTCCTTGGAGTAAAGATAGCTCAACATTATTATCCATACCGGAAATAAATTTCCACTTGCAAGATTTGGTATGATAAAGATTCTGAGCCCACCAAGGGGACAAATCAAGCAAGCCGTACTTGCACGCGATTCTCCGTATTAAATCTTAGAAATCGTCATGTAATTAATAATATTTCCCAAGATACAAGGTATCGAATCGCATTGATTCTCTTCCCATCATAAGTCAAAGCAACAATTATTAATTTCACACGATCCTATTTAAGGAACGAAGATTAAGAAATAATGAACCACTGAGGTCTAATTCTTGTATATTTAGTACCGAATAATATATCTTCAGCGCACCAGAATGCACTAGTGTAATCCCTTGGTCAAGACAAGTCAATCTGAGTCTTACACTTCAACCTTTCATGATGGGTTGTTCATTTCCATCTGGGTTGTGAATTTGTACTTAGTCGCGAGGAACTGTTAATTTGATCTTCTGTGATCTGGTATCACCAAATTAACTACAACGTGACACGTACTGACTTTATCAAACGGGTATGCAGTAAATATATATAACATTCATTCATATTTAATGCAGCATGTGATAAATAATTTATTTCAGTAAAATAAATAAGAAATTCAGTTTGGTTATACAAAGTAAAAGCATACTTTTCAGTATAACCCCAACATGACCAACATTCCATAAGCAAAGCAAGAAACTCATATGTAAATGCACAGCGAGAGTCAAGAAAATATAAAGATTTCATTCATTAGATAAGGGCACGAAGGCCGAATACAAAAAAGGGACTCGTAGGCCACTTACAAGTTCATACCCCAAGGGGCCGTGCAAACATAAAAAAGAAAAATATTCAAAAGAAAGAGGTTCACAGACGCCCTATACAAACTTTTAGCAAGGGGGGGGGGGGTACTAAGTACCGTCCCCCGACCTATCCACCCTCTCGACCATGACCTGATCACCCACCTGTTCCTCACCTCCGATGACATCTCCGCTCGGGGGCAACCCCCACCACGCCACTACCGCCCGCCGCCTCAGTCGTGGGCACAGGCATCGCAATAAGGTCGACATGCGCCTCCCCAGAGGAGCCCCCAAGGTCGGAACTCCCGCCTGGCCTCGTCAACCTGCTCGCCGGAGCCAAGAATGACAGGTCGACACTAAAATTGGCCAAGTTCGCCATGGGTAGCACCACGTCGGCCTCGGGCAGGCAGTCAGCGATGAAGGCCTTGAAATCTTCCACGAGCACGGAGGCGTCAGCGGAAGGGTCGCGATAGAACACCACCTGAAGGACATCCACATAGGTGCTAATGTACGAGAAGATCCCCAGCGCGGCATCATCGGCGGCCCGGAGAGAAGCCTCCTTGGATATCTGAAACTCGAGATCGCCGACCCGAGCTTCATAATTGACTGCTAAAGCATGGGACTCAGGCAGCTACCGAGTAAGCTCATCAACCCAGCCCCGCAAAGTCACCAGCTCGAGATGGTGCGAGTCAACCTCGACGCATCTCTTGGCGTTCACATCTGCCACCTGCAAAGCCTGTTCGGCCAACTGCTCCTGAGCAGCCTTCAGGTTGGCCTCCATTCGGGACATGGCCACGGCCGCCTCCACCAACTTTTTCTTCTGCTCGTCGAGGGCCAAGCAGGAGGTCACCAAGTCCTTGTGGTTTTGCTCTACAACCCGCTCGAGGAATGTGGCCGCCTTCTGAGAATAAACAGGGCGGTGTAGAGGTTATTCTCCTTGCTATTCGAGGAGACGGCATGGTGGTCGTCCAGAGACCAGAACCAGGGCACATCCCAGATAGAGTGTCGCATGTATCGAGGCTAATCAGTCGGCACCGCGATGATGGGAGGCATCTTTGACCAAAGATAATCGGCGACGGGCGGCGGGAAGTTCACAAATCTGAAACAAAGCTGCCCGGTTTAGAAAAATATAGAAACATGAGGGAAGAAACGATGGAGGTAATAAGGCAGAGAAACTTACACCCCAGAGCGATCGACATCAAACCCCACAAAGGTGCGGTCACCGAAAAACTGGCGACCAGGCGGAGGTAGCAGCTTCATCGGCTGACGATAGGAGGCGAGAATCAACTCCCGCGGGGGAACGCTCCCTCCCCCAGTAGCAGCACGTGGGGAGTGGTCGCCCGTACGAGCGTGTTTCCATGTAGGGAAGCCCCCCCATTGGGCTGGGCGAGCACCCTCTCACCCCTCCTTGGTCTTTCTCTTCTCTTTTGAGCGATCGGCCCGAGAGGATCCCCGTCTCTACCACTCCGCCCCGCGGGATGAAGATGTGGGCCATGCTACGGACCCAGTCTAAGAGAAATTAAGAGCAGGGTTTCGATGAGAAGTCATCTATTCAGTAGTCAGAGCATTCGCCTGAACGGGTATGTGAAAAGCTACAAGAAAGCGACCACAATGATTGAGGAAAAAAATCCCAAATTGTAAAACCCTATTAAAGGAGGGGAACTCATGAAGGCGGCCAGTCTCACGAGGATACGTTTGTAAACCTCCCCACAATCTCTCAAAGGAAGAGTTATAGAGTTCGATGTGGAAGAATTCCCAGGGATAGTCGAAGGCAATACTGTGGGCGGTCTCAAAATCCCAGTTCATCTGGCTCTCATCGGCGACAATTAAACCTGCAGGAGGGACAAAGGAAATTAGATCAGTACGGAGATGCTCGACACACCCTCAAGAAGGAACCTTACGAGGAGCCCGCTCTTAGAAATCGGTGGGTATGGGAATCTCCAAGACAGAACCTGGGGAGGCGCTCTGCCACGCCCCACCCACGAACCACCATTGAGGGTGTCAATTCTTGACTTTGTTATCTATCCCCCACACGATCTACCGACCAGGACGGTTTTTCAACACATTATGACCCTCTTGGCCATGCTGGGCGAACAGGACCAGTAATAGTTCACCTCCATGAGCGTGGGTAGCCGGTAAAGACTGGCCTGGTCGAGCACGGTCAATGTCACCAAAAGGTAGCTCCATCCATTCGGAGTAATTTGCGTCGTGGCAAGATGCTAGTGTTGGGGTTATACGTGAAAGTATGCTTATACTTTGTATAACCTATGTATTAAACACTTATTTACTGAAATAAATTGTTTATCACTGTTGCTTTAAATATGATTGAATGATATATATTTATTGCAAATCGTTCATAGCACGCGTTACATTGTAGTTAACGTGGTGATACCAGATCACAGAAGATCACGTTAATAGTTCCTTGTATACGAGTGTGTGTTTCACAACTTAGATAGATCCGAACAATCTGTTGGTAGAAGTTGATGTGTAAGACTCAGATTGGCTTGTCTTGACCAAGAGATTACACTAGTGCATTCGATGCACTGAAGCGGACCTGCAGAGAGGATAAACTCGTTCGCACTGACTTAAGGTATGAAGAGTTAGACCTCAGTGGTTATTGATTTCTTAATCTCTGTCACTTAATAAGGACTGTGTGTGATTAGTAGTTATTGCTTTGATTTATAAATGAGAAGAGAATCATTGCGACTTCGATACCCTATAACTTGGGCAAAAATATTAATTGCACGACAGTTGCTAAATTAATACAGAGAATCGTGTGCTTGCTATGTCTTGTTTGATTGGTCCCTTTGGTGGGTCCGAAACCTTTATCATACCAAATTTTGCAAGTGGAATTAATTTTCCGGTATGGATAATAAAGCTGGGTTGTCCTTACTCCAAGGATAAAGATATTAATTAATATAAAGCTTTTCAGTGGCTTAATTAATTAATGGACTAAATAATCTTAAACACAAGATATAATAATAGGGAGCCATATTACCGTAATATGGGTTAAGATTGGATAATGCAATATTAATTATATATTGGCATTAATTAATATTAATGGGCAGAATTATATTGTGGCTCAATATTGGAATTCAGAAGCCCATTGGAAGGTCCATCTTAATTCTCCTAAAGGCCCCTCAAGTAGCCCAAATTATAGTTCAATAAATTAAAGGTTCGTAAAATAAAATAAATTATTGTTGCAATATTTCCTCAATAATTTCGAAAATATTAAAGAAAAGAGGGAGAAGAATTTTCTTGAAAAGATTTTATGGAAAGGAGATAATGTATTCTTGGAATATAAGATTATTCCATAAATTCAAGAAAACTCCCACTTGGTCTCTTTAATTGGGATTTTTCGAAAATATAGTGAATAAAATGGGAAGAAAGATTTTCTTGATTTTCTTGGAAAGATTTTATGGAAAAATATATGTATTTTTGGAATACAAGAATATCTCATAAATTCAAGAAAGATCCAATCTTGCAAATCTTCTTGTAATTTTCAAAAATATAGGCTAAACAAGGGTGTGAGATTTTTGTGGAAAAATACACATGGAAAGAAGAATATATTGGATATATTCAAGATTTATTGGAGATCAAGAAAAGATCTTTCCTAGCCCTAATTGCTTTGAAATTTTCGAACCCCCCTCACTTATATATAGGGGATGAATTTTTCATCCCCAACTAGTGTTCCATGCGTTGGAAATATTATAAATCCACAAAGGTGGTGCAACAATATTTTTATTTTCCTTTGTTTTATAAATCGTTCATTGGAGAACCTTCCACCGGGGTTATTGGACGAGGACTTAGGAATACTTGAGAATGACTTTTGGTGGGTATCCGGATACTTGATCTGTCATGCATCTCGGATCGTCTCTCCAACGAATGCGTTTACGTAAACTCCTAGAAATTCCCCATCTTTAGGATCTTTTCGTGAAATATTATTTGCATGTTGTTGTTGAATTAATTATTATTTGATGAATGAATTGGGTATTTAAAGGTGGAAATTCTTTATTATTAAAGTTAATTGTTAATAAAAATTTGTATATTCACAAATTCATGTTCATACATTACAAATCAGTTCATACATTACAAATCATAATTTAAATTCCTATTCATATTCTACAAGTACTGTTCGACTTTTACTGTTCATACATTAGAAATATAATTTTTAAATTGTTATTCATTAAAATTTAAATTGGATATATTGAAAGGCAAAATTATTGCAAAACCTATTTTCGTAGGGTCTAATCAAACTTAAGGCTCCAAAATCTGCTTCCAAACTTTCAAATTTTTTAGATTCCCTCCGTGAAATATTATTTGCATGTTGTTGTTGAATTAATTATTATTTGAATTCACTTAGGTAAATTCATGCTAGTAATAATTGTTAATTTCAATTTGTATTTATGAGGTCATTAGATCCCGCATATATTATCCCAACATTCTAGATTAGGTTTATTTATTTTTAAACTATAATTTAAATTGTTATTCATTAAAATTTAAATTGGATAGTAGAACTGTTAGATCTGTTTTGCAGGTATCCAATTGTCGTGGTATTTTAATGTGCTTAAATACATGCAAATAAATTGTGGTTTTTAATTCGATTCGTTCGAATTCGATTTGCCTCATGAGAAAATCCACGAGTAGATTAGGATTTGTTTGATTTGTTCAATGTAATAGACTAGTCTAGATCTAGGTTTATTTATTTTTCGTAAATAAAGACGGAGAGTTAAAGAGGGACATCCAAGTGCCCGGACGTACTCGAGCCAAGACGAAGCACGCGGGCTAGGCTGAAGGCCTAGCGACCGTGCGCATAGCTAGGCGGAATGCGGATAAGGCAAGGCAGTCGCACGCTAGGCACGCGAGGCCGACTTGGGGTCGAGGGTAGCAGCGCACGGTGTGCATGGTAGGCTGTTTTGGGCGTGGGGCGAAGGACCCCGGACACGGACTCATCGGGGCGATGCTCCGTGCGAATGTGCCATGGGCGATGGGGCGGGATGGCCGATCCGGATAGGGACGTGCGCCTAGGCGCATGCGACTCGGTTCCGTGTCGTGAGGTACTCGTTTTCTGGACGTCGTCCTAACCCAAAACGGAAGACGTTTTAAAGAATTATTGCGGATTCAGTGGGAGCTTGTCGAGACGAACGATGAAGGCAAAAAGAAAAGACGATTTCTCAAGATCAAGATTTGGAATTTAAACCATGACAGTTGGATATATGTGCCCAACGTGATTTATTTAGTCTTGATGCTTGTTTTAAATTCATGCAATTTTATTTGTTAAATGTGTTTGCATGGTTTAGAATTATCTAAAAGAAAATCTCACTTTCGAAAATTACTAAGTATGTTTAATTGACAAATTTTATTCCGGATAATAAAATTACGTCAAATTGACCTCCATGATTTATTTATTTGTGAATTCTTTTGGAGAAATTTCCCCAACGGAACGGCCAAAAGATGGGTTTCACATGAATAAATTCCCAAAAGGATGATTGTGAATTATTATTAGTGGCGACGATGACCCTCCCAACGAGGCTCGTACAAAGTGAAGTAATAATTTTGTATTTAATCATGGTTATTGCTTATGTATAAAATTGATATGCATATACTTCCCCGAAGTCCCTGTCAATTTTATATTGGTCAAGTGGGAACCGACTATTAATTTTGAATTAAAGGTTTGTAATTGTTCTTGTTTGTAACCTGCTTGAATGTGTTTAAATAGACAGTTCACCAAACGTGACCTATTTAAACTGTTTTGAGATGTCGTCTGATGCATGTTCATATTGTTTTGAGATTTTGATATGAACAATGTGATCGAATTGAGTGATAATTTTGTACTTATACAAATTGTTATTTATTTAAGTTCAGCATGTCGCAACCTTTTAATCCATTGTATTCTATACTTAAAGACCATCAATTAACTGGTGAAAATTATGTTGATTGGAAATGTAAACTTATGATTGTCCTCACTGCACAAAAGCACAAGTGGATCCTTGATACTCCAAAACCTGATGAGCCAACTGGCGAGTCGAGTAAGGCGGAAAAGAAAAAATATGAGGACTGGGAGCATTGCAATGATATGGCAAAGTGTACCATCTTGGCATCTATGTCGGATGTGTTGCAACACCAACACCAAAAATTTGCAACTGCTATGGAAATCATGGAAAATCTTAATAAGATGTTTCAACATCAGAACTGCACGGCTCGTCAGATCACCTTGCGAGAAATGCTTTCGCTGAAAATGATGGAGGGCACGCCGTAAGGGACCATGTCCTCAAGATGATGGCTCATCTAAATAAACTTGAGGTTCTGGGTGCAGATTATGATCTGGAGACTCAGATTGATTTGGTGCTTCACTCTCTGCCCAAAAGTTTTGAACACTTTCAGTTGAACTATCAGATGAATAATCAGAAGTTCACGTTAGCTTACTTGTTGCAAGCTTTGGTCTCGGCAGAGATGTTGATGGGACACCAAACTCAAGCTTTGGCGGTAAGTACCATCTTCATCTTCTAGGCCAAAGGAGGGTAAGAAGAAGAGGAAGGCAAAAGGCCAAAAGCAGTCAAACTCAACTGGTGCCCAGGGCAAGAGTAAGGTGAGGGATGCTGGGGGTGTCAAGAAGGATCCAAAGGGGAAGTGCTTCAACTGCGGTGAAAAGGGACATTGGAGGTCTGCTTGTTCCAAACCAAAGCGGAATGGAAAGAAAGGTGATTCTCACGCATTAGTTGTTGAAACTTGTTTAGCGGTGTATGCTACCCACTCGTGGGTAATGGATATGGGATCCACTGATCATGTTTGTTTCACGTTACGGGGGTTCAAACTGACCCGACAACTTAGTGGAAGTGAGGTCCTCATCACACTGGGCGATTCTAAGAGAGTAGCAGTTGAAGCAGTGGGAGACGTGCACCTGTCTTTTGAAGATAAGATTTTAGTTTTAAGAGATATTCTTTACGTTCCAGTTTTTCGCAAAAGCCTTATTTCAGTTCAAAACTAATTAATGATGGATATTCTGTTCGTTTTTCTAAGCAAGTTATTGTTTACTATAACGATGTGTTTATCTGTCATGGAATTTTGCGGAACAATATGTACACTATTAACTGTGCACATCACTCACAAAATACATCTTATAACACATCGACTGTTTCATGCAATAAGAGAAAACGTTTAGAAAACGTAAATGAGACACTTCTATGGCATCTAAGATTGTGTCATATTAATCTAAATACGATCCAAAGGTTGGTAAAAGATGGTTCGTTGTCGTACCTAAAGTTAGAACCACTTCCAACCTGTGAATCATGTTTGCAAGGTAAGATGACCAAGAGGGCATTTGGAGTCAAGGGGAATAGAGCCACAGAAGTGTTGCAAATGGTTCACAATGACGTATGGTCCAATGTCAACCAAAGCTAGAGGTGGCTATGAGTATTTCGTGACTTTCATCGATGATTACTCAAGGTTCGGGTACATTTTCCTCATAAAACACAAGTCGGAAACCTTTGATAAATTCAAGGAGTTCAAAGCCAAAGTGGAGAATCATCAGGAAAAGAGTATCAAGTTTCTACGATCTGATCGTGGAGGTGAATACATCAGCGATGAGTTTTTGAACTACCTGTCAGATGAGGGCATTGTTTCCCAGTTGACTGCACCCGGAACCCCTCAACAAAACGGGGTTGCAGAACGAAGAAACAGAACACTCTTAGAAATGGTCAGATCCATGATGAGTTATTCAGATCTACCCAAGTCATTTTGGGGCCATGCCTTGGAAATAACGACTTACGTTTTGAATCTGGTGCCATCCAAATCGGTTCCCAAAACCCCTAAAGAGTTGTGGACTGGGCGCAAGACCAATCTAAGACACCTCAGGATTTGGGGGTGTCTGGCATACGTGCTAGATAAGGAAGCCGGTAAGTTGGATGCACGATCGGAACTAAGGTTGTTTATAGGATATCCCATGGAAATGAAAGGGTGCATGTTCTATGGTCCCGAAGATCAAAAGGTGGTAATAAGTAGCAAGTTTAGATTTTTGGAAGAAGACTTTATGAACAATCGAAAGCCCAAAAGTGAGATTACCTTAAATGAAATAAGAGGGCAAACTCCTATACCAACTGTATAAATTAATATACCAAGCGTCACACCGACACAATCAGAACCTCGTCGTAGTGGGAGGGTTGTTCGACAACCTGAGAGATTCATAGGGATAGGAGAATCTTCAAATTTGGTCCCCGGGGATAGTGAACCAGACCCCTGCTCCTACAAGGAGGCGGTCCAAGATAAGGATTCTGAATCTTGGCAAAGTGCGATGGAAGCCGAGATGGGCTCAATGGATCACAATCAGGTGTGGGACCTAGTTGAACCACCCAGTGGTGTAAAACCCATTGGATGCAAGTGGGTCTACAAGAGGAAAAGAGGACCGGACGGGGAGGTGGAAACCTTTAAAGCTAGGCTTGTGGAAAAGGGATATACTCAGAAAGAGGGTATCGATTATGAAGAAACATTTTCGCCTGTAGCCATGCTTAAGTTCATCTGTATTCTCTTGGCGATAGTTGCGCATCTAGATTTTGAGATCTGGAAAATGGATGTCAAGATAGCTTTTCTTAATGGGAGTCTTGACGAGGAAATCTATATGCAACGGCTCGAAGGTTTTATCGAAAAAGGCCACTGCTCTATATGCTTCTCGGGTCCGGATGATTTTGAAGATATCTTTGACCACTGCTCTTTCACTCATAGATTGTTTGATGAGCTTGCCCGGCTATTTGATGTGCATCTGCATCACATTTTTGGGTTTCTGGATTTCTTTCTCCAAGGGACGAAGACCTCGTTTGGTTGTCAATTACATAATGTTTGGAGACTTGCCTTTGTTTAACAACTCGGTTTTTAAGGATATTCGTCCTAGTTAACATGGGGGCATGATTCGGTTCCTTCACCTGGTCCATGAGGTCTCCGGTTTTGATGTTGGTCACTCTAGCTCGGACGCCAGGGAGCGTGACATCCTTCGTCGCCTTGGACTCCGTGCGTCCGCTCATCCTTCTCGACTTCTCATCGGATTTTCGTTGGGTCCCTCCATCCCCTGGTTGGTACAAAGTGTATACTGAGGGGAGTGCTACGGGATCCCCAGGTACTCTTCACACCAGGGTGATCTTCAGAAACTCTCGGGGTTTCTTTGATGCTGCTTTCTCACAGGCCTTTGGTGTTGGTTTTCCTTTTGAGGCCGAATTAGCGGCGTGTTTCCTTGCTATTCGTCTGGCTGCTGAACAAGGTTGGTTTAACCTTTAGATTGAAACAGATTCTGAGTTGGTTGTTCGTGCTCTTCGGCAGGGTCCCACCTCCGTCCCCTGGCGACTTCATGCTCTTTGGAGCACGGTTGAGGATTTTCGCCATGTTTTGAATATCAAGATCACCCATATTTACCTGGAAGGCAACTCTGTTGCGGATCGTCTGGCCAAGCTTCGTTCGGATCACATTTGGATTGGTGGCCCTCCCCCGGATTTTCTTTCTGATGTTCTTTTTTCTTATATGAATATGGAATACTTTCGTCGCTGATTCTTTCGTTCCCTTGGAGATTACCTTCGTGCTACGGGGTAATTCTCTGTAGAGGGGTCGCCATTTTTCCCTTGACTAGGGGTTTTGCCCTATGGAGGGTTTTTCCCTAGCAAGGTTTTTGGGGCCCTGGTCTCTGGACCGACCTGTGGTCTTATGGCTCTAGGTTTTTTTTTTTTTTTTTATAGACTAGTTATTCGCCTTTCGAAGATACACGTGTGGAAAAAGCATTATGCTAGTTTGAAATTGATGCTATCCAATTCAGGAATTGGTTTGAATAGTACGACTTATCGAATTGATGCTACATTAGAACAATGGAAAAGACAAATTAAGGTAAAGAGATGCATTTATATTTGTGTCTATTCTGATGATTTATGCATGTTAATCTTAGGGCATTTGTTAATTACGGCTTTCATGTGGATTAATAAATTACGGTGGTTGTTTGATTAACTAATGGTCTAAAGTTATGAGACAAACCAAACACATTTCCGCCCCTCATATGATTAATATTAATTTCCCAATCATCCAATCTAAACATACATTACAAAACTCACTTTTAACTTTTTGAACAGTGTAATCCGACTTCTTCAGTCCATTCCATCATTTTCCTATCTAATAATCCAAACGAGGCCTAAGAATAAAAAATTTGGAGGTGCCATAGCATCACTAACGTAGGTCCGTTCCTGTATTTTACGGAATTTAATAATGAATCAAAGTATCATAAAAGTGTGTCTTCATTAATACCAATATATAGGTGCATTTTTGTGTTGGAAGTAGAAGAAACAACATTATTGCAAATCAATTATTTGGAACTCAGTTTTTACGTGCACAATTTCATCTCATGATGAACTACAAAAGCGTTCAACATTAATATACTGAAATATATATATTTCTACCTGACAAGGTCTAGTATGAAAATTTTCATACATGCAAAAACTTAAATTTACAACTAAATTCTGTAATTGGTGAATATAAGATAAAATTGAGTGGTTCATGGTTCACTTGGCTCAAATAATTCATGGTTCACTTCGGTCGAATAGATCATAATTTAGGATTCATTATTTAGTGTTTAGGATGTAGATGGTTGATTTATGATAATTTTATATATTTTCATAAATAAAAATAGTACATGATGCTCATCATTCATTTTCTTCTCTAAAATTAATAAATCAAAGTACCACTATTAGTTTCCGTCAAAAAAAAAGTACCACTATTAGTTTCACTTTCAATTGATCCTATCCTTGCAGAATTCAGATATGCCCCACCACCAATTTTTTTCTCAATGATTTGCAGCCTTGCTTTTCTTTAAAAAAATTATGCCATTTCCTCATCTTGTTTCAAAGATAAAGTGAATACATAAGGTAATATTGTCTCTTTCCATATACTTCTTTGCTTTCTCCATCAAATCAGTCACCTCTTTACCTTCAAATTATCCCATCTCAAAATCTATGTCCTTGCACTCACATGCATTATCTCACTTTTGATTGTGGGACACAATGTGTATATACTATGTATATAGTCCGTCCCTCTCATTATAAGTTTTTCATATTTGTTTTCAAAATGTATATGTAATATTGCATATTATGTTTATGTGTAATTATAGTTCAATTGAACTTTTTTAACTTTTTTCCGGGTCAAGCAATGGAAAGCAGTGTCCGGGTCGGGGCATATTGGCGGCGGATCTCACGGGCTTTTCTTCTTTCTCGCCCGGCGTCCAATGAGCCTTTCAGATTTCTTCTTCTTCCTTGCATCGCAACAAACACGACCAGATCTCATTTGGTTTTCACGACGCTGCGTCTCAAAGTTTTTTCTTCTCTTCTCTTGTTATTATTGTTCATTTTTTCTCTTCCATATTCCTCGTTTTCTTCAGTTTTCTCATCCTCGTAAATTTACAGTTCATTCCATTCTTGTTCATCTTGATTTTGTAATGCACTCTTTCGGATCCTTCTGCACTCTTCTCATGTTGTTCTTGAAATCTGTAATTTTGGACTGAATATTTTTTTCGAGCTTATACTGATTTTTGTTCATGTGGTAACATTTTTTTCTTCATAGGATAACATTTTTTTGTTCATGTAGTAAACACATATTTTTTAAGTAATATGTAATACTGTATACATATCTTCGTAATACTATGTGAATACTCACGTGTTACCATATGAACAACAATGTGTTACCTTGTGACTCATGTGTTAACTTATGAACATTCATGTGTTACTTTATGTTTTACGTAAGATATGAAGTTTTTTCAGTATAACAATATAGTAACATTTATCTATTACACATGGAGAATGATAATGTATTTTTTTTAAATGATTATGTAATTTTTATTTCACATAGTAATACATTTTACTTTTATAAGTATCACATTTTTTCATGTAGTAACACACAAAAACAACTTGACAAAAAAAAATTAAAAATTATGTGCTCAGTAAAAATTGAATCTACGACCAAATACACTAATAATAGACCAAAATCATTAGGTTAAAACAATATTTTATAAAGATTTTTTTGCATGAATATATATCACATTGACAGCGAATTGAAGGAGTGACCCGATCGACTATCTCGGCCCTCCTGCCCCACGCCATGACCCGCAAATTTTGGCAGATTTTGCCTAAAATATGTTATATTGCACATATGATTTGTGTGTAATATTTCTCAAGAGAGTCACTCTCCCACAATAATTTTATTTTCCATAAATGAAAAAAGTAATTTCACTACCATAATTTTATCCTCATTTTTCACACAATATATAAAAAATATCCTCATTACTTCATATACTTTTTTTTCTCTCTTTCAATACTCAAAATTACCGTTTATTATTATTTCTTAATTAAAACACTCAAAAGAAATGGGAAAATTATAAAGAGATAGGAGGGAGTATATCATAAAATACTCGGCACGATATACATATCCAGATTCAATTTTCTTATTTCTCACTAGCTTTAAAACAAAAAAGGAAAAAAATGGGGCCTACCAAGGATTATACCAGGAATCCATAGTGGATAGTGCATGTGATTTTATTATAGTATATAGTATAAAGTATCGTTTGTAGATGCATGCAAAGTCATGCATATTCATCGTCTAGTCATCAAACTACTTTATTTTTTTCTTTAATTTGTTTATTAAAACAAGTAATGTTTAGTGTGGGGTCAGTGAGCTGGGAAGAAAAGTGGTGAAGAATCTCTTTGTAACTTCCCATCAGAGATTCTAACTTTGCTCATCTTGTTCTCACACCAATGCAGCTGTTCTCCATTCAAATCTGCCATTCTCAGCACTCTTGACACCACTTTTAGATCTGTTTGAGCCATCAGGACTTCCAGCTCTTCTTCGTCTTTCATCTTCCTCTTTCTCAAGCAGTTTCCGGAACGACGAAACTCCTTCAGCTTCGCCTTTTTCTGTATTCGTATTAATTATACTTTTCATTGAAAACAACTAATATTGTTCAGTGAAACAACTAATACATTTCAATGAAAACAACTATACTGTTCGACATGAAAACTAATACTTTATGTAAAAATTACTAATATTTTTCAACGAAAACCACTAATACAGTTTAAAAATACATTGTGCATATGTGTATTTGTGTTTCAAGGAAATGAAAACAGAATATCTAGAAGATTAATTTGTAATTAATTAATGAGGTATACTCCCTCCGTCCCTAAGTTATTTACCCATTTTTTCCAAAAGGTCCGTCCCAAACTTATTTACCCATTATCATAAAAGGCAATAAAACAACTTCATCTTTTTCAACCAACATTTCAAAATTACATCTCATGTCATTATTTATAACCACAAAAAGTCATCTACTTTAATAATTAAATATAAAGAACTACAATACCATCAACCAAAAGTCACTTTATCACTTTAAATGTTAATAAACAACTTCAACATTACAACACGTGTCAAAAGCATAGAGGTAAATAATTTTAAGATAAAGAGAGTAATAATTAGTGAATACCTTTTTGTTTAGTTTCTTTAGTAAGAGGAGGAGAGTAGCATCAGCTGAGCCCCTTCTGTTTCTTTTAAACAAATCTGCCAAGATTTGGTAGTGATTCTTCTTGTCTCTTTTCATGAAGTTCATGAATGTTCTTATTGATTCTTCCATTATATGAAGAAATGAACTTGATGGGATTCTTGAAGTATGCCCTTGATCCTCTCTTTTGTCATCATCCGAATCTACCACGATTTTTATTTATTATTATTAGAGTAACATTACTTTTGTGTACCGGTTATAAAGTGTAATTGGTCACAATTAATACCATTCAATAAAAATAACTAATATGGTTCAAAAAAAAAAAGTTCAATGAAGACAACTAATGCTGTTTTGTGAAAACAATAGGTACTCCCCTCGTCCCTAATTAATTGAACATTTGTCAAAAATAGGTTGTCCCAAACTCAGTTGAACATTTACCAAAAAAGTTTATCCTAAACTCAATTGAACATTTCTATAGATGGTAATAAAATAATTTTTTCTCTTTTATTTATACTCTTCAAACACCTCAATATTATCACCGAGTATCATTATTTTTTCAATATAAAGTTAATTTTATCTCATTTAATTTTTTACGTAAATGTCACTACTTTTACCATTTAACCCCAATCAAAATACAACTTTATTCCTTTTAATAATAATAAACATTTTTTTTCTTAAAACTCGTGTGCACAGTAAATGTTCAATTGAGTTGGAAATAGAGGGAGTATCATTTTAAAATACACACCAATTGCACCTTATATACAAAAATTATTATTATTATTATTATATGAAACACTAAATTAAAACAGAGACTAGTTAAAACCATAAAACATTTCCATATATACATATATATGTACCTCTGTATTCCGGAACTTGAAGCAGTTTGGGAGCTAAACTCCTCATTCTAGCGTAGATTTCGGGCCTTGTTCCGTGTTCATAAGGCTCGTTCTCAACGTAGCGTTGCAACAGCACTTGAAATTGCTGAAATTGTTGCGCTATATAAGCAGGGCACCCCGGATCGAACTCCCTACGCGATGCTCTGAGGCGTTGGAAGTACTTGTAATTCCAGTTTAAGGCCTCCCATGTTAAGCAAATTTGTGCCACGTAAGCTGCTTCCAGTTCATGATAAGGGTTGTTTCGGTATTCCTTGCTGCTGCTTGTTCGCAACTTCAGAACAATCCTCTCTGATATGGATCTTGGACATGCTTGTATGGATCTCAATGACTCTGTCCGACCAAATTACGTTTTTAGTCAACTAATACTTTTCAATAAAAATAACTTCTCCTCTTCATTTTATTTGTCTTTTCATAGAAAAATTTTGTCTCAAAATAACTGTCATTTTGCACTGATTAGGAAAATTAAATGTCATATTTCAATTTTGCCCTTGTACTTAATTTTTATAATAATATGTTTTAAATGAGAGAAAAATTAGGCCCCACAAAGCG
This sequence comes from Stenogyne calaminthoides, assembly GCA_037126765.1. Classification (NCBI taxonomy): domain Eukaryota; kingdom Viridiplantae; phylum Streptophyta; class Magnoliopsida; order Lamiales; family Lamiaceae; genus Stenogyne; species Stenogyne calaminthoides. The sequence goes on along the minus strand of JBBCBC010000012.1, from coordinate 13,978,177 downwards.
AATCTTACACCTTTACGATTATTTTTTCAATACTCACCATTTTACTCCCATAAAAAAAATTTTCATGCGCTTTTTGATCCTTGAATTCTGGAATCGAGTTAAAGTTCAATCGCACTTTTGCCCCAAACTTTGTCTGTGGGACCAAAACTCAGTAGTTGGCTTTTTAATGAAAAACGAAATGAGATTGAAAGAAGATGTAAAAAAATAGTTTTTGGACCAAAATGATGGGTATTGAGACCAAAATCATGAGGTGTCTTGTCCTGTGTGACCAAAAATAAATTTTACTCTATTAAATGATCATATAAGTAAATAAAAGGGTAAAAATGACTATTAGACATATATATCTTTTTTTTTTAACAACTTTCTGAATTCGTGTGAAACATTCTTAAACACCAAATATAATTGGACGGAAGGAGCAATATTGTTCAGTGAAAATAACAAATACTAATCAATTAATACATTTTAGTACAACAGCTAATACTATGTAAAAATGAACTTAAATTGCACGGTGCATAAAAGTATTTTCCATTAGCCATGTATATAAAGTGATAATAGACATATAGTCATGAATTAATTAATCAATTAGCACCTGTTTCATGGAGTTTTTGGGCAGTGATTCTGTCTAAAAACAGCATTTCTTCATCGTACTTCTGGAAGACGGTGTATGACTCCCATTTGGGGCAGCTCCGTCTCGACGAAGACGAAAACGGGTCGTCCGTGCCCGAGTCTCGACAGTTGATGGAGCTCCGCCATTCCGATGAATCTTTGGAAGTTGATCCAATTGTGAAAGTGTCTCCATGAATCTCATCATCTTTTTCTATTACCAATTTCTTCCCCTCTGCTTGAAACACAAGGAAATTATCTTCTTGCTTCAAACTCACCTCCATTTCTTCTTGCTTTCTCACACCTGCATATATACTTAATAGTTAATCACCATATCCATGATAATTTAAAATTAAGAGTTAATATCAATTTACAACCTGTACTATATTCATTTTTTCAATTTGTAACCTGCAAGATTTTTTTTATCTGATTGCAAGTGAAGGTTGCAATCAGTTAATTTCGTATAATACAAACTGCAATTGGATAAAAATAAATTGTACATGTTACAAGTTGAAAAATTGGTTATGGGGTGAATTGCAAATTGATATTACTCATATGGTTAGTTAATTTCTATATTTTGGACCACCTTGATAAATGTGATTACTAGGCCTGAAACTTGTATTTGGTAATTTGGTGAGAAATGTTGAAGTGGGGTCATGAAATTGATTTGGTTCAGAATCAGATTCTGCTGCAAGAATCTCTTCTTCATCACTAATTTTCTCTTCACAACTAGATTCTGTAGGGGGTGTTTGGTAGCTACTTTCCTCACTATATTCCAAATTTTCTTCTAAAGATTCTACATCATCATCATATGATGATGACGGTGGACTCATGGTTATGACATTTCTCTCCCCTCCATGGATTTAACCCCATAATAACACTCTTCTTCTTCTTCTCCTCGCATTTCCTCATCGGAGAAAGCGTCGAATTTGTATCCATCTTGGTTCCTACATGAAACCACAAGCAAATCACGGTTAATAAAATCTAGGCAAATACATCTATGCATCAGTTGCATAGTACAAATGATGCAATTTTGACTCAATTTTGATCAAAATTTGATTCATTCACAAAAATAAACAACTTGACTAAACAAAATTAGTCAAAATTGCACCGGTTGCACCGAAGTGTTACTCATGAATCTATTATGATAGATGATAAAATGTAAGGAAAATGGGTACTACCTTTGGTAAAATGGATTGGCACCAAAGAAGATGAACAACTTAGCAAGAAAAATGGAAGTGAAATGGAAGAAAATGAAGATGAGGAAGAAAGAGGAAGAGACATTATAGAAAAGTGTAGCAAATGTTTGGTTTGGACATTCAAGCATTTTCTTAATCCCTTTGTCCAAACTCATGGAGTTGCCACTTATCTTTCCTTAGCAACGAAACAAAGCAATTCAAAGTGGGTATACAAAAGTAGTCCCCTGCTTTAATTTGCTTTTAATTTGGTGGTGGATCTTCTTTTTTGCTTGCCTAATAACCAAGATCGTGTACATTCTACCTTTTTTTCAAGAAAGACATGTTTGCCCTTTTGTGCTTTAAGTGAACTCCACGTAAATCAGTATCCCATTTTATGGAGACCGTTAGAACTTATTCGATATCCAAATTGAGCAGGGTAAAAAAACATTACCCCCTAAATTATTTAGGCAAAAACTCATATGATACGGTCTCATGCATGAAACGGGGTACAATTTTGAACAAATCACACACGTCCCTCCCAAAGTGTTAAAACGTCAATACGCAATTTATAACCCGTCTCATCGTAAGACCGTCTCTATAAGTGTGTCTTAATTATTTGTCGCAATTTTTGTTTATCTCGTATTCCATTCCATTATCAAGCATATATTAGGTACATGTTGTGTACATTTTGGGACAATAACTTATTAGTACATTTTAAAATTGCAACTCATTAGTAAATATTTCATTTGTCCTAAACTCGACTACTATATTTTCATTTCGGAAGTCCCAATCTTGATGACACCTTTTATTAAATGAAAATACTAATTTTATCACTTTATAATTTTATCATATAAAATACTAATAAACAACTCTTTCTACCATCAACTACTCATCATTTTATCATTTTATCACATAAAATACTAATAAACAATTATTTCTACCTCAAAACTTTATCACATAAAATACAAATAAATAACTTTTTCTTAAACTTCGAGCATAAAGTAATGTAGTAGTCGAGTTTACAAATAAATAATTTTATAACTTTATCATATAAAATACTAATAAACAACTATTTCTACCATCAACTACTCATCATTTTATCACTTTATCACATAAAATACTAATAAACAACTTTTTCTACCTCAACATTTTATCACATAAAATACAAATAAATATTTTTTTCTTAAACTCCGAGCATACAGTAATGTAGTAGTCGAGTTTGGGATGGAAGGAGGATATAGGTACATTTGTACTCATTTTGGCTATATACACAATCTTATTTGTACATATTTAGTAGTAATTTGCATTAAAAATATATTTTTATTAGTAATGTTCCCTTTTTTTTTTTTCATTGGACAAATGGTGACTCGAACTTATAACCACTTGATCTATTTCACTCCGTTATTTTTCCTATTTTTAATGCGGTTGTGAAACCCATTTTTGTTATAAGTATCCAGTTACAAGTATTTATATTTTCATAGTATGTACAATCAGATTTTTTTTTTAATAATATATGGATCAAAGGAATTCAAAAGGCACAAAGAATTTGATTGTGTACAAAAGAAATTAAGCTGCGATATGTACTTGTAAGGCATGGAGAGTTGGAGATACACAAATAAATTATGCAACTCTTCGATAATTTGTTTATAATATGAAATTTATATTAATATATTTATAAATTAATTTTATTATACTTATCAATCGATATTATTGCACTTATATATTAAATATTATTGATATTATTTCTAAAAATAGTGATATCAATTTATAAATATAATGATATAAATTGATAAACAACTGTTTTTCGTGTCAAAATATAATAATTACAGTAAAGTTTTTCTTTCCCGAAAGCAATTACAGTAAAGTTTAGTAGTATAACACGACATTACATTAATTGCAAATTTACTGAAATGTTTATATTTTTTTGAAACGTGCTAAAATGTTGAATTGGGGACCAATAAATTTCAATTAAGGCCAAATACCATAAATTTGACTGGTTGAGTCCGTACTAATTATTCGTCTTAATTACTTTATCAAAACTTAAATTTATCCACAATATAAAATTAAATTTATATAAATATTATATAACATTTATTTATTAATATCAATATATATATATAAATTAATACTATAATATTTACACTATAATATACAATAAATATTATAGTATTAATTTATATTTAATATCAATGTCAAGCAAGTTTCATAAAAAACTAACGGTGGCCTTATTTTAATGTAGAACTGAACAGGTCAATGTCTTTCTTTTGGAGTGTCAACACTGTGTAAAATGAAAGATGGGAAAAGGGAAGTCCAAACATGAAGTATTACCCCATATACAATTAAATAAGTTTTTAAGGTATTTTTCGGCGTGTTTAAATTCGTTACTTCACCCATATACACGAATTTGATCATATGTCCGCATGTGGACACAAATTTATATGTACATCGCTTATGTGGTACGCCACGTATGCAAGATCTCCACCATAATTTAGCTAATTTATTTAATTAATTCAATCTTCTCATTTATATATATATATATATATATATTCCATATTTTACCCAATTTCATTAAGTATATTAATTTTTTTTACCCGAACCCGAATATGGCCCGAGTGATTCATGGTTCACCCAGCCCGAATGGTTCATCGGTTTAGGGTTTAGGTTTATATAATTAATAAAAAGATTAAATTAATTAAAGAAACTAATTAAATGATGGTGAAGACCTTGCATATGTATATGTGGCCACAAAATATAATTATAAATATAATTTGTCTTGTTTCTTGGGCATATGATCAAATCCGCCCATATACAATTAAATAAGTTTTTTAAGGTTTTTTTTTTGTGTATTTAAATTCTTATAGGTATTTTTCTGGTTCAATTAAACAATTAAGTACTCTTTGGTACAAATAGATCTATTATTATCTTTTTGTCTATTAACACAATAAGTATATGTGATTTTTAATTAATGTGGTTAAATGATAAATTTCCTAATTTTTAAAAGAAAAATATATATAATAAAAAAGTTATTTCAAAATATCATGCAAACATCTCTAGAATTCCGGCAGGAACGTTGACGCTTTCCGGGCAAATGAACGGATTTTGTGATGCCTTGGGCACCTGCCCCTAGTTCGAAAACGAGTAATGGATCTGGTAGGAATGTTAACGCTTTCTGGGCGCGTGATCACTAAATGAGATGCCTTGGGCTCCTACTTTTTTGCATTATTAGGGTTTCGAGCTAGGTTTTTTCTATTTAATAGAGTCTCGTTATTTTTCTCCACAGTTGAGAGCGTGTTCTTTTCTCCTTTGTTGAGAGCCGTAAGAGTGTATTTTCCTATTTTTGCGATATGGAGCATTTGCTAGAAAATCTTAACATATCTCCGGAGGAGGATGATGAATTACTGATCGAAGGGGAAGAGGAAGAGGTGGTTGGATCGGACCTTTGTCTGGTGGGACGTTTTCTTACTGATCAAATCATAAACCCTAATATCATGAAGGGGAGAATGGCGGACTTATGGAAGCCAAAAAAAGGGTGTTCAGAACAGAGACATTGGAGGAGGGAGATTCATATTCCAGTTCTTCCATCACATCGACCTCCAACGAATTATGGCGGCTGGGCCATGGTCGTTCGGAATTCATCCACTAATACCGCACCATCTGGGAAATGGCAAAATACCACAACAGGTTTCTTTGAACACTATACCATTCTGGGTCCAAATCACAAAAATATTGTGGGATTCTTTAAGGAAAAGGTCGGGATTTCTCTTGGGAACTTTATTGGCCACTTTTTGGAGTACAATGAATACAACAAAACAACCCCGTGGTTGCCAATAATGCGAATCAGAGTTGAAATCGATGTCAATGTTCCTCTGAAAAGGAAGAAGCACTTGAATACGGGGCAACGTCAACAATCGTTGAGTTTTTATGAACTCCTCCAGGTGTTTTGTTTTGTGTGTGGCAAGATAGGTCATTCTAAGAGGTTTTATGATGTTCTTTTCTCGGTGGAGGGGGAGGAGATCAAGAGAGGATGGGATACGAGCATTAAAGCCACACCTCGTCGTATGCAGGTAGGGTCGGGCAGCAAATGGCTGCGGTATGGAGGGGAGGCATCTTGGGCCCCAACCGACGGCGGCGGCGAAGCTCAACGCCAAACTAGGGTTTCCCCGGACCCTAAGCAACCAAATCAGGAAAGGGAGAGATATTCAGCTAATTTTGTGGGAAACTCCAAGTCTACGGGGATCGGGTCAAAGAATGCAAGCGATAATTATGGGAAAAACTTAATGACTAATTATGTGCCTTCCAGAATCGGGGTTTTTAATAACCCATGCTTTGTCAAGTCAACACTAATGATGCTCTAGAAGGGATTGACGAAAATGACCCTCTGGAGATGAAAAAAAGAAAACGTATAATGGCAGAAATGAGACAACACCAGATGAAGGATGTGAGCATGAATGAAAAAGAGGAAGACAACATTGAAGAGTTCACTGGAGAGGAGGAAGGAAATCAGCATTTTTGAATGGCGAGCCCCGCGAACGGGGCTTGCCGAGAATCATGATCATCCTAAGTTGGAATTGTAGGGGTATGGGTCAACCTGCTACAATTCCTGCTCTTTCCGATCTCGTTCGAGTTCGGCGACCTGATATTATTTTTCTTTTTGAGCACATTTCTTTTGGTGTTAGGATTGAACAGCTTCATATGAAGCTTAAGTTTAAGGGTTGTCTTTCTGTTGATTGTGTTGGTGGAAGTGGGCAGCCTGGTCGTGTTTTGGAATGATATCAATAATATTTTGATTAAAGTTATTCTATGCATCATATTGATTTGAGTATTTGTGATGGGAACGGTGATTGGAGACTAGCAGGTTTCTATGGTCATCCAAATAGAGCAAGAAGACACATTACTCATAATTTATTAAGACAATTGGCCAACCTTAACAACCTGTCGTGGATGGTGATAGGGGACTTTAATGACCTTCTAACAAGTGATGATAAGAGGGGACGAGTAGCCCACCCTCAATGGTTGTTTAGAGGGTTTCGGGATGCGGTGACGGACTGTAATTTGGTGGACTTACTGTTGATTGGGTATAAGTTTACCTGGTTCAAGAGTAGGAGGTCTTCTGATATGGTGGAGGAGAGATTAGATATAGTGATGGGGAATCCAAGTTGGCATAGCATATTTTCACTAGCAACGCTTCATAATCTAGTTGCTTCGGTTTTAGACCACAATCCTATCTTGTTGGACACGGACCCCGTTGCCAGAAGATTTACGAGAAGGGGGTTTAGATTTGAAAACCGTTGGCTTGTGGAAAGGAACCTTAATAAAGTTGTTGATAAGTGCTGGAAGGGTTTTGGGGACATCGATGTCTCTAATCGACTTGCAACAACTGGGGAGATGCTGGCAAGCTGGGGAAATAATCAGGACAATAAGTTTCAAGTAAGGAAAAGAGAGCTGCAAAAGCAAGTGGAATTATTACAAAGGGAGACCACGGCTGAGGGGGCTCGCATGTACAGCGAGGCTCATAGTGAGCTGGAGGGGGACATAAATACGAGATTTTTTCATGCCACTGCCACAGCAAGAAGAAAGAAAAAGAAGATTGTCAAACTCCAAGACAACGAGGGTAATTGGGTCGAGGGCTAACAAAACTTATGTGAGCTGATTGGGGGGTATTTTACTTTGCTTTTTCAGGCGAATATTAGCTCGGTGCACAATGATCAGTTCCTTGAAGTTGTGCAACCAGCCATTACGGAAGAACAGAATGTTGATCTCATTGGGGAATTTAGTCAAGAGGAATTCACAAAAGCCATTAAACAAATGCACCCAGACAAATCTCAGGGGCCGGAAGGATACAATCCGCATTTTTTCAACACTGCTGGAGTATAGTGGGAGAGGATGTATTTCGGGAGTCTCAAAATTGGCTACAGGAATGCTCGTTACCAGTGGGGATGGGTAATACTAATGTGGTGTTAATTCCAAAATGTGAAAATCCTAAAACGGTAAAAGATCTTAGACCCATCTCGTTGTGCAATGTCTATTACAAAATACTCTCGAAAGTCCTGCGCAATAGGTTGAAAAAGGTGCTCCCGGGGTTGGTTGACAGAGCCCAGTCAGCCTTTGTCGAGGGCCGCTCGATCCAAGACAATGTCTTAATTGCCTTTGAAGCCCTGCATAGTATGAAGAACAAGAGGAAAGGTCGTAAAGAAGACATGGCACTTAAGATAGATATCAGCAAGACATACGATAGAGTGGATTGGAGATTCCTTAGGAAGATTCTTATCAAGCAAGGCTTCTTGAACAAATGGGTTGGATGGATGATGATGTGTGTCACATCGGTGAGCTACTCGGTCATAGTTAATGAAGATATGGTTGGACCAATTGTGTCGGGTCAAGGTTTGCGGCAGGGTGACCCACTTTCTCCATATTTATTTATTCTATGTGCGGAAGGTTTATCGGCAGCCATTAATCAAACCATATATCAGAACCAAATCCAGGGGTTCAAAATATGTCGTGCAGCTCCTGTTATATCGCATCTGCTCTTTGCAGATGATTGCTTACTTTTCTGTCGAGCCACGGAAGCTGAGTGCACGAGTCTAAAAGGAGTGTTGGATTCCTACAAAGAGGTGTCGGGGCAAGCTATCAATTATTCCAAATCATGAATCTTCTTCAGCCGCAATGTGGGAGAGGAAACACGGGAAGCCATCTCAAGTATCCTGGGAGTCAGCAACCCATTAAACACTGGGAAATATTTGGTCCTTCCTTCACTAATGGGGAGGGAGAAAGAGATATTTTCAACTATGTTAAGGAGAGATTATGGAGTAAACTTCAAGGATAGAAAGGGAAAAAACTTTCAAAAGCCGGTAAAGAAGTGTTGATAAAATCGGTGGCACATGCTATTCCATCCCATTGCATGAGCACTTTTCTACTTCCTCCAACGTTATTAGATGAAATGCACAGGATGATGAATGTTTTTTGGTGGGGAACAAATGGAGATGGGAAAAAGGTCGTCAAGTGGATGAGATGGGAAAAGATTTGTGTGAGGAAAGAAGTGGGAGGACGAAGGTTCGGAGATTTACACTTATTCAACATCTCGTTGCTAGCTAAGATTGGATGGCATTTGTTAAAAGATCCTCAGACCCTTGTTTGTCGTGTTCTAAAGGCGAGGTACTTTCGACATGGAGATTTTTTGTCAGCTCGAATTGGAAACAATCCGAGTTATGTGTGGAGTGGAATTATGGCAGCTCAGCCTCTAGTTCGGAGAGGGGTTAGATGGAAGATTGCCTCGGGTCACGAAATTTCGGTTTGGTGTGATCCCTGGTTAAATTACGATATGTACTTTGCCATACAAATGCCTCATATTCATGAAGTGAAGTCACTAAGAGATGCGGAATTAATGAAACCGGGAGAGAGAGTGTGGAATAGAGATCTCGTGGAAGTAATTTTTGATGAAGAAGACATAGTTAAAGTGTTGTAGACACCCATTGCACCACAAGGCAGTGAAGATACCTTGGTGTGGCATTTTAATAGAGATGGAAACTATTCGGTGTAGTCGGGTTATAGACTGGCTGCCTCAATTGCATTCAACCAAGACCTAGAAGTAGAGGGGGACTGGAAGACTCTTTGGAACCTCAAGCTTCCCCCAAAGGTGAAGGATTGTATGTGGAGAATTTGCAGGGATGTGTTACCTCATAAAGTGAACCTCAGAGGCAAGAATATTGTTGCGGAAACCAAGTGTATGCTGTGTGAACGCCGGATGGAGAACTCTTGGCATTTGTTTTTTGATTGTGTGTTTGCGAAAGAATGCTGGCAACATGCAAGCCTTTGGACCATGATAGATGAGGAAGCTTATTCTGTAGAATCGGCGTCAGAGCTTATGATGCGGCTGCTAAGTAGTAGCAAGGGACGACCAATTGCAATGATGGCGTGGCAAATATGGAAGAAGCGGAATTGCCAATATTGGAGTGGTAGCCATCGTAGGCCATGGGCTGCGTGTCAAGCTGCTGAGGTAGAACTGAAAGAATGGGAAGCTGCGCAGATTATCAGAAAAGGCGCGCTGAAAAGAGCCCCATGCAAAGCGTGGCATCCTCCTGCCCATGGCTCTTTAAAGCTCAACGTGGATGCAGCGTTTTTTTATCAAACTTTCGAGACAGGACTGGGTATGGTGCTTCGCGATGAAAATGGTCGATTTGTTAGGGGAAGGACAGTGGTGGTGCCGGGTAGAATGGACGAAGATACGGGAGAGGCGATGGGATTTCTTGAGGTACTATCATGGGCAAAAGAGTTGAGATAGGAAAGGGTTATAGTGGAGGGTGATTCTAAGAACGTGGTCGACGCACTACTGTAAGGCATGAATGTGTCTTCAGTCTTTGGGGATTTTATCAGGAGTTGCAAGGAAAAACTTGCTAGTTCTCCGTTGTTTTCGATTAATTTTGTTAGATGTGATGCTAATAGTAGAACATACTGTAGACTGAGGAAAGAAGCAAAATCAAGCATCTATCTCAATCGGGTTGGGTTTAACTCCTGATTCAACTAAATTTTTAATAAATAAAAAACACTTAATTAATGTTTAAAAATAATTAATGCTAAATTTAATTGTATATAAATAAGAAAATATATCTATATTTTTTATTTAGTAGAAGGATAATTTTATTTAATTTTTTTAAATGATTTATTTGCATAATTAATATACATCAAGGCCGTATTTGTCCATTTTTAATAAGTTAAAAGGTCTATTGCATCAAAAAAATACACAACAAGGTCATGTTTGCTTAACAACATGCGATGAATTAGTTGTGATATGATTTAATAGGATTGTATTATTTGGATAGAATTATTAGAATTAAGACATATGCTTGAATTGTTTGAATTGAAGGACTAGGTGGAATATCTACGCTAATGTTATAATTGTCTTTATAATTAATTGAATTAAAACAAAAAAGAGGATATAATGGTAATTTTTCATTTAGGACAAATTATGTCCCACATCTTATCTGAGATAGGTCTGTCTTGTCTTAAATATGGGGATAAAATGCAAGTTAGTATCCGAGCTGAATTAGTATCATGGGTCCGCATTCAGTGAACTAAACAGCTGATTACTTGCGATTAGATTTTCTATCCAAGTCTACCGCGAACCAACGAGCTCTACGGGTTTATTTGAACATGAGCTAATAGATGAGAACATGAATGTACCTTAAATCTTATATTGTAAAAGGAAGGTTGCACCTTACCAGCTTTCGAGAAGTGACGCTTCCATCTTATGACAAGTGGCACTAAAAGTATTTTTTTTTAAAGTAAAATTATAATTCCAAATTTCAGTTTTAATGTAAATCCTTGCCCGAGAATTATTATTAATTGTATTAATAAATTTTGTTTTAAGAAACGTATCGTCTCTTGCCTTTCTCTCTAAATCTTCTGATCACACGCAGAACAAGTATCAAAAAATATATCCTCTCCCCTCCGCCAGAAATCCGGCCACCACCGAGCTAAATAGAACCGCCATCGTTCGCGCGACCAGCGGCAGAATCGACGCCGCGCCGCCTTTCTTATGATGCCATTAAGTCGCCGTCATATAAGACAATTTCCTGTCTGAATCGAATGGGTTCGTTGAGTGGTTTTCGTTCGTTCATTCTTCTTGGAAATTTAAATCAGATTTTGATCTGTTTAGTTTCATTGTAGATTCTGGTTTAATTTCGTCTCGCCTGACTTGCAAATGGGTTTTGATATTTGTTTTTCACATTTGCAGTTTCCGACGTAGTCTGAAGGAGCCGAAATTTAATCCTAATGGTTTTAGATTTGGATTAACTTCAGGCCGTGCTTAGGCAGGGTAGTGAGTGGACTTGATCCTATTAATTTGTTTTTAATTGTTTGATGAATTTTAGGGCATGATATACTTTTGTTTTTCAGAATTCTATTTTATAATGATTTGAGAATGACGGAAGGAAGAGACCAACTGAAAATTCATACTTTTTCGAAATTGAATTGACCGATTACATCTGATGCTCAAAGTGCAATACTAATCATGTAGATTACGTGAAGATAGAGAATTATCATCTAAAAGTATTTCCATATGGTGATGCATATGAAAGATATTTATATTAAATTTGTAGATAGATATAAACGATTGTGCCTGGAATAAGCATATATTTGATACTAATAAAAAAATATTGTATTTTCATGGATTTGTGCATTAGCCGGTATAGATAATGTGGAACAGACAGTGCTGTTAAGTGGATATTTGCTAAAATACACATTTTATAATCAATTTTTCTCATGAACATCACCGAGAAAGATGACCTTGATTGAAGACTTTAGAATAATGAATTAGATTACAAACCTAATCTAGATTATCATCACGAAGATGATTGATCGGCATATGCCATGATAGACAAATTGGTCAGATCGGAGTGTTGTAATTAATTAATCAGCACAAGGATTTCACAATCTCAATCTGTTGAAATAGATATATGTTTGTTTTGTTACTTTATTTGGTGGCTTATTGAAGGTATCAAAGCTATTGTTCATTAATTGAGAGCATTTATTGAAATGTTAATGAGTTTTGTTCTTCTCTTAAGATATAAACAATTAACGCATCTGCTTTTATTTATTCAATTATGCAACAATGCTCAAAAAGTTTTATACAATGAGGGTAATAAAAGATTTGTAGCATTAGTTTTTCTCCATCTAGAAAAATGGCGTTGATAATGCCAGGAAACTTATCTCTCACTAATGGATAACCGAGAGTGTGTGGAAACTGCATTCTCACTGATGTTCATGACAATATTTTCCTAACACCATTGAATAACTCTATCAGCACTTTCATTGGTGTCAATTCTAATCAACATGTCAGCCGCGTGATCTTTCCTGTTTGAAATTGTGTTGTAAATTTTAACTAAATAATATATGCATTTTATTCTATTCTTAAAATTTTTGATATTGTTTTGTGGAGTTGATTTCTATTTTGTACTTTTTGTATTTGTTGTTTATTAGCAGACTTTCGGATAAATAAATTGTCATTTTAGGTACTTATAATGTTTCTGGACGTCTATTGGTTTAATTCCCTAATCATTTGTTATGATAATTGGTAAGCTATTATTACATTACTAAAGTTGTGTTGTTATAACTCATATTATGTGATTGATGTGACCTGGAACAATTTGACTTCAATCTATTCATGGCAGGATTCAAGTGTGGGATGACAGCGGTCAAAAGAAAGGGCAAAATATCGTTATTTGGCGATAGCGAGATTGGAAATATTTTTATATGCATCACCATATGGAAATACTTTTAGATGATAATTCTCAATCTCCACTTAATCTACGTGATTAGTCTTGCACTTCAAGCATTAGATGTAATCAATCAATTCAATTTCTAAAAAGTGAGAATTTTCATTTAGTCTCCTTCTTCCGTCAAAAGAAAGAGCAAATATCGTTATTTGGCGATTGCGAGATTGGGTGAACAACTTTTGTAGTGATAATTACTAAGTAATAGTTATCTTCTTTAAGTTAATTAAGTTTATTATATAATTTTAATTTTATTATTATTTTCGAATTAGATAAAATATGTGGGAGATGAAGAAGCACGGAAAAGCTTGCAGATGAAAGGGGTTAATTTGATGGAGAACAGGTGCAAGGATTGTTTTCAAATATGGGATGTTGAAGGTATGAGTTTTTCTAACAAATTTAGGTGAAATTATTTAATCAATTCTTTAAGGCATTAATTATAAACTCAAAATAATGTCGAAAACTGTAGGTGACAACGGTTATTAGACCAAGTTCCAATTGCCTGCAATAATGTTGTAGCAATTCTATTCATATATGATCTTACCAGTTGGTGTACCCTCAAAAGGTACTCTCTAAATCTTAATCTCCTTGGTTAAAATTTCATGAAATTTTCTTTTACAATTTCTCAAATTTTATTCTACTCATTTAATAGTTATCGGTTTGAAAAGCTTTGGAAAATAGGGAGTGAGAATTGCAAATCACTCGACTCCATCACTTACGATAAACTCCACCCGAAACATGCTGGAATTATCGAAGATTGCTGCGCCGGAACTCCCCAAACGTGGCACAAAATATCCAAAGAAATACTTACACTGGAGCTACCCTTTCCTATCCATCGGATGATGTATTACGGCTGCTACAAATACTTTGGCTCTGATCCTCCTGCTTGGTTACCCCACCCGTATGTCAATTTACTTCTTCCTTATTCTGAAGTTCATTGCATGAGAATGTATTATTTATCCTACTTTATATAATTCTGTCCGAGGCATTTCATTTTTAAAATTTTACTGGATAATAGGCCTTGAAAGAAAGGTATATTGGCTAAGTATGAACCGTGAAATCTGCTGGGAAGATAATTTCGGTTGTCAAAGAATTTCTTGCTAGAAATTTGCTGCTAATAACTATTATTGGACTTTATTTGGTAATGTTCATTGTTGAACTAAATAAAGTAAATTATGTGATGGAGGCATTGCAAGTGAAGATTAAAATGAAAGTTTACATCCTTGCATCACTAGCATGCAAATTATGTTGATTATAGTAAATGAATTATGGTATTTATTTGTGTCTTCACCCAAACTGGACCCTTGAGATTTTGAAAGGTTAAGAATATTTTTTATGCAAAATTACCCAAGAAAAGGTTCTCACATGAATAACTACGAAATTAGCGTGTAGCATGACTAGGCCCAACTTCAGAATAAGAAAACAAAAAAAATATATATATACTTGAAAAGATTATTTAATGTATTTAATTATGTTCTTATTAATTGTTCTTCTGCACAGAGGTGAGACAAACTTGACTAATGTTGGCAAACTGCTGGAGGAGCATGAAAAAGAAATCTTGGGGTCCAAATATGTGGATCCTAATTCAAGCTTCGACAGTTTTCAGGAATTTTCTGTCTCAAATCTTAAGGTCAGAATTCATTTTGAGTCCTTAATTATAATATAATACATAGATTAGTCTGCTAGCATTTTGAATGAAGATTCTATTCACCCAGGTGTTAACTGGTTTCCATCTGCAACTACAAATCCAGCAAGTATTTGCCTGAGTTTGAATGCTCAGAGGACTCTTGAGGATATTGTGTGCTATGACGTGATGAAGGAGATGATGATGTATCAGTTAATAAAATGACCATTAAGGAGCTACGTGCATCAGTGTGGTATACTCACTTTGGTATGCTATTATTAATTTAAATGTTGGTAGTACAGGTTATTTTTTATGAATAAATAAGTGTTTACTTGGCTTATATCAAGAGGTCTACTAAGTAGAGGAAAAACATGGCATATTACACCTTTAAGTTTATTCATGTCTGTCTTGACGTCCTTCACGTGCAGAGGAAATGATTGATTCTATGGAACTGAGTGTCTATGGAATATATTGATGAGACAAAATGAAATTTCTTTTTCATCTCGAAAACTATCAGAAAAGAAAAATCATTCAACCTTTTATCTTTTATTCTGGGAGGTATTCCATATGGATTTCATGTTAATATTTATATTGGTTGTTGAGTGGGTTTTTGTGATTTACTTTGACCAAATGATTGATTCCATACATTCTTCCATTTCATTTGTGTTGTTGGAATACAAATCTACATTAATTGATTTATTATGAATCTAGATCAATTCATTGATAGTGTTATAAATGTGATGCATATGTAGTCTGTATTTCATTTGGACTTTGTTGCACTAAGGGAAGAGGAGATGGAAACCTATTATGGGTTACAGACAGATTTAAGCTTTGGGTTATCGGATGTTTGATAGATTGTTACTACAGTTTTTCCTTGGTTAAGTCATGGTTGTTAAACCTATTTGAACATCAAGTATAGTGGTTTTGAAGATGAATTTTAGTTAATTGTGTGGAAAACAAACTCGAATGAGGAGGTAAGCATGTGATTAGTGATCTTGATACGGTTCTGTCTCTCTCTCTGCATTTGCAGGTAGCACAAACATCATAAAGAAGGTGCAAATGGTTGGGCGGATAAATAGTTGGATGGTGGCAAGAAAAAAATAAGAGAAGGGTGTTTGCTTTTACAAATAAATTAAGAGTGGATGTTGTTTACAATGAGGATCCATCTTTCACTTCAAAAGCATTGTAATCGTCTTCTCTTCAATGAACAAATATGATTCAATTGGGATGATAAATCTACAAGACTTGCAAGTTTACTGTTTTCAATTTCATTTGTATTTTATGACATCCGGGCTTTATGTAGTAAAATATGATATCTCATTTTCTCTGAACTTGCAATACATATTTCATTTATATACGGAATACTAGCTATACGTATACATATATTATATAACTTTCATCATTAAACAACGAAATAAAAAATATTGCAAAATAGAAAATTTATAATATTTTTGGAAACTAAAAAATAAAAAAAGTAGAATTACAATAAGCTCGTGCGTTGCACGGGCAAAAAACTAGTACCATTAAAGATGAGGTTCAGTCTGGTAGGTTTAATGGCACCAGCGGATTTTGGCATCCAATTCACAAATCACATACCCATATTGAAGATGAGACAAAACCTTGTATACATCAGGTATATGATACACAGTCGTGTATTTTAAAATATATTAATTATTTTATTAAAATGATATAATTGACACCAACTGCACCGTGCAAATATATTTTTAAAGATCAAGGATAGGTTGGGTTGCTATACTTTGAATAAATTTGTATACTAATTTCACCATTCAACTCGAGAAATTCTTAACTTTAACCCTGAATTTGTTTTTAAAAAAAAATGGAATGGTAACTTTTTTTTTAATGGAAGGTTTTTTCAAAAGAAAAAAATAGTTAAAATGTAATTTATCTATAATTTATAATATATAACATACTAAAAAGTGACAAGCTTGTGAGAATTATTTTTTTAACACATTTACCCTTTATAAATTTTATCATTTACTCTTTAGTCAATATTATTTAATGAACAAATTTTACTACTTACCCTTTAGTCCATATTATTAAATGAGATCTACTCTAATAATTTTAATTTTATGTGCTTTGAATAGATGAAAATTAACTATTATTTTATTCATTATGATTTTTTATATAAATTCATTAACAAATCAATTGCCTAATTTTTTCTACATCAAATTTTTAATTAGCACTAAAATAATAATTAATGGAAGGTTAGACAAAGTATTGAATTCCTAAAAAAGAATGATTGAAGCAGAACATGATTGTTTGATAAGTTGAAATTGTTGCAAACCATGAAAAAATTAAAGTTGTTCATTTTTTGTGAAGACTACAAAGGTTCAAAACAAAATTTTAATACATTAAAGATACTTTTAAATTTTTAAATACATTTGATCAAATGTATTAAGCAAATTGTATATAAATACATTGTAATAAAAATAATTAATATTGTCCAATTAATACAACTAATATTGATCAATTAATACATTAAAAAAGTCCACTAATATCATCATTTAAAAATGCATTTTAGTTGCACTGTACAATAACTTATTTGTGTTTGTTTGCCATTAATTTCCTGATTGAAATAACAATGTGAAATCTATCCATGAAACTTGAAAAAACATCAGCATTAGAGTGTGGTATTGGAGATGCTTCTGTGAAATAGTTCAGTTGATTGATTATCTTAGGTTGTGGCTGTGATTTATTTTAAAAGTGTTAGACAAGTCATTGAGTAGCATCAAGCCTTATTGTTGAAATCACATCCACATTCTACATATATGTTAAATAATTTGTTTATTTTAGCTCATAGTTTTTCTGTTCATCAAATGTTTAACTTTAATGAGAGTAATATTTGCAAATAATAGGAGTATTATTTACGGACAATTAATTTAAATTCTTTTTAAATACTGCTTCGCCATGCATATCATACGCTTCGCCATGCATTTCATACTGCTCGAGAAAAGTCAGGGCTCATCTGAGATGGTTGATTAGGATATTAGTAATAATTTATTTATCATTTTAATTTTAATTATTTCTAAGCATATTTCACTTTAATTATTAGTAGGGTGATGCAGTGCAATTGCAATATGCACAATGCAAAGTTTTAATGCAAAGTGCAATCTTTTGAGAAAAAACATATTATATGTTGGATCAATGATTCAATGACATTTAAAAAATTTATTGACGTCAGAAAGGGGGAAAGTCTTCCTTACCGTAGAAAAACCCTTAAAAGTATTGATCTGTATGTCTAATATTTCCAATATGTATACAAACTAATATTTTCTTTATATTAACAAGAAATTTCATTATATTCTTTCTTTTTTGATAAAAACTTATGTGAATCGGAGTTTACTGTGAACTCTATTATTTTAATATCACAGTTTTGAATAACAATTATTATTGTTATGCATAAAAAATATCACTATTTAAAAAAAAATTATTTTTTAAATAGTGATAGTTTTTATATATAACAATAATATTTTTTATACATAACGGTGATAAAGTTCATGTATTAACCTAATATACAAAAGTGTTACTCGTTTTCTTTGGATTGTTAACGCTATACTAGTCAAAATTGCATCTTTAAATTTAAAGAACTAGTCTTATACTTGTGTGAAGTGTGAACACAGATTCATGTTAAACTTTATTTCTTTAAATATCATTGTTTTGTATATGTTTATCACTGTTGTGCAGTGACGATCGCAAGAATTAAACACATGAAGATCACAAATTAAAAATATATGAAATAAAATAAAAAGAAAATTTAAATATGAAAATAAATTTACAATTAATATCAATAAAAACTCAATTATTATAATGTAGAATAGGTCTTCATGCGAGAAAGGAATATAATTTAGAAATGGTAATATTAATTTGTGATAGTTTATGAATTATCTCGACGCCAACGCAAGAATTTGCTCTATTTAATATATTTAAGTAAAGTATGCGGTTAAAAAAATTATATATGAAACAAAATATAAAAATTTACTGTAAAATAACACAAAACTCTTCTGTGAAAATAGTTCAAAATGTGAAATTGACACCATTACACTTATAAACTAATACCAGATAATATTTAATACTATGATCATAGTTTATAAATGTAATGATATTAGATGATAGTGTAGCAATATTAATTTGTAAGTCTAATGATATAAATTTCATACTATGAAAAATTTCACTAAAAACTTAGACGTAAAAAAATTACTCTACTTAATTGCTTAGCAAATTTAAAAAAATAAAAATAAGCTAAGAGTGGGTATTAAACCCCACACTACTATAAATACAATGCACTCAACTACTTGTCTTTGGCTAGGTGTAGTGTTGTTAATTTGGAAATGGAGAAATGATATCTTTAGGAACCTTGTTTTCTCCAACACCGAGTTCATCGAAAAGTTCAAGGCGAGAATTTGGAGTTAGCTAATAGTGAAAGATAAGGTGATTATTAAAATTTCTTTTAGTGATTGGATTTCAAATCCTAGAATGATTATCGAGAGTACTTTGTAAATAATTGTATTTTTTTGGGTATTTCTTACACCGTTATACCCACATTATAATAAAATCTTTTTACTTGATTAAAAAAAAACAATGCTAAACATCGCATTACAAAATAAATTTACAAAGAAATATATTAATTAAATTCAGGCAGGGCAAAATTAAAGGCGTATCCGTCGCTACTGTTATAAATACTGTTATGTGTGCACGATTTACTTTTTTCCACCCCTAAATTGAGTTTCCGTTTCATTTTTATGAAAACTATTATATGTCATCATAAATTAAAATAGTATGCACATTGAAAATATTAAAACACAAATACCGTCAATTAAAGTATGAGATCCTATGTTGCACGGATGCGGTGACGTGAGTGCGGGGGCGATACGATACGAATGCGGGATATGTATTTTTAAAAAATTTAGGGTGCGATTCAGCAAATATACGTCTATTTATTTATAATTTATTATATATAACACCTAAAAATATATATAAATCTAAAATTCGTAAAACAAAATATATGCAATTCAAATTTTTATCTTCCTCAAAACTTGACAATATTCAATAATTTAATCTAATTAAGTAACAAAATAACAATTCAAATACCGTCAGCCCAATATATAAGTCATAATGATGAATTCAATCTAAAACGAGTGTCATATTGTCAATTTTAGTTGAATTACATAATAAAGTTCAATTAAATAACACATCTAATGCTTAATAACATGACCATATTTAATCATCTAGCATGGATTCACGTATCGAATTCGTGTGCCCGTTAATTTATTTTATTTTTATAATTTATCGATTCGCCAAGTGACATCCGAATACGTGGATTCGAGAATCGCACCCCTTTTAGGGTGCGAGTGCGAATCCGATACTGCATTGTGATATTTTAAGAAGAATCCGTGCTTCATAGATGTGATCCAAACACATTAAATATAACATCAAATTCCCATGTGCCTTCCAACTCAGCTGGGAGAAGGAACGAAGAGGAGAATCTGATTTGCGTTTTAGGCGAACATTAAAAAGACTGAAAATCTTGTATTATACCACTACAAAAAATTCGCGTTTTACCAACGGATTTTTTCCGTCGGTAACAGCTTTAGTAACGGATCACCAACGAATTACCGACAAATTTTCTCCGTCGGTGTTTTGCTCGTCACTAAATTTAATGACGGAATAAACTTCCTTTGGTAACTAATACCAACGGTTTACCGATGGATAATGAAAAATTAATTAATATTATTAATATGTTGGTAATCCATTGGTAAAAGGGTCAGTAAAGCAAATTCGTTGGTAATTTGGTGAATTAATCTGTCGGTAGGCCGTTGATAAAATGTTAGTAAATTTTGTCGGTAATTCGTTGGTAAATATTTCCGTTGGTAATTCGTTGGTAATATATGTCAAAAATTTCTTGGTAATCGGTTCCTAAAGTAATTCATTGGTAAAATTGATTAGCAATCCGTTGGTAATTTCTTCAAGGCATAGTTACACATAATTTTTCCATCGATATTCTCTTGGCTTTCCGTTGATAATATTTATTTAAATAATTTTTTTAAAATTTTTTATCCATGCTTGCCCAAATAATATGTCGAATTAAAATGTAGCACACAAATATATTGATTTATTGATTTTTATATCTCTAAACCTTATTTATAATTGTTATATATAAAGCCAAAATTCCTTGATGATAAGAAAAGCAACTTAAGTACAGAAATTAAACTATATTATAGATAGTAAAAACAAAAATAAAAAGAAGAGATCAAAACCTAACAACACGCATCCCTTTTAAGTATCACTGTCTCTTTACAAAAGAATTACTATTAAAATAGCAGCAAGTTACAGATTATTTTTATAGTAATGAACTATGTACTTTATGTTAGAATTTACTAGCACGTAAAACAGTTAAACATGAGCAGCGGAATAATCAAATTCACCAACAACGAATTTACAATTGCATAATTGAAATAATGAAATACGTAAAGGAATTCTTAAAGTGTTTTGTAAGCAATCTCCTCAACTACGATATCCATATAATCCCCTTTCACAGATCCGCACAAATTTGTCAGCGTTGAATCCCCCCGTATGAATTCCAAGGACTCACATATATAAGAGAAATCCAGCTTAAATCTTAAGTCATCTTTATTAGGAAAATAAATCTCTAATCTTGCAGATTAAATCTCATAGATTTAATTTCCCTATATATAAATTCCTACAATAATATTTCATATATTATTTTGGGATTCCTATTTAATTAAAGGGAGAAAAACATTTAGGTACAAAGTCAAGAGAAAAAAAACATTTTAGTACATTTACTTTTTTCAATTACACTCCACTACATACTTGGGTCATTAAAGACTGAAATACCCCTCTTTCTCTTTTAGCTCCGACAACTTTCTGCAGACTTTCTGCAAACGTGTCCCATTAATGAGCAGTATTATTAAAGTGCAGAAATTTTGGCTAAAGTGTAATTTTTTTTTTAACTTTTGACTCATTCTTTATGTTTTGACTAATTTTGAACCTTACAAATATTTGAATACCAATTTTCTTCAAATTCTTCTTCCTTATTTTTTTAAAATTACCTTCTTTTTTCAAAACTAGCAGAATTTTAATTATTTCAATTTATAAATTGACCATTTTTAATAAATATCATATTTAAGATTATTAAAGGGAAAAGTGTTCCATCCAAATTCAATTATCACTTTACTTACAAAAGTCTCACTATCTTGCCTGTTAATAGTCTCGCAATACATATAAAAATTTCACTATACATATAAAAATCTCACTATACATATAAAAATTTCACTATACGTACAAAAATCTCACTACACATATAAAAATTTCACTATACATACAAAAATTTCACTATATTAGATAATATTGCACTTTTTCCAGATTTCTTGATGGCATAAGCTCTCTAACTTCTTCTGCAGATTCCCATCTCCCATGTGCAGCTTATAATCAACTTCAGATATGTTAATACAATCTCTTAATTGATACATTGCCTATCAACGGCATCACAAAATCAATTACTGTTATAAAATTAATCAATCAATCAAAGATGACAAATGATTAATTCTTCCACTAATTAAAGAACATGAATGCAGATATGTTGAATTCCTCGTCAATCTGAAGCACATTAAAGAACAGGAATGCAGATAATATGAAACCAGTCTTTAACACCATGAATCTTGCAATCCAAACCAAGAAACATCAAATTAAAGAAAACCCACAACCCCAATGAAGAAACTAAACCCCTATTTTCCTTAAAAATCACGTAACAAAATTAAAGCAACCCGAATCAGCAAAAACCCGAATCACTTTATCTCATTAAACTCAACAACAAGAAACACAAAAGCATATATCTAGATTTCATTCAAAGCTTCAACAACAAAAATAACAACTAATTTCTGGGACTCATTCCAAAATTCGAGAATAGATCCGAACACAATTATAATGACCCCACAGGCACAGATCTGAGCAAATAAAATTTCAATTCACATAAAAATACAGTTGAAAAGGATAGGAGGACTGAAAAAATACCATATATTCTTCCAAAACAATTCAAAGCGGCGCGCAAGTCGGCAGCGGTGGCAGAAACAGAGGGCGACACTAGAGCTGGCTCCTCCTCTGTGTCTAACCGAGCCTCCGCCTCCTCCTCCACCTCCGTCGTCAACAGTGATTCCCCGATCTGAAAAATAGATTAAAAAAAATAGGGGAAAACAATCAAACACACCTTCACGACAATCCTGGGCTTCATCGGTTTACTAGGACCGTACAAAATCAAAGAAAAAAAAATCAAAAACAGCGCAAAAAACCCCAAAACAAACGCCAGAAAAAAATCATATACGAGGCACCCCCTTCTGCAATTCCTCGCCTTCAAGCATTATTCCTCTTCAATCACATCACAATCCTTCCAATTCTTCTTCCTCCGGTCAGATCCGACGTCGTTTGGGGACACCTTCCTAGATCTGGGCTTCAGTGCGCCCGAAAACTGAGTGGTGAAGGACTCCCGCGATTGGTGGCCCACGGAGGACTGCGGCCGCGGCGGCAAGCCCATCGGGCTCCCAACACGGGCATCGTTCTCCATCGGAGCCTCCGGCACTCCACCACCAGCCACGGCTTAATCACCGAAAAAACCACTGAAGAAGCTTGCGATCCATTCTAAGCTCCAACAACGATCTATGCCTCTAGCGCCATAGCAAATGAACATTCTCTTCCACTGAGAATGCATAAATTGTAGTGAAATTGTAGTGAGAGAAAAATTTGAGCAGATTTTTTTTAGAGAGAGGAAGAAGGCTTGGAGAGATGCAAATTTGAAAAATTAGTGGATAACAACAGTGGATATGAAAAGTATTTGAATTTTAAAATTTTGATAGCTGGTGAACAGTGGTGATTTCCAAAACTGATTTGAAAACTGTACTTGTGGTGAGAGAAACGAGAAAGCTGGGGGATTGAAGGATGAGGGCAATTTAGACTTTTAATTGCCTGTTTTGTAGTTAGGTGTAATTGGTAAAAGCAAATGTATTAATTCGTTAGGGGGTTAAGAATCTTGTAGTAGGATGTAATTTTCTCTTAATTAAATTCAATTTAATTCAATAGTAATAATAATTAATTCAAATATAATTATTATTAATTCTCCATATTAAATATTAAATCCAATTTAATATTTAAGCAACCAATTATAATCTATAAAGGGGAATTAGTTGTTGTATGACTCATAGACCCTTATATATAGAGCGATTAGTCAAACTAACGGTCTTAATTGAACCCTAGACAATAAATCAGGCATTCTCAATATATAAGGCACGCTGCGAGGTATTTGCAAAAACCTGTAACATTATGTGGGCTATTGTGATAATATCCTTTCATTCGCGAATGCCCGATTAAATCTTGAACATGATGATGTGGATATTCAAATAACTTTATTATATTTTCTCATTACGCTAATTGATTACGTATGTCACATTTGGACACTATTCCAAATGCGATTTGCATTGGCCAATGACTAACGATCCAATTAGTATGAGAAGACGAGCACTCTCTCTAAATCCACATTGAAGAATGAATCCTTTTCTTGGCTCAACTACCACGCACATACACTTTGTCATGAACCCAATCCATGTCATATCTACGCACTAAGGATGCAAACGTCGGTCATGGTCAAAGTTCACCACTCCATATATGTCGTGCGTATTGACCTCAAGTCAGAGGAACATCACATCACTCCCACTAACCGAGATACCCGTAGACACTTAAGTAGAGTAACATCAAACGGTTTCTCGGATGGGTATACCAATACCCTCTAAGGTATTTGTGCATCCATCATGAGATACCTAGTATCTCATAGAAAGTGAGAACTACTACACTCTCTAAGAGTATGATGCAGATCACACACCATCTCAAATGTATCATCAATATACCATTCTTGACGATCCTTGATCGGGGCTATTAGAGAACCATGCTTAAGTCATCTGAGTTCTCACATCCTCATTGACAACATTAGTTCATGGGAACATTTACATGAATAAATGCAAACAATCAAGCATAATATTCAAACAAGTGTATTGTCATACATTAATATTAAATGAGCTATAATATTAAATCAAACTGAATATCATCGAGTATTATGTCCTTACAAATGATTGTCTCTAGGACACTAATACGAACACTTTACTGGTTGGGATCATTATAAAAAGGATACTTTTTTTATGAAATATTTCATCGTGAAATATTAGTTCAAAGGAAAGAACGCTGGTCGAATTGGGTCAATGTGATTTTTCTAAAAAATTCCCATAAAGACAAAACAGAAAAACTCGCTCCCAGTCTATATTACTACAAAGATAAGTATATGTTACTGTAAGAGCAATTATGTGTTATTACGTGCTGACGATTTTTATTTTTTACTAATTCAATGGTGTAACCTGATAGTTTGGCCCTTTACTTAAGGTCGTTGTTCTCATGTCAGAAGAAGCAGATAAAAAACATAGGGGAAAATGAATGAAAATAGAGGGATTGTTGTTTTCTTCATACATTCACACACATTTTTCTTTATTGTAACACATTTGTATGTGTATAATAACACAATTTTTAATACTTTACAAAAAAAATGTGTACAAAAAAAACAAGTACGTGTTATTTGTCCTTACAGTAACACATACATGGATCGTGAAGAGAAATCTACTATTTTATCTTTGCGCGATTTTATAGAAAAATCTGTTTGACCCAATTCGACCTGCATAGGATCTGCGAATTTTTTATTATCTGTTTATAGGGGTGAAAACAGATCGGATACGGACGGATAGTGCTTATACCATATCCTAAACCATATTTTTTTCTCTAATTCGGAGTCGGATACAGAAAAGCCGGATTCGGATCTTAATTCGTAATATTCATTATACGGACACGGGGGCGGATATCGGATTTAATCGAGAAATTTTGGATTCGAATAACTATAATCAGATAATATATTTCAAACGAAAATCATCAAAATGTGATTGAAACACATAAAAAAATACTACCTATGCAATATTTCATAGAAGTTCTAACGCAAATTATAAAAATTATATACACTGCTAATAATATGAAACTAAAAGTTATATCCTTCGTAACCATCATCACTCTAGCACAACATAATGCCTACATAAGTATTAAGTACTAATATATTATTATTATATATATATATATATATATATATATATTAATATAAAATATAAATAGAGGCTTAGCCCACCTGACCACTGGGCTCCTCATTTGAATGGAAGACTCAGGTTCGATTCCCTTTGGGAACGAATTTGGAGTTATAGGAGTTATAAGGTGGATTGGTGATTTCGTGGAGTATTTGGGTGCTTGGTGTACTAACTACTAATTACTAACAACTAACTTTGCCCGATAAAAAAAAAAAATTTAAAAAATTATTTTAAAAAAAATTAAAAAAATAATAAAAAATAAAATATCCGGATATCCGGATTTATTATCCGGATATCTGGATTTACTATCAGGATATCTGGATTTACTATCCAGATAAAATCCGATAAAATATGGGAAAACTCAAATACGGTCGGATATTATGTATTCCGAATCTGATTCTGAATTCGAAGTCAACTATCCATACCCGAATACGTATCCGCCCGAATACTAGTTTTTTATACCGAGTTGGATACCGACCGGATACGGCTCCGGATCGATCGGGAAATATCCGATCCGTTTTCACCCCTATCTGTTTATGCTCTTCTCCTTCTAACTCAGGAGTCATGTTTCATGGATCCTTTCTTATAACAACTCATACATGTATTTATAATAACACATATTTTCCCTTATAGTATCATAGATCTAGGAGCAAGTTTTGTTGTTCAACCTTTGCACAAATTTTTTTGAAAAAAATGTTTGACCCGGTTAAAAAAATTGTTTGACCCACGAGTCAAGTTTTGTTCATTCTGACTTGTGGGGTCATATTTCACAGATTCTAGATCCATGAAATATTTTATATAAAAGATTGCCTTATAAAAAATACTATTTATTATTGAGGGACTTTCCTGTGAAATATTTCATCGTGAAATATTAGTTCAAATGGGAAGGAGCAAGCTGAAAATCCGCGGATTCTAAGAAGGTCAACCGGGACAAGAAAAATTCACGCAAAGGCAAAACATTAAAACTCGCTCCAAGTCCGTGTTGCTATAAAAGCAAGTATGTGTTGCTGTAATGACAATTATGTGTTACTACGAGATGATAAAAAATATATATTTTTTCTAATTCAATGATGTAATCCGGTGGTTTGGACATTTATTTAAGGCACTTCATAGGTCAGAATGAGAAGCATATAAAAAACAGAGAGTGGAAACAGATGAAATAGAGAGAGTGTCGTTTTGTTCATACAGTAACACACCTTTCCTTTTTAAAAGTAACATAGTTGTGTGTATTAACACAATTTTCAATTAGATACACGAAAATATGACAATAAAAAAATAGAAAGCAACAATGCGTACGTGGGAAGGGAGAGACGCCCCATGGCTGTTGAGTTGTTTTTCAAGAAGGACAAATATGTGTATTGAAAAATACAAGTATGTGATATTTGTCTGACATAGTATCACATACTTGTATTTACAATAACACATGTTTGCCCTTATAAGCAACACAAAACTAGGAACGAATTTTTCTATTTTTTCTTAGCGTAATTTTAAAAAAAAATATATTTGACTTCAGTTTGACCCACAAAGGATCCACGAATATTCGTTCTAAGGGGTAGAATCCGTGAAATATTGTATATAAATGTTCGTTTTTAATATATAATGCTCATCTATAATTTTTTTATATTAGAAAAGTAACGTAAATACATAGTTAATATATATATATATATATATATATATATATATATATATCCACCTAGAAAGTGGATAAGGGGAAAATAGAAGTTACTAGAGTAACACTTTTGTAAATGAGTGGGTTACTAAGAGGTTCCATTATAACACTTTTATTGCTAAGAGGTTCCAATTTTTATAGACATTACCAGTAGGTTCCAATTTTGTTTGTAGTTACATAAATACCCTTGAATTTGTCTTCTAACTTGTGTCCAAAAAGCAACCAACTCGTCCAATTTATCTTACCAATACACTTGTCAAATCATATGCCGCCAAAAGTTACTTTTTAGACAATACAACTACCTCCTTTTTCAAAAGTTGAATTTTACACACGACCAGTTCATTCCCAAAAATATGAGAGAGGGAGATTGAACAGATATAAAGGAAAATTCAAAATCGATTCCATAGAGATAGAGAGATAAAGTCTATTCCGATGCAATTTCAACCAAGATTTAGGTGCAAAGTTTGGTTTTCGGTAACCGTAAGGTTTCCGGCGAGTTTGTTTCTGGTAAGATACATTTTTTCGGGCAAAATTTAATTTTTCCGGCGAGTTTGTTTCGGGCATCATTTACTTTTTCGGCGAGTTTGTTTCGTGCAACATTTAATTTTTCCAGCGAGTTTGGTTTGGAAACTCACAATAGGGTTTGTTTTTTTCAGTTTTGAAACTCACACAAGGGTTTACGGCGAGGAACAGTCACTGTCTCCATTTTCCGGTAAAGAATACTACTATTCCATTTTCAGGTAATTTTATCAGTACAGTATTCCATTTTACGTTGTTTTCATTTTTGTCGCCCCTAACCCCCTATTGTAAGGTAATAGGTAGTCTCAATTCCTTCTCCCATTTTTTGGAAATAGAGTTTACGGCGAGTGTTTTTTTTTATTTCTTCGCATATTACTTCCATTTCTTACTATGTGTTATTTTATGTCATGGTTTGCTTGTTTAATAAAACATAGTGGAAGGATATGGGCTCGAGTAACCGTGGTCGTGGTAGATCTAGAGTCAGAAGCTCTTCTAAACTACAAAATGAGAGTGTTTTCTTGTTTATCACTTGTTGTTTTCAATGATGTTGTTGTTTAATGTTAGAATTTTAGAATCTGTTAATTATTGAAATGGTTGATGCATGTATTCATGGTTTTGTGCATATATTCATGTTTTTATGAATATATGCATGTGTTTTGGGAAAATCAGTACAGTATGCCTGGTAACAGTGTGTTATTGGTTTGGTTGATTTGTATAGGTAAAACTAAGGAAATTTTCAGTTCATCATCGTCTGATACAGGTTTTGACCCATTCTTTGATTAAATGTGAAGTTTTCATTTTATATTTGTTAACAACTTTTTGTATAATAAGTTCCTATGTGAGATTGATTGTATATTTTGTATTATTAGATTTTAAAAAAGACAAAAGAAGGGGACGGAAACGTCCTAAATTAGAAGTTGATTATTCGGAATCCAAAGGGAACATTGAAACATTTGTTGATGTTATTGAGGAGTCCCTCACCTGCGATTATCTACTTTTCCCGATGAATACTAAGGGTGGCCCAAGGGCAACACGGGATTCAGGCTTTCACTGGACGCTATTGATACTAAACATGCGCGAATTCCAGTGGAATTTCTACAACTCCTTTCATCCAAGGGCTGCCAAAACTGACGTTCATCTGACCAGATCTAACGTTGTGGTAATATTTAGTTTCTGCCAATTAAATCATTGTTTAATGTTATCAGATCTATTATCCATAAACATTCAATAAAACATCAATGTGCTTTTGTTTTCAGATTAAATATGTTGAGAAGAAGTTAAGGGATATTTATCGTGGGAAGAACGCTAAACATCCCTTCTTGGAAATAGTTTCCGATGGCCAGATTCCGCCGAATGCCTACAACAGTCTGAAAGTTCGGTCGATTGTGGAGTAATAGTTTGCATGCATATTGAGAACACCATCCTAAACAAGACTCATACGACTGTTGTTTTTAACGAGACGTCTTCCGGAGATTATCGTAAGCTGATGGCTGAATTATTCCTTCAAACCCCATCTATAACCATTTAACAGTTTATGGGTCATGTAGTCTGTTTTAGAATTTGCATTATGTGTTGGATAATCTTTCAAACAGATGTTGTTTTGGTATTATGGATTATGTTGTGACTGTTGGACCATTTAAAATGAGCAACTTGTCTATTTTGATCTCATTTAATGTCATTGGAATGTGTCTTATACTTATGAGGTTGTTGTCTTGGGGTTTTATATGTTTATGTACAACTCTTATTTATGTGTTTATGTTAAGCAGGCCCTTTGAACCAATTACTTATTTTGGCATGCATGTATGCATGGAATTGTGCATATATGCATGCATGTATTTTTTTTATTTTTTTTAAGTTTTTCAGGATGTTGGATTATCCCTTATATGTATTGCATGTTGGATATCCACAAATATGTATTTCATATTTTTTTTATAAAAAAAATAAGTAGTATTTTACTAATATACACGAATATAGTAATATATTTTTAATATTTACTAATATAGTAATATATGTTTACTATTAAATAATATCTTTACTAATAAATAATAACATGTCTCATATATTTATAATAAATAATTATATATTTATAATAAATAATATATTTACTAATATACACGAATATAGTAATATATTTATAATATTTACTAATAAAAAATATACACGAATATAGTAATATATATTTATAATATGTATCAGTATAGTGTATTCCCAAATTCATAGTGTTCTAGAACACCAGGAAAGCTCAGATGCATGTATAATCATATATTCATGCATATATGCACGTTCACATGCATAAGTGCATGTCCAATTTCCTAGAAATAAAGAACACACGTGTGTCTAATTTTTGGACTAAAAAATGACCATTGTAATTCGACCGTTTGAAGCAGAAAGTGACGTTTAATGCCACTTACACAACCTTATAAATAGAGGGTTCTTTACAAACCAAAATATAACTTTCACCAAAAATTCATTGTGGAACCTGACATCGAAGAGGTTAACAGTGTGCAAATTCATCGTCCTAATACGACTTCAATCAATCGTAGTTGCGATTCCGGCCATGTGAAGATTAGTACTATAATGCTTGCAAATATGATGACAATTGGTTTAATATTCTTGTTTTGGCAATTAGTCATTAATTTATTTAAGTAGGAAGATTAGTACTATATCCTTAACCATATTTTTGGTTAAAATTATGCTATTATGTAACATATATCTTCTTTTATAGCTTGTTTTGTGACGCCTCTACAAATGTTCTATGAAGCTTTATAAAATTTAATTTATTTAATGTTTTTAGTTTAAATTTAATAAACTTAATTTAGTCTATATTGTTTTTTATATACTAATACTTTTGGACCTGCATACACCAACATATATACATAAGTGTGTTTTATACACTAATAATTTGGGAACTGCATACATGCATGCATTTATATACTTAAACAAAAAATGGCCTGCAAAAAGGGTTCCCCATTCAACCAAAAGCTGATATGTCACTGTTTCACATCATTCCAACACTTTGCATACAAAAAAAGCACCACAATTAACAAACCTCTAGCAAAAAAGGTGAGTTTTTCCACAACTGGACAAAAATATGTGTCCTATATATAGTCAACATACTGAAACTTGAATAACAAGGTGTGAATTATCAAGTTTAAGTTAGTTGAGTCATGATTTCCCAAGCATGTCCTATGACTAACCACAAAAATTAACGAACTTCGTCTGCATCATCTGGTGGTAATAAACATGTAGTAGAGTCATGATTTGCCAGTGTCCCACATCTGGAGCATACCACAGGGGCTTCTTCTTTGGGAACTCACCAAATGATGGCTTCCTTTTTTTCCTAGAACGGCCTGGTTTTTTCTTTAGCACAGGCGGGAGAATCTTGATTTTGTTTTGATCATCGGGCTGAAATTCAAACTTACTGGGTTTCTGGTATTGCATGTAGGTCATAGCTGTAGCATTCACGGTAGTTCCGGGTCAAAAAATACTCCTCGATATGGGAGTACACAGTTGGACATTTCCTATCAATTACGGCCACTGCGTGCGCACACGGGAACACTCTAACTTGCCACTGATAACACGAACATGCCGTCACATTGGGACACAAATCATAAGATGGCATACTACCTACCCCGTCCTCCGAAACATATTCTTGCTCAACTCTTACGCGTTTCTTAGCCTGCTTAAATGGAATTTTGTTCCAAATGGAATTATTAACACCACAATTATCATCTTCACTACATGCATCTGCAGAAGACCCATATTCTGCACTACTGCTAACATGCACATATGCATGTTCAGCACCATTTCGGGGACCATGCATGTCAAATTCTAGTGTGTTGCTAACAATGCAAATATGAACTTGAACAACTTTTTCGGATGAAACTTCACATAGGCTAAACAAATTTCTCAAATCAATATAATTGTCTAGGCTGCAATTTGAAACTGAACCAACCGAATAACTGAAAGATAAAGACCCATTCCTAACATCAGGCCACTTAGAAAATACCTGGGAGAGGATTTCATCGAAAGGGGATGAGAAATCAAGGGCAATAAGTTTGCTTTCCCCCTGATGATTCAGCATGAGGAGAATTTTTTAGACCAACATCGAAAAGCCCCCACCTTCGAATTATTCCCCTTTCCCCAAATTCGCACAAGGCAACAATAGAAACAGACCTCCGAATAGCCCCAATTTCAAACAAATTCGGAATCGCCCAAGTAAGATTCACCGCCTACCCCCAATTTTTCGCACTATGCACTGCCAGAAAAGAGCCCAACAACGATTCACACACAGGCACCACCAAAAATGGAATTTGTTTTCTGTATAAACCCAAAAATAAGAGATACGTATAGGTAGAAATCAACACCCCACAAGAAATTTGAATTTCAAAATTATCTTGGGGATGTGCAGCTCCGTACTCATGACGCGACTCGCCGGCAATATTTTACTTGTTTAGGTTAGAGAGAGAAGAAGGCTTCCTGGAAAAAGGATACACCTAACTTTTTTTCTGCATATAGAAAACACCTACAAAAGAGGATTTCTTATTAAAGTTATTTTTAATGTTATTAGATAAATGGGGGTAAGAATGTCACAACACTATAAGTTGGAACCTCTTAGTAATTGTAAAAATAGTTGGAACCTATTAGCAATATTGTGACCATTTTGGAACCTCTTGGTAATTTTTTCTTTGTAAACCATATTTATACATGAACTTTATTACAGTTATCCACAAAGTCTATCACTGTTATGCATAAATACTATCAACATTTTAAAAAATAAAGTATTTTTAAAAAACTGATAGTGTTTATGCATAAAGTGATAGAGTTTGTACATAACAGTGATATTGCGTATACGTAAAATTAATATTGAAGATTCACATAAAAAAAATTCCAATTTAATTCTGATGGAGAAGTGATCACAAATTAATCCATTACTATAGTTTTCTTTATTTATTTACTTATTTAATATTTTCTTGGTAGCTAAGTTAGGTTTTAATTATGTTGCCCTAATTTTATATTACATATAAATAGGCCTCTCTTCTAGTCAGGTGTGTAACTACAAATCTCGTGAATTGAATAAAAACACGAAAAAGTGATTTACAACTTATTTCTTCGAATTGAAGTGTTGAATATTAGCGGGTTCAAACTTTTTTGACTTTGACTTTGACTTTGACTTGGAAAGATTTTGTAATGGTCCTCGCCTTAATCTTGTATGGAGTTGGAGTTGGAGACTTGAAATGTTTATTCAAGTATTGGATGTCTTGTTTTGAATTTGACATGGCTTTTGGACGAACTTCTTCGAGTTTGGTGAAGAATGCCTTTGAATGCTTGAATGTTTGATGAAGATTTTCAAATCTTCAAGCGGTCGAACGAAGAACGCCTTTGAAAAATGCCGAATTAGAGAGGTTTAGAGCGTTGATCTCGGATCGGTTGTTGTTTCTGGACTATTTTCGTGAAGAACGTCTTGGAGTTGGTGAAGAACGTCTTCAAATCTTCAAAGTTTGCCTTTGAAGAAACGTTTGACCAGAGAGACTCAGCACCTTAATCTCTGATCGAACGTTGTTTCTGGCTTGATTTGCACAAAACACCTTAGAGGTCTGGACTTCAAGAATGGTTGCAGATACTCTGGACTTCACGTTTTTTCTCGTTGATCGTCTTGAATGTTGAATGTTGATGTGTGGAATGAATGAGTTTGACCCCTATTTATAGGGTGAGTGATGTCAAACTCTCCTTAATTGAGGTGCCACGTGGAATGAATGGATTTTTAAGGCTTAACCATACATCAATTTTGGGCACTACGACTACTTTTAATTTTTCAATTGCTGAAAAACTATTTACAAGTGAGGAGGCAGAGGTTCCGACCGGTGGAAATCAGAAAATCAAGATGTAGTAATTGCTTACTGCAACTCGGGAGAAATGACACATCGACGCGAGGTGCAAATGCGACGACGGTGATTTTGGCAGCTTAGAAGAAACGATGCATCAGTGTGTGGTGCAAACGCGATGACGACTATTTTGGTGATTGGGGAAAAATGACACATTGACGTTAGGTACAAACGCAACGACGTCAAATTTTGGTGATTGGGGAGAAACGACCCATCAGTGGGAGGTTCAAACACGACGACAGTGGATTTCAGTGATTGGGAAGGCAGAGGTTTCGACCTGTGGAAATCAGATAAGTAAGCGATAGTAACTGAGAATGACTCACGATGACTTGGGAGTAATTGCTTATTGTGACTCGGGAGAAATGACGCATCGACGCGAGGTGCAAACGTGACGATAGTGATTTTGGCGGCTCAGAAGAAATGATGCATCGGCGCGAGGTGCAAACGCGACGATGACTATTTTGGCGATTGGGGAGAAACAACACATTGGTGCGAGGTGCAAACGCGATGACATTGGATTTCGGTGATTGGGGACCAGCGACGTGAGGCAATGCGCGGATTTTTTGGCGATGCAACGCGAGACTCAGACGAGAGGCTTCGGGCCTCGGACCCGGCCGTGTTGCAGCAAATCTACGGCACATCCGCGAATTTGAGAAGCGAAATTTTTGGATCGGCGAATGTAGCGACTGGCTTGAATATTATTTGTAGCGACGGCGATGGTGCGCGTCGTTCGTAGGAATCGGCGTAGTGAAATTTTTGGCCTGGTGCAACGAAAATTATTTGAATATGGAATATGATTGAAGAAGGAATGTAAATCATATTGAAGAATATTGAGAGAGAGTTTTACAATGAACGGGTAAACTGAAATTACAACTTGATAAATGAAACTGAACTAATCGTAATATATTTATAAGAGTATACAATATTAGTTCTAATACCTAAAGGTATTAGTAGTGTAAAAATATATAAAATGAGATTAACTCCTTGTTACTCACCTTTTTTATTTGATCAAAGGCCGATATCTTCTTTAGTAATTATTTAAGTCTAGCTCAATATATTTACTATGGGTAGTGAATTATTTGGGCTTAGCCTTATTTAATTAAATCAGTCAATGAATTTTATGCATTTAATTTGAACTTTTAGAGAAATACAATTTTATGTCAATTAATCTCTAAAAGAAAATTAACCCTCATTTCTTTAATTTATTTTGCAGCTTTCTTTCCAACATGATTTACTTCGAGAATTCAACTACATCTTCTGAGATATGGCACTTAGTGGTTTCGGACGACGAGCAACAAAAATGGACTCAATTTAGAGTTTACCCTCTTGCCATTGAGAAATACGCGTCAACGTGAAACAAGCACGAAACGAGTACTACTTAGAAGAATGGACCCGAGAGATCTCTTTGAGAAAAACATCCAAAGTTTGGGTCTTGAAGGTGGCCAACCATTGCAAACCTACTCCGAATGTGGTGGACCATTTACCAACTTTGGGCTGACGCATCATCATGGGCACAACGGAATGAAGTGATTCCATGAAATTTGTTGGTGAGTTTCATTTCAACAAAGGTTACTGTGAGTGGACGGAAGATGTCTTGAGCAGATGCAAGCGCAAACTCCGAGGCAAGGATTTATGATGTTGTTTTCGTGTCTCTTTTCACGTACGATTGTTGTAACGCCTCGATATTAATTAAGATTTTTTTTATGCATCCACAAAAAATTGAAATAATGCATCCACAAAAAAATTGATAAGAAAGCGAAATCATTTTTTTTATTATATTATATTATATTTTATTATTATTATCTATTTTTTTAAATTTTTTAGTAAATTAATTATCATGTAATTAATATTTAATAAAAATTTAAGCAACAAAATTGTAAAGGTGCAGCAAAATTTATTTAAATATTTCATAATATCCATATGAAAAATATAGTATGAATTCTTTTGGCATGGCAATAAGCAAATTAACTTAAATAATTCTATTCTTTTATTTATTGGCCTTAGCATCATGGATCATCCTTCCTTGTCAAACTCCTGATCTGAAAATGGTAAAATAATTGGGGTGAGTGTGTGAAAAACACTCAGTGAGGTAACTTCATAATTGCACAAATTAAATAACAAAATGTAAATAATATAAGTAGTGTAGGCTGAGACCTACGTAATGGTATTGGTTGAATCAGATTGAGTATAATGTTTCCGCATTGGCAGAGCCAAACTATCGAAAATGTAAATGGTGTTGGCTGGGCCAGTCTTAATATAATGAATCCATGTCGGCATAGCCAGACTGTATGAAATGTAACTGTAGTGATGCTGGCTGGGCCAGACTTAAAATAATTATAATAGTGTTGGCTGGGCCAGACTTGACATAATATAATGGTGCTGGCTGTGCCAGACTTAACATAATATAATGGTGCTGGTTGTGCCAGACTTAACATAATATAATGGTGCTGGTTGTGCCAAACTTAACATAATATAATGGTGCTGGCTGGGCCAGGCTTAGAGTAATGAATCCGTGTTGGCATAGCCAAACTGACGGAAATAATTGTAATGATGCTGGCGAGGCCAGGCTTAAATATATTAAAAACATAATGAGTTGAAGTAAAATCCCCACCTTAAGTGATGTGGCGTATTAATTACGAGTTCTCCAGACCTTCCAAACCTACAAAATGGTTATTTAAATTATGTAAGTAATTATTAAAATTGTTTATTAATTTCTGATTAATAAAAAGTTATTTGTATTCAAATGGATGTAAAATGAGGGTTTTAGGACTCATTAAGGCTAGGGGCAAAACTGTAATTTTACAGAAATATTCACTGCTCGTATTTAGTATTAACGTGTAGGGTTTTAAATTTAGGATCATTTGCTGCTTGTTTGGGTTGAATCGGATGTAAAACGAAGATTTTATGAGCATTTTAAAATGTAGGAGCTAAACCGTAATTATGAAAAGTTGACTGACTAATTTTTAATTGACCTGGACTTAATTGAAGTTTTTCGAATTTTTCAATTTAAACCTTACTATTCATCTAATTCTCTCTAACACCCCCTATTCTTCCAAGCAAATAACAAAATGACCCTTCCCGGAGTTTTACAACTCCGATTGACGAACGGAAAACACCGCTGGAATCCTCACGACACAAGGAACAGTTTACACCTAAAATTAGACCCAAAATAACACTATAAATTTTCGAAAATTTCAGTTGCAGCCACTGTAATACTTTTTTACGTGAATTTTTTCAGTTTTTCCGGCGAGGCTCCATCCCTCTCCGTTCTTTGAATCAAGGACAAGACGTTAACCCCCATAAACACTACTATCCATGAACGACCTCAGTTACTCTAATCTTTCATATTTTCGAAATAACACACCCATCTACACAACACGACGCCGGCATCAGAGGTGCATATGCCTCCTTTCATGCCATTACTAACTAATGCGACGTAAAAGAATGCACCTCTAACCTTTATATATGACTGAACAATGCTTAAAGAAAATTAAAGAAGAGTTTTGGAAATTTTTCGGTTTTCCGACGGATTAGAAAGCTAAATTTTAACGTAAATTACACGTTGATTAGAGGGTCGGTTGTACGATTCGAAGGTATATCGATGATCTATGCTACGAGGGGATTACTTGGATGGAAAAAGTTGAATAGTCGGCTTATCGAAAGGTGATGTAGGCGAGTGGTTAAATAGGACAGATGAGTTTTCTTTTGAGTATGAGAAAATGAAAGGATGGAAGCTTACCGTTTTGCAGTCTGCTTTGTGTGTGTTAATTCTAATTATAGAGTTCTTATTTATAGCAGCATACATGCTTGTAATCCTATCAGTCCTAAGCCTAGCTTTCATTTTTTTAATGCAATTTTTGTGGTTAAAATTTTTTTAGACGTGTTTCTCGAACACTCCCAATCTTGAGTATCAAGATTGCTACAGTATCTACCTTTCATATTTACCTTAAACTGTAGAAAAAAATATCTCATTATATACATACATAAGATATGGGATACGCACATACATCTTTGTATATATATATATATATATATATATATATATTAATATATATATTCTTTAGTATCATATACACATATATTCTTAATTATACTAATATATGTATATATATACTTCATATCAATTTATTATATATATATTAGTGTAATTATTTTAGTCTCATGATTAAGATATATATATTTATATATTAATTATTTAATATATATATTATGTTGGGGTGTTATAATTGCAGTTCAGAGATCATCAAAGCTTTTTGCGAGGCATGGTGTCAGTCCACAAACACTCTGCTCATGAGTATTTGCAAGATGTCCATTTCACTGTGGGAGCTGTTCAACTTTACGGGGCTTTCTTTGACTAGCCTCCTCTACGATGAAGTTGTTCCAGACGAGCATGAACTCTTTGACAAAATTGGAAATTTACGCATTCCGTTGAGCTGCAAGTATTTATTTCATGCTTATCACATACTTTATGGAGGCACTTCTGGGGCCACAGTATCGATTGAAAAGTGAATCGATTTATGGTCGAGCAAAACTTTGAAGTATAAGTCACCACCTGTTTGAAATGAGAAAAAGAGAAATGCTCGTCCCAAATCAACTCACAACCCTTCAGGAGCTTTAAGAGATTATAAAGAGTAGACTCCTACAGTGATTGCTTCCTTTAAGAGTCTCGGAATCGAAGCGAAACAACAAGAAGAGACAAATCTGGCTGCATACATCACTTGCTGGCTTTGTGCTTTCGTTCTTCCAAATGATGCAGTGGATTTGATAAGACCGAGTACTGTCAAGATGGCATATATGATGGCCAGAGGTGATGAAGTTAGCCTTTGTTCCTACTTTGGCAAGCATATATAGAGGTTTAAACAAAGTTTCGAAGGAGCCGAATGTTGGAATTTAGAGGCACGTAAACACGTAATACATGCGCAGCAGAAATTAAAGTTCACCAACAACGAACAGTTAATTGCATAATTAAATACGAGTAAACGTAAATGTAATTCTTACAAAGAATTGCATACCGCGGATTCCTCAACTATGGTATCCACGTAACAGTCGTTTACTAACTTGCACAGATCTGCCAGCGTTGAATCCCCGAGATGAATTTGCTAGGAAAATTCTTACTTAGAGATTTTATGGAGAAAATATGAACTCACGTATTATGAATTCCCAAGAGCTCATATATATAGGAGAGGTCCAGCTTAAATCTTAAGCTAACCTTTATTAGGAAAAATCCCTAATAAAATAAATCTCTTAGATTTATTTTCCACATATAAATCTCTACGGATTTAAATTCCATATATGACAAATCTCTACGATTTATTTACATATATATTAAATCCTACAATAATATTCCAAATATTATTATTGGGAATTCTTATTTAATTAAATCCAATTTAATTAAACATTAATTTATTCCAAATTAATCTATTATTAATTACTTCTCCATAAATTAAATATTAAATCTAATTTAACATTTAATCAACCAACTATAATTAGTAAACAACCATTACTTGTTGTGTGACCCATAGGCCCTCATATATCGAGCGATTAGTCAAACTAACGGTTTCAAATTAATCTATTATTAATTACTTCTCCATAAATTAAATATTAAATCTAATTTAACATTTAATCAACCAACTATAATTAGTAAACAACCATTACTTGTTGTGTGACCCATAGGCCCTCATATATCGAGCGATTAGTCAAACTAACGGTCTTAATTGAACCCTAGACAATAAATCAGACATTCTCAATATATGAGGTACTTTACGAGGAAATGTCCAACTACCTGTAACTGAAACATGGGCTATTACGATTTCCTCATTTCATTCACGAATACTCGATTAAGTCTTGAACATGACGAAGTGTCTTTTCAAATAACATAATCAATTTATCTCAAATCACTAATTGATCATGTATGTCACACTTAGCCACAAAGTCTAAGTTGACGTGCATCGGAATGAATGATTTGATCCAATTTGATGAGAAGATGAGTATTCTCTCTAAATCCACTTTGAGGAATGAATCATATTCTTGGCTCAACTACCACGCACATGTACTTCGTGATGAACCCAATCCAAGCCATATCTACCCATGGTTAGGGTGCAAGCGTCGGTCATGGTCAAAGTTCATCATCCCACACATGTCGTGCGTATTGACCTCAAGTTAAAGGAGTATCGCATCGCTCCACTAACCGAGACACCCGTAGACACATATAGTGGAAATACATCAAAAAGTTTCTCGGATGGGTATACCAATACCCTCTAAGGTATTTGTGCATCCATTATGAGATACCTAGTATCTCGTAGTAAGTGAGATCTTACTACACTCTCTAAGGCTGCGTTTGTTTTGGGACTCACACGGATGGACTTAAGACATTGCGCTCCCCGTCTCATACGAGTTTAAGATTTAAAATCTAGTTTTCAAATCCCACATTCAATCCACATCTACAAATACCTATAAAATTTATTATTACTCTTCCCAATACATCACACTTTATACACTTTATTACTCTTCTCAATATAATATAATAATACAATATCAACATTGATTTGACATAAAGTTAAATCTCAACCTACTCAAATCCCAAAACAAACACATATATTTACTATTCATCAAGGATTCTAAATCCCTGGATTTTAAAACCTTGACTTGCTCCGCACACTTAAATCCCAAAATAAACGCACTCTAAGAGTATGATACAGATCGCACATCAATCTCCATTGTATCATCCATATCCCATTCTTGATGGTCCTTGATCGGGGCTATTTGAGAATCATGCTTAAGTCATCTGAGTTCTCACAACCTCAATGACAACAATGACTCATGGGAACACTTGAATGAATAAATGCAAACAATCAAAAATAATGTTGGGATATTTTAGTTTTGATGAATTATGCCAAAACATTATCAACTTGTGTTTTTGAAGTTAATCTACAAATAACAAGTGTAGGGGAAACGAGAGAACAAGTTGAGGAGAACTCAATAAATCGGGGCGTAGATGATCGAGATCGACGAGGTCAAGAGACGAAGGCCGACGAGATCGATGAGTAAGATGAGTTTCGGAGTTAACTGATGAGCTGAGTAAAATTAAAAGAAAAGAAAAGCTAAGACAACTGATCAGAAGATCAGATGACCTGATCAGATGACCAGATTAGAAGAGGAGGTTGCAGATCAGAAGAGGAGCAAATGAGACTGATCGAGATCAGATAAGCTAACCTGATATGCTAACCTGATATGCTAAACTGATGTACTAATCAGATGCAGATAAACTGATATACCGACTGATCTTATAATCGATCCGACTACGTGAATTGTCGATCAAAGCGAGAAGAAATCGATATCGAAACCGTAACTGCATACCAGATCAAGCGAGAAGAAATCAGAAGAGAAGTCATCATAAGAGAAGTCATCTGAAGTCATGTTCATCGAGAATCGTAACGCCATCGATGATCAAGAAGATGAGTGCTAGTGACACGAGGGTCGATTGTTCGAAGTCGGAAGAAAGTTTAACTCAGTTAGTTTGAGTCGGTAAGATGATCGATCGACAAGGTCCATTGAATCAAGAATCTCAAGACTCGGGAAGAAACACGAAGACTCGGAAGATCCTCGAAGAAATATAAGTTAGATTCAAACCGGCGTGGACCAATAAGAGGAAGACAACCAAACTTAAAAAAAGTCAGAAGAGCTCTGAGAATAGTATGGATTTGAATGTGACTCCATCCAACGGTAACATTAAAATCCACACTATAAATACAATTTCTTCCTTCATTATTCGTGGTGGAGAGTGTGAGAAATGCGTGATCCATCAAGCTACAGAGCCAAATCATCCAGCATCTCCACCATAGAACACTGAGCAAGAAATACACGCATATATTAAAGAGTGTTCTACCCTAGATCTAAGCACAAATGTAATATCCTAAGCTTAGAGAGATTTTCCCATCCTTAGCATTGAAGCTAAACAAATGTAAGGGAAAATCTCAACCTAGTTGGAAACCAAACAAACCTTACCCAAATCAGTTTGATAGGTTAAGTTTGTAGGTGAGTGTAAACTCGGTAAACATCTAGCAATTCCTAAAGGGGGGGTAGGCAATCCCGTGAGGGAGATAAGTTCTGTTTGAGTGTGAACTCGATAAACATCTAGCAATCCCGAAAAGGAGGGTAGGCGATCCCGTGAGGGAGATAAGTCCCGTTTGAGTGTGAACTTGGTAAACATCTGTATTGTGTTGGACTAACACATAAAACTAAGTCCAGTTGGTTAAGTTGGTTAAGTAGGTGCCCCTTGTGATAGAGAAGAGTGGATGTAGGAGTTGGACTCTGAACCACTATAAAATCGTGTGTTCTTTACTGCTTTATCTTCTTACTTGCCATATGCATTTGATTATAAGCAAAACACACATCGGACTTAAAAGCAAACAAAAGAATTGGAACCACTCTGCCCTCACCCCTATTTTATATGATTACATGGTATTTTCGCGCACATGGGTTTTCCTAATCGGGACCAACAATTGGTATCAGAGCGGGAGATCAAAAGATCATTGTTTTCAATGTGACCATCTGAATTGATCTTTTTAAACAAAAACCCCATCTCTGTATAAGTGCATATATTTTAATGTTTTGGCGTCATTATCAAAAAGGGGGAAATTGTTGGGATATTTTAGTTTTGATGAATTATGCCAAAATATTATCAACTTGTGTTTTTGAAGCTAATCTACAGATAACAAGTTGAGGGGGAATGAGAGAACAAGTTGAGGGGGAACTCACGAAATCAGACGTAGATGATCGAGATCAGACGAGACTGATCGAGATCAGATGGGTAAGATGAGTTCCGGAGTTAACTGATGAGCTGAGCAAAATTAGAAGAAAGGAAAAGCTAAGCCAGCTGATCAGAAGATCAGATGACCTGATCAGATGACCAGATCAGAAGAGAGGCGGATGAGATCGTCGAGATCGAGGCGTGATCGAGATCGGAATAAGCTAACCCGATATACTAACCGATATGCTAAACCGATGTACTAACTGATGTAGATAAACCGATATGCCGACTGATGCTATAATCGATCCGATCATGTGATTTGATCGATTAGCGGAAAAGGAACCGGATATCGAAAACCGTAATCGTGATACCGGATCGGAGAGAAGAAATCAGAAGAGAAGTCATCAGAAGAGAAGTCATTTGAAGTCATGTTCACTGAGAATTAGAACGCCATCGATGATCGATTTAATCGAAAAGCTAGTGACTTGAGGGTCGATTACCGGGTTAGAAGAAAATTTGAACTTAGTTAGCTTGGAGTGTCAAGATGCCCCGATCGATAAGGTCCAAGAGAAGTCCTTTGAATCAAGAATCCTGAAAACTCAGAAGAAACCTGAAGACTCAGAAGATCCTGAAGAATATAGCCGTTAGATTCAGCTGACGTGGACCAATGAGAGGAGACAACCAACCTGAAAAAGCTGCAAAGAGCTACAGAATAGTATGGATTTGAATGTGACTCCATCCAACGGTAATATTAAAGTCCACACTATAAATACAATTTCTTCCTTCATTATTCGTGGTGGAGAGTGTGAGAAAAGCGTGATCCATCAAGCTACAGAGCCAAATCATCCAGCATCTCCACCATAGAACAATGAGCAAGAAATACACGCATATATTCAAGAGTGTTCTACCCTAGATCTAAGCACAAATGTAATATCCTAAGCTTAGAGAGATTTTCCCATCCTTAAGCATTGAGGCTAAACAAATGTAAGGGAAAATCTTAACCTAGTTGAAACCAAACAAACCTTACCCAAATCAGTTTGATAGGTTAAGTTTGTAGGTGAGTGTGAACTCAGTAAACATCTAGCAATCCCGAAAGGGAGGGTAGGCAATCCCGTGAGGGTGATAAGTCCCGTTTGAGTGTGAACTCGGTAAACATCTAGCAATCCCGAAAGGGATGGTAGGCGATCCAGTGAGGGGGATAAGTCCCATTTGAG
Source organism: Stenogyne calaminthoides (assembly GCA_037126765.1). NCBI lineage: Eukaryota > Viridiplantae > Streptophyta > Magnoliopsida > Lamiales > Lamiaceae > Stenogyne > Stenogyne calaminthoides. The sequence goes on along the minus strand of JBBCBC010000012.1, from coordinate 13,934,274 downwards.
TGTGAACTCGGTAAATATTTGTATTGTGTTGGACTAAAACATAAAACTATGTCCAGTTGGTTAAGTTGGTTAAGTAGGTGGCCCTTGTGATAGGGAAGAGTGGATGTAGGAGTTGGACTCCGAACCACTATAAAATCGTGTGTTCTTTACTGCTTTATGTTCTTACTTGCCATATGCATTTGATTATAAGCAAAACACACATCGGACTTAAAAGCAAACAAAAGAATTGGAATCACTATGCCCTCACCCCTGTTTTATATGATTACATGGTATTTCCGCGCACATGGTTTTTCCTAATCGGGACCAACAATTGGTATCAGGGCGGGAGATCAAAAGATCATTGTTTTCAATGTGACCATCTGAACTGATCTTTTTAAACAAAAACCCGATCTCTGTATAAGTGCATATATTTTAATGTTTTGGCGTCATTATCAAAAAGGGGGAAATTGTTGGGATATTTTAGTTTTGATGAATTATGCCAAAACATTATCAACTTGTGTTTTTGAAGATATTCTACAGATAACAAGTTGAGGGGGAACGAGAGAACGAGTTGAGGGGGAACTCACAAAATCAGACGTAGATGATCGAGATCAGACGAGGCTAATCGAGATCAGATGAGTAAGATGAGTTCCGGAGTTAACTGATGAGCTGAGCAAAATTAGAAGAAAAGAAAAGCTAAGCCAGCTGATCAGAAGATCAGATGACCTGATCAGATGACCAGATCAGAAGAGGAGCAGATGAGACTGATCGAGATCAGACGTGATCGAGATCAGATAAGCTAACCTGATATGCTAAACAGATGTACTAATCTGATGCAGATAAACTGATATGCTGACCTGATGATATTCTGATCTGATCATGTGAGCTGATTAGATAGGGCGAGAAGAAATCAGATATCAGAAAACCAGAAATATGCATACCAGATCAGTCGAGAAGAAATCAGAAGAGAAGTCATCTGAAGTCATGTTCATCGAGAATCGTAAGCAGCCGATGATCAGTTAACTCGAAAGTCTTAGTGACTGAGGGTCAGATTGTCTGAAGTTAGAAGAAGCTGAACTTAGTTAGCCTGAGTGTCAGTATGCCTGATCAGACAAGGTCCGCTGAAGAGAAGTCTGTTGAATCAAGAATCCTGAAGACTCAGAAGAAACCGGAAGACTCGGAAGCTCCTGAAGAATATAGCCATTAGATTCAGCTGACGTGGACCAATGAGAGGAAGACAACCAGCCTGAAAAAGCTGCAAAGAGCTACAGAATATTATGGATTTGAATGTGACTCCATCCAATGGTAACATTATAATCCACACTATAAATACAATTTCTTCCTTCATTATTCGTGGTGGAGAGTGTGAGAAAAGCGTGATCCATCAAGCTACAGAGCCAAATCATCCAGCATCTCCACCATAGAACAATGAGCAAGAAATACACGCATATATTCAAGAGTGTTCTACCCTAGATCTAAGCACAAATGTAATATCCTAAGCTTAGAGAGATTTTCCCATCCTTAGCATTAAGGCTAAACAAATGTACGAGAAAATCTCAACCTAGTTGGAAACCAAACAAACCTAACCCAAATCAGTTTGATAGGTTAAGTTTGTAGGTGAGTGTGAACTCGGTAAACATCTAGCAATCCCGAAAGGGACGGTAGGCAATCCCGTGAGGGAGATAAGTCCCGTTTGAGTGTGAACTCGGTAAACATCTAGCAATCCCGAAAGGGATGGTAGGCGATCCAGTGAGGGGGATAAGTCCCATTTGAGTGTGAACTCGGTAAATATTTGTATTGTGTTGGACTAAAACATAAAACTATGTCCAGTTGGTTAAGTTGGTTAAGTAGGTGGCCCTTGTGATAGGGAAGAGTGGATGTAGGAGTTGGACTCCGAACCACTATAAAATCGTGTGTTCTTTACTGCTTTATGTTCTTACTTGCCATATGCATTTGATTATAAGCAAAACACACATCGGACTTAAAAGCAAACAAAAGAATTGGAATCACTCTGCCCTCACCCCTATTTTATATGCATTATATGGTATTTCCGCGCACATGGGTTTTCCTAATCGGGACCAACACATAATATTCAAACAAGTGTATTGTCATACATTAATATTAAGTGAACTATAATATTAAATCAAACTGAATATCACCGAGTATTATGTCCTTACAATAGATTGTCTCTAGGACACTAACACTAACACTGAAACCATCTGAAAGTTTGGCGACATTTCCGGTTCACTTTTTGTATGCTTGGTTGGCCCAATATTGCAAGGCCCACTTTCCAGCTATTCATGGATTGAGTAATCCTTCGATGGTATTCCATTCTGGCGAGAATGGCGCTCGTTGTTACGCTGCTGAGGAGGCTCGTAGATGAGTTCACAAAGGGGACCAGGCTTTATGGTCTTACAACACCAAAAGTGGTCTATGAAGATAAGGGAGTAGGCAAATATAGCCACTGGAGTTACTTCACGGCCATGCGCTCCAGCTTTCTCACTTGGAGGCAAGGAAATCACTTCATAACTGAACCTTACAGTCCGCACAGATTCAGCCGCCAGTTTGGCTTCTATCAAGAAGTGCCCTGGGCATTGAAGGTTGACAACATACGTGAGAGTGACTTTGCAAAAGGGTCTCTTTACTGGGATTGGTGTATTCAACGTAGGCCCTTTTCCAAAGCATACTTCTCTGCCCCCGTTCACGATGTCAGAAAGTATTCTTCAGCAGAGTACTAAAGATTGTGGGGACAAGTCCACGGTACTTATTTGGAAGACCATGTGAAAGATCTTGTTAGATTGAAATCTAGCAAGTCATTATCAGAGGGGATAGTAGTCATTGATGATGATCATATTTCGAATGACAGAAACCACCAAGAGATTAACTAAACTACCATAGTCCATTCTTCAGTGCACGTCGCAGTACCATTTGTTGAAATGAGTAAGAGGAGAAGTGCTTCCAAGCACTCTGAAGAAAGTCAAAGTGGGCAAAAGGATTGTCATTAGAGGAGGAACAAGCTCACCATTAAGTTACCTGGAGTCGTGAAAGAACTGGTTCTTTCTTCAAAAGAGATATTTGTCTTCTTAAACTCTTTTATTTAACAATATGTCTTCATTATCTTAATTATCATTTTATTGCTTTTCAGTTTATGCATGAGGTCTTTGGCAACATGTCTGAAGATGAATCAGATGAAGAAAGTGAATCTTCTTCAGTAGCTCCTTTGATAATGCCCCCATGTGGTTCCATGTTTAAGCCTAGAGCAGAAGAAGTTTAAATGTTCACTGGTGAACGATTTATTGAAACTCACCAACGAAGATATGTTGCAGACTTGTGGAAAGATCTCCTGATGACGATTACGACGGTGTCTATCGACTTGTTAACTTTCATGAGAGAAGAAGTCTTTCGCGTGATGGAGGAAATAAAGGGATTTGACAAAGTCAATTCCTCCGACTTAGTAAAGATGTTGGCAACTTTATTTGACAAAGTTAACGATTTTGATGCAGCAAGGTCAAAATCTTCTGACGGGATGACCAAGGAATCTCTTACTTTGGATTTGGCTGAAGCAAAACTTTCTCTCCGTGTTTATGAAGAAAAAGAGATTGAAGAAGGTAATAGGTTGAAAGTAACCCAAGCAGAGTTGAAACGGGTGGAGAAAGATCTTGACGATTTGAGGAAGAAGAAGAAAGCACTATCTGAAGCATTGCAGCAGCACCAAGTTTCTCTTCAAGACATCAAAGGGAAGACCAAAGCTTCTAAGTACAATATTCTTGCTATCAACAACACTCCTATCTTGGAGGATGTTGTTTCTAAAGACATGGAGATGACGAAATCAAAATTGGAAGAAGTTGTTGAAGAGTTGAAGAATTGAATCCTCTTCCGAAGTCCGTTTAGGATCTTTTTTTGTCTACTCCCTTGTATTTTGTTTCATGTTATCAATTGCATTCATCAATAAAAGTATCTACTTTTTCTTTTTTCTTTTATTGTCTATCTTTATTTCAATTTCTCATTTAGTTTATGAACTTAAACAAGATTAATTGAATCATGATTGAACTTAGAGGATTTCTAAGCTGCCTATGTATCTCTTTTTAAAAGAGAATCAAGTCATAACGTAGTTCAAAGGAGATATAATTTGATTGGGGGGTGTCGTCCACAGTTTATACTCATGCTGACCAGGAGTGACTATTCTTTAACTACTGTAGACAAAATAGGGTATTTAATATTTAACCACTAAATACCTTTAGTGGGGTAAGTTAACATTTTAAGCACATGTATTTACCTTTGGTGGTTGTCATACACAGTTTATACTCATGCGGACCAGGAGTGGCGTGCAGTTTAGGCTCATGCTTCAAAGAGCGTTCTTTGTATCTTGACCGATTTACGCATAATAGAGTTTCAAGAACTTCCCATTTACGGGGCCAATTCTCACACCATCTTCGGAAATCAATTTGTAGCCATCGTTTGTATAGACTTCTTTCACATCATGGGGTCTATCCCACTTGGGTAGGAATTTATTTCCTACACCGTGAGTAACCACAATAGGTCTTCTTACAACGAGAACCAAGTCACCAACTTGAAAAGAACGTGTTTTGACTTTCTTATTGAACGTCCTTGAAAGACGAGCTTGATAGCATTCAAATTTTTATTGTGCCTCGAGTCTTTTCTCATCTAAGGCTTCCAATTCTTGAAGACACAAGTGTGCATTTCTTCTTCGATCAATCCTTCTTGTATGGCCATTCTCAGAGATGGAATTTGCTTCTCGAGAGGAACGACTGCTTCAACACCATAAACCAAAGAATAAGGAGTGGTTTGCGTGGGTGTTCGGTAAGTAGTCTGGTATACCCATAAAGCTTCACTCATTCTCTCAGGTCAATCCCGCTTGGACTTAGAGACCACTTTCTTCAAAAGGTTGCATAAAGTTTTATTAAAAGCTTCAGCAAGTCCATTTGCAGTTGCATTGTACATCGAGGATTTTCTTTGCTTGAAGTCGAACTTTTCACAAAGCTTGTCAATATGGCTATTGTTGAATGATTTTCCATTATCAGTCATTATGTAGCGGGGAACGCCGTATCTAAAGATGATGTTTGTACTGATGAAATCAGCAACATTTTCCTTCTTCACTTTTGTGGCACACACAAGCAATAATTTCGAAAATTATGCTTCTAATTTCTTGTGTTGTGGTTGTAAAATCAACCCCTTATTTATAGGGTGTTGGTCCCGATTTGAAAACCCATTAGTGCGGAAAATACCATGTAATGCATATAAAACAGGGGTGAGGGCAGAGTGATTCCAATTTTTCTTACTTTTAAGAACGATGTGTGTTTTGCTTATAATTGAATGCATATGGCAAGTAAGAACATAAAGCAGTAAAGAACACACGATTTATAGTGGTTCGGAGTCCAACTCCTACATCCACTCTTCCCTATCACAAGAGGCACCAACCTAACCAACTAGACTTAGTTTAACGTGTTAGTCCAACACCCAACAGATGTTTACCGAGTTTACACTCAAACGGGACTTATCTCCCTCACGGGATCACCTACCCTCCCTTTCGGGATTGCTTAGATGTTTACCGAAGTTCTCACTCACCTACAAACTTAACCTATCAAACTGATTTGGGTAAGGTTTGTTTGGTTTCCAACTAGGGTGAGATTTTCCCTTACATTTGTTTAGCCTCAATGCTAAGGATGGGAAAATCTCTCTAAGCTTAGGATATTAAATTTGTGCTTAAATCTAGGGTAGAACACTCTTGAATATATGTGTGTATTTCTTGTTCAGTGTTCTATGGTGGGAATGCTTGAGTATATGGCTCTTGGCTCTGTAGCATCTTTTTCCACATTCTCCACCACTAATAATGAAGGAAGAACTTGTATTTATAGTGTGGATTTGAATGTTACCATTGGATGGAGTCACATTCAAATCCATACTATTCTGTAGCTTTTTGCAGCTTGTTGTCTTCCTCTCATTGGTCCACGTCAGCTGAATCTAACGGCTATATTCTTCAGTCTTCAGGTTTCTCTGAGTCTTCAGGATTCTTCTGAGTCTCAGGATTCTTGATTCGATGACTTCTCTTGATGGACCTTATCGCTAAGCGAGTTCGGCTCTTCGAGCATCTTGACCCTCAGTCACAAGATCGAGCTAAGCGATCATCGATGGCGTTCGATTCTCGGTGAACATGACTTGGATGACTTCTCTTGATTTCTTCTACTTTGATTTGGTATCTGATTTTTGGTTTTTCGATATCGATTTCTTCTCGTCTCGATCGATCGGCTCTTTGATCGGATCGAGATAGCTTATCAGTCAACATATCGGTTTATCTGCATCGATTTACTGCCGAGTTAGCATATTAGGTTAGTTGCATCAGGTTAGCTTATCTGATCTCGATCACGTGTGATCTCGATCAGTCTCATCTGCTTCTCTTCTGATCTGCAACCTCCTCTTCTGATCTGGTCATTTGATCAGGTCATTTGGTCATCTGATCTTCTGATCAGCTGGCTTAGCTTTTCTTCTTTTCTAATTTTGCACAGCTCATCAGTTAACTTCGGAACTCATCTTACTCATCTGATCTCGATCAGCCTCGTCTGATCTCGATCATCTTCTTCTGATTTCGTGAGTTCCCCCTCAACTTGTTCTCTCGTTCCCCCTCAACTTGTTATCTGTAGATTAGCTTCAAAAACACAAGTTGATAATGTTTTGGCATAATTCATCAAAACTAAAATATCCCAATAATTTCTCCCTTTTTGATAATGACACCAAAATGTTAAAATATATGCATTTTTACAGAAATGGGTTTTTGTTTAAAAAGATCAGTTCAGGTGATCACATTAAAAGTGAACTTTTGAACTCCCGCTCTGATACCAATTGTTGGTATCAGTTCAGATTGCCATCTTGAAAACAGTGATCTTTTGAACTCCCGCTCTGATACCAATTGTTGGTCCCAATTTGAAAACCCATTAGTGCGGAAAATATCATGTAATGCATATAAAATAGGGGTGAGGGCAGAGTGATTCCAATTTTTCTTGCTTTTAAGAACGATGTGTGTTTTGTATATAATCGAATGCATATGGCAAGTAAGAACATAAAGCAGTAAAGAACACACGATTTATAGTGGTTCGGAGTCCAACTCCTACATCCACTCTTCCCTATCACAAGGGGCACCAACCTAACCAACTGGACTTAGTTTAACGTGTTAGTCCAACACCCAATAGATGTTTACCGAGTTCACACTCAAACGAGACTCATCTCCCTCACGGGATCGCCTACCCTCTCTTTCGGGATTGCTTAGATGTTTACAGAGTTCTCACTCACCTACAAACTTAACCTATCAAACTGATTTGGGTAAGGTTTGTTTGGTTTCCAACTAGGGTGAGATTTTCCCTTACATTTGTTTAGCCTCAATGCTAAGGATGAGAAAATCTCTCTAAGCTTAGGATATTACATTTGTGCTTAGATTTAGGGTAGACACTCTTGAATATATATGTGTATTTCTTGCTCAGTGTTCTATGGTGGGAATGCTTGAGTATATGGCTCTTGGCTCTGTAGCATCTTTTTCCACATTCTCCACCACTAATAATGAAGGAAGTACTTGTATTTATAGTGTGGATTTGAATGTTACCGTTGGATGGAGTCACATTCAAATCCATACTATTCTGTAGCTTTTTGCAGCTTGTTGTCTTCCTCTCATTGGTCCACGTCAGCTGAATCTAACGGCTATATTCTTCAGGTCTCTCTGAGTCTTTAGGATTCTTCTGAGTCTCAGGATTCTTGATTCAGTAGACTTCTCTTCAGCGGACCTTGTCTGATCAGGCATACTGACACTCAGGCTAACTGAGTTCAGCTCTTCTGACTTCAGACAATCTGACCCTCAGGTCACTAACACTCAGGCTAACTAATCATCAGTAGCGTTCTGATTCTCAGTGAACATGACTTCAGATGACTTCTCTTTTGATAACTTCTCTTCTGATTTCTTCTACTTTGATCCGGTATCTGATTTCTGGTTTTTCGATATCGATTTCTTCTCGTCGATTCGATCGACTCACCGATCATATCGATTATAACATCAGTCGACATATCAGTTTATTTGCATCAGATTAGTACATCAGGTTAGCATATCAGGTTAGTTGCATCAGGTTAGCTTATGTTGGGAGATGAATTTAATAAAGAAGATTTTGATTAAATCCCAAAACCCTTGTGTATGACATGTTCAGGATAATCTTGATAGTTGAGTCAGGATTCAGTTTAGAGTGTTCAGGATGTTATCTGCACCATGTATAGTCAGCAGATATAGATCAGGTTAGATTCTGAAGATTCTCAAGACTTCGATAAGTTTCAAGTTTCAAGACTCGAAGATGAAATTGAGAATCAAGACTCAAAAGATGAAATCGAGAAATCAAGACTTCGGTATGAAATCGAGAAATCAAGACTCAAGATATCAATCAAGATATCTCAAGACTCGAAGACATCAAGACTCAAGAAGACTCAAGAGATATCAAGACATGTAAGATCATCAAGACACGGTAATTATCAAGATTCGTAATTCATCAATGCTCAAGATAACTGAATGTTCCGAGGCACTGAATAATATCTATCTGAAGGCTACAAATCTGAGAAAAACGCGAATACTCAGATAAATAGATATTGCCCAAGACATTTACATGCAGACAAAAGGAACTAAAACTAAGTGTTGTTAAGGTTATATCACTCATAGATATTGACCAAAAAGAGCCGTTATGTTTGTCTACATTTACTGAAGACAAGAACCAATCGAGGAAGACAAAGATTGAACATTATCGACCTTTGAAAGTTGACAGGTCACTGAAGCATGTCAGTAGTACTATGTTCCAGACTGCAAAAAGTGGTGAGTGGCTACATGAAAGCATATTTCCTAAAACATGCAAGGGAATATTCAAACCCTAAAAATAGTCATTCATCAAACACCATAAGAGGAAACTCATGAAGCTATCTTCTCCAACGGTTAGTTTTTCAAGAGTGACCTTGGTGATTGCTTATAAATACTAGTGACCCTCTACATTGAAGGTTACGGGAAATTTGTAAGCAACTCAAGAGCTCAATCTTATTATTGCAAATTGAAGCACTCGAAAAACCCAAGAATTTCCCAAGTGTTTCACATTGAAGAGAGCTCATTCACTAAGCCTAGATTGATAAGATATATCCAAAGCTTAGTAGAGATATCCTAGCATTTGCATTGTACTTATTGTAAAGGATATCTCATCCTAGTTGGAAACCAACCAGAAACCCCAAACCCTTTGTAAGGTAGTTTGAGTGTGATTGCTGGTGAGTTGGAGTTGTAAAGAGTTAGTAAACTACATTGAGGTAGTCAGAAAACTCTAGAGAAGAATTGAGTAAACTATCTTAGATAGTCAGAAAGCTTGTGTGTGTTTTGAGTAAGTAAACTACAGTGAGGTAGTCAGAAAACTCAAAGTAGAAAGGTTAGTAAGCTACATTGAGGTAGTCAGAAAACCTTAGGAAGTGGTTAAGGAATTTCTCTGAAGGTCAGAGAGAGTGGATGTATGAGCTTAAGTCTCTGAACCACTATAATTGTTGTGTTGTTTTGCTTTCTGTACTGCATTGTTATCTGTTGCATATCTTTTCACTGAAAGCATTATTAACTGATATTCAGTTGGAATCAATCCACTGAACTTGCATCTAACTGATCGCAGCCTTAATCAATGTTTCATTAAAAAGGAAGGTTTTTAGCAAAGCTAAAAAGGAGTATAAACTTAGGGCCAATCATTCCGCACACTTGAGTAGCTAGAACAGATAGTTACCAAACTGAACTCACTCTACTAAGGGTTCAGTAAGATAGTTATCTGATCCAAGCAGCTCAGGATCTCTGAAAAACTCAGGCTCAGTTGGGATAATCTGAGGCTTCTGAAAGCAGTTCAGGATCATTGTCTCAGGTAGACTTTGACTCAAGGCGATCTGTGCTTCTCAGGGCCAAATCATCAGGACAACCTGACCCATCTGACCTCAGTGAAGAAAAGTTTAAAAATCACTGAACACGTGTATTCCCCCCCCATACACGTGTGAGACTCGTTAGCACCGGGACCAACAAGTGGTATCAGAGCGGGAGTTCAAAAGATCACTGATTTCAAAAGTGATCACCTGAACTGATCCATTTTTAAAATCCATTTCTGATCTGATACCAACAAGTGGTATCAGAGCAGTGGTTCAACTTGACCACTAGCTTTGTTGACCATAGTCTAATTTGCTGAAAGACTCTGGTGGTCTACTGAACAGATCTATTTGCTGAAATCTTACAAGGCTCAGACATCATGCCTTCTAAGAAACTTCCTATGTTCTCAGTTGAGAGCTATAATTTATGGAGATTAAGAATGCAGGCTCATCTGTATTCAAAGCATGAAAGAATGTGGAGAGTCGTTTCTGAAGGACCATTCAAATTCACTATTGTGAATCCGAATTCATCGAATCGGGAGAAATGATCCCAGAACTGAATTTCCAAAGTCTGATGATCAACATACTCCTGATGAGAGAAAGTTAGTCAATCGTGACTATATTGCCAAAGATACTTTATATAGCACTATTGATGATGGTGTTATGGGGATGATTTCTCACTGTAATACTGCAAAAGAAATATGGGACACACTTGTTGTGATGTGTCAAGGCACAGATCATATTAAAGAGAACAAACTTTATGTTGTTATTGGAAAGTTTGATAGCTTTGAAATGGAAGATGGTGAATCCATTGACAAACTTGAAGTCAGATTCACTAGCATAATGAATGATCTAAATGCTCTTGGGAAATGATACTCACAGAGAGAAGTGGCATTGAAAATTCTTAGAGGACTATCTAAGAAATGGGATATACATGCTGTGGTGATTGAAAACACCAAAAATATTGATTCCATGCCATATCAACAAGTTTTCTCTGAACTGAAAGCTTATGAATTTTTGATTGACAAGAAATCTAAGAAAGCTGACAGTAAAGATGATTCTTCATCTAGCAAGAATGTGGCTTTCAAAGCCAAAGAGAAATCCTGTAAGTCTAGAGTGTCTGAGAACCCACTTGCCAAAAATCAGGATGAGCTGGAGGATAAGCTAGTACTGATGGCAAGGAGGTTTGAAAGACTCAATAGCAGATATGGGAAATATAAAAAATATTACAGGAATCACAGGTACCAGAGAGACTCAAAAGCTAAGGACAAACACTCTGAGAAAAGAAAGGACCAGAAAGCTGAAGGATCTTCATCCAAAAAGAAGGACTCCAAGATCAAGGAGGAAAGTGATCAGGATGATGATGCCAACAGATGCTACAACTGTCAAAAGAAAGGTCACTTTCAATATGACTGTCCTAAGCTAAGTGCTAAAGAGAGAAAAAAAAGACAAGCAAAGAGAGACAAGAAGTTCTCCAGCAAGAAAGCCATGATTGCAGAGGAAGAAGAACATTCTGAAGAAGGTTCCAGTTCCTCAGATGAGATGTTCTCAGATAGTGACAGTGATGACATCTGTCTAATGGCTGTAGAGGAGGTAAATTCTTCTATCTCTGTTGTTGCTCCTACACAAGCACATGAGTTCTCAAGTTCTACTGTAAACAGTAACTTTGACCAATGGATTCTTTTGAGAATCTTATGAAGGACTATTATGTGTTACAAGAACTGATCACTGAAACTCAAGAGCAGAACAAGGAACTGACTGCTGAGAATCTAATGTGGAAAGACTCTAAAAATGCTGAGATCACTTATCAATTGATGGGAACTACTGATGAACTAGATGTTCTGAAATTCCAACTCTCAGAAAAAGAGAAGGTGTTAGAGACCCTAAATGGAAAATTAGAGAAATCTACTGAGGAGATTCAGCTTATCAGAACTGAGTTCAATGACCTCTTTGAGAAGCATGAAACTCTAAAGAAATGTGAGGATAGTGCGCAGAGAAAGTTAGCTTTATTGAATTCTGCATCTAAAGTGATAGATGAAATTCAGAGTTATCAAAGACCTGCAACTATAAAAGCTGGATTGGGATACATTCCAGGGGGAACCTCACAAGGTCTTCTGAATGCTGCTTCTAGTAGCACTAAGACTGTCTTTGTTAAACAAGTGGCACCTAATCTTCTGACTGAAGAACTACCCAGAGTTTTAGACAAGGGTAAAGGACCCATGGTTTCAGAAAAACTGAATGTTCAGGGAAGAAAGCCCAGACCTCAGGAAAAGGCTAGAAAACCTGGCCACTCAGTAGAAAATCTTCAGGCCAGTACTTCAAAGCCTCAGGCTAAGAATACCAACCTGAAGAGATCTGCACTGAACCATCAGAGGAATTTTCAGAAGAGAAACACTCAGCAGAGATATTCTCAACTGAAAAGACCAAGTCCTCAGATTACTGAAAGACCCCAATTTCAGTACAGGCAACCCAAACCCCACTTGCCTAAGGGTAAAGGTTTCCTAAACCCAAGTCAGCAGAGACAAAGACCAGCTGCACAAAAGTCAAAGCACTTGAACAAAAGGCATGTACCCAAGAAGAACTCTAAGGCTCATGTTCATGCTAAGGCTGGCACTCATACACAGGATACTGTCAAGGCACCTAGGGTGGTGAATGTGTATGTAGATGTTTATGGGAGACAAATCAGTCACTCTAAAGTAATTAGAGTTGTTAGACATATTTGGATTCCAAAAGGTACAGGTAACCTGGTAGGACCCTACACCAAAAATGTACCTAAGAACTGATCTGTTTTTCAGGTGAAAGACAAGGGCACTGAGCTGAATGAAGACAATATAGCACTGATGAGTGGAAATGAATTGGCTCCTGCTATATGGTATCTAGATAGTGGATGTTCAAGACATATGACAGGATATAAGTAAATACTCACTGACTATGTTGAGCAAAAAGGCCCTCAGATCACATTTGAAGACAATTCCAAAGGACAAACTGAAGGATATGGAACTCTTGAAGTTGATTCTGTTCATATCCATGGTGTTTCATATGTGTCTGGTTTAAAGCATAACTTGCTTTCTATCAGTCAATTATGTGACAAAGGATTCAATGTTGAGTTCTCAAAGAACTTATGTTATGTGAAAGACAATACTTCACAGAAAATTCTACTGACTGGTACTAAAAAAGGAAATGTGTATCTTGCTGATTGGAGTTCAACTCCTAAAGATACATGTTTGGTTGCAAAAAGTTCCACTGATACCAGTTGGTTATGGCACAAAAGGATGAATCACTTGAACTTCAAAACCCTGAACAAACTTGCAAGATTAGCACTTGTGAGGGGGTTACCAAATGAAGTGTTCAGTAAAGAACATTTTTGTGATGCTTGTCAAAAAGAAAAACAAATCAGAGCATCTTTCAAAGCAACGTAGATATTTCTACTGAAAGAATACTTCAACTGTTACATATGGATCTCTTTGGTCCAGTAACACCTGTGAGCACAAATGGCAGAAATATACACTTGTGGTAGTTGATGACTACTCTAGATACACATGGGTCATATTCTTCTTCAAGAAGAAAGAGACTCGAACAAAAGCTGCTGAACTCTTTGAAAAGGCTCAGTACTGAAAAGAATCTGAGTGTGGTCAAAATTAGATCAGATAAAGGAACTAAGTTTATCAATCATATTATATCTGATTATTGTGCAGCAAATGGAATAACTCATGAAACATCAGCTGCAAGGACCCCACAACAGAATGGTGTTCTTTGAAAGAAGAAATAGGACTCGAAAAGAAGCTCGCAAGGACAATGATTCTTTGAAGTCGATATTCATAAAAGATTTTGAAATTTGAAAGCTATCAACCTTTTGCATGCTATTCTCGAAGCAGATCCATCTTGACCAAGAATCAAGGAAAAACTCCATATGAATTTGTGGAATGAAAGGAAGCCTCTTGTTTCTTTCTTTCGTGTGTTTGGTTGCAAGTGTTTCATACACAATAATGGTAAAGATCAGTTGAAAACCTTTGATAGCAAAGCTGATGAAGGGATATTCTTAGGATATTCTGAAGTCAGTAAAGCCTTCAGAGTTTACAACTGTAGGACTCTTATTGTGGAAGAAACACCTCATGTTGTTTTTGATGAATCTACTTGTGTTCAGAAGAAACAGGAACATGATTCAGGAGAATTGACCAAGAGAATCACCAGACTTAGCCTGAAAAAGAATGATAAAACATCCTCTGAACCTGAAGAGAAGAAGTCAGTCACTTTCTATGAATGGAGTGAATCAGACTCAGACAAAGAAGTTCAGGATGGAAAAACTCAGGATGGTGATACTCAGGATGGAAATTCTCCACTGAAGGAAAGCCAACATACTAAAGTTGACCAATCTGAACATACACCAGTTCAGACTCAGGTATGTAATGCCGATGAAGATGTGGTCATAGCTGAGGCAAACTCTGAATCTATCAACCAAAGGGGAACAAATGTCTCTAACAATGTTCTGAATGGAATTTCCCCTGAGGAAGATGATTCCCTTTCTCTTTTTCTGTTGTTCCCTGAATTTAATGAACTGCCTGAACCTAACATTTCTGATGTTGAGGATACTATTGAAGGGGGAACATCAAGGAGAAGATGGTTGGATAGTCATCGTATAAGTCAGATTGTGGGTGATCTATTAGATGGTGTCAAAACAAGAAGGTTCCATGGTGAAAGTGTTTTATTCTGCTGCTTCCTATCTGAAAAAGAACCTACTGAGATTGAAGAAGCTCTACAAGATTCATTTTGGATTAATGTTATGCAAGAAGAGATGAATCAGTTCTCAAGGAATGAAGTTTGGGAGCTAGTGGATAGACCTAAGAGGCACAATGTGATTGGAACCAAGTGGGTGTTCAAGAATAAGAGAGATGAAAACAACAACATTGTAAGAAACAAGGCAAGGCTAGTTGCACAAGGTTATTCCCAAGAAGAAGGCTTGGATTATGATGAAACCTTTGCACCTGTTGCAAGACTAGAAGCCGTCAGATTGTTTCTTGCATATGCTGCCCACATGAAATTCACAGTCTATCAGATGGATGTGAAAAGTGCATTTTTGAATGGTGTGCTTAAGGAAGAGGTTTATGTGGAACAACCTCCACGGTTTCGCACGAGAATGACCAAGTTTCTGTGCTCGGGAAAGCCTTGTATGGTCTTAAGCAAGCACCGAGCATGGTATGATACCTTTTCTCGGTTTCTTCTTGATCATGGTTTTATCAAAGGCTGTTGATAGGACTTTGTTCAGGATAGAAGATGGGAAAGATATCTTACTTGTTCAGATCTATGTAGATGACATCATATTTGGATCTCCAAATCATCAGTTGTGTGAAAAAATTTCTACCCTGATGAAAGAAATGTTTGAGATGCCAATGATGGGGGAGATGAATTTCTTTCTTGGACTTCAGGTGAAACAAACTAAGGAAGGAATTTTCATCAATCAAGCAAAGTACACCGGAGATCCGATTGCAAAGTATGGTGTCTGAGATTGCAATGCGGTTAGAATTCCTATGAATACTAACTACAAGATGGATCGATCTTGAAGGCAAATCGATAAATCACACTTGATTATAGAGATCATTGGATCTTCGCTATATCTCCTGACAAGTAGGCACGATATAACATTTCACGCCAAAAAGATTCTCGAAATATCTTAAGGGCTTTGTGAATAGAGGGTTATGGTATCCAATCGATGATAACCTTGAATGCTTGGTTATTGAGATCGATTATGGAGGATGTAGAATTGACGGGAAGTTTACCACAGAACTTGTCAATTTCTTGGAAATGTCGATATCATGGGTTTCAAAAAACAGACCTCAATAGAGACAACCAAAGACTCTCAAACCGAAATACATGGTTGCGAGGAAAGTCATTGTGCCGCATTTTTTTGGCTCAAACAACAATTGAGGGATTATAAGATTATAGCCAATGAAGTACCTATATTTTGTGATAATAATAGTGTTGTTGCTATTACATAAAATCATTATTGCACACACGGATGTAAGCATGTTGATATCGGACATCACTTCATCGAGAGATCATGTTGAGAAGAAAGACATCAGGATGGAGAAAATTCATACTGATAAACAGAGAGCTGATATCTTGACTAAACCTTTGGCTGAATCAAGATTTCAGGAACTATCAGTTGAATTAGGTATGTTGGATCGGTGTCTGAGCAAATCGAAAAATTGAAGGTTTTCGGATGCATGAAGTTTTCTCGAGTTTTCTTGAGAAACTTCGAGGATAAAATTGAAAATCTTGAAATTTCAGTCTTGGGAAACTCAGATATACTGAAGATCAAGACTCAAGATTATCTTGACCTCGTTAAATTACTTTCGATATCATACTAACCCTTTTCAAGGTACTCATTACTATCTTGACTTTCGATTCAATTTTTCGAAGATATCTTGAC
Source organism: Stenogyne calaminthoides (assembly GCA_037126765.1). Lineage (NCBI taxonomy): Eukaryota > Viridiplantae > Streptophyta > Magnoliopsida > Lamiales > Lamiaceae > Stenogyne > Stenogyne calaminthoides. Next base: position 13,917,956 of record JBBCBC010000012.1, on the reverse strand, counting down.
ATTTTATCAAGGTCAAAACTCAGTAAGACTGATAGAGGAAAATTAGTCTGAAGAAGTAATGACTCATGCAATGCATTTATTCTCCAACTGAATATCAGTAATCATTGGCAATAAATAACAAAACACCTGAAGGAATATTTGGACGGGACCTTTGAAATACCGAAGAAGGTCAATGGTCTGCAGGAACAGTAATTAATTGCACTGTTCATTAATCACCAATAAGGTAAAATTGGCGGCGTAATATTCGTGAAATCGTCCTTTCATATACCCAATTTAATCGGTGTTTAATCTCAACCGTCGATTTCTTCAATCGATACGATTTCCCACGAATCAAATCCTTTATATCCATTGAAAAATCACTCAAAGCCCCAATTTCATAACCTTCGTCTTCAACACTCTGCTTCTAAAAACCTCTCATTTGCCCAGAAACCCTTCATCGTTCTCAAAACCCTTCACCCAAAATTCTTCAAAATGACGTTCTCGGTTTACGATAAACTTGCCATTTCTAACAAGCCGTGGTACGAGTACGTTGTTTCCCTCGAAATCTCATCGAATGCAACACATGAAAAAGAAGCATTGCACATGATACGGGTAGTGAAGCTCACAAGCCTGGTTGCGAATCAACCAGAGGCGGAATATTCAAAAGAGGTAATCGAATTTATCTCTAATTTGAAATTAGACGAGGAGGACTGTATAGAGTCTCAAATTACAGTTTCTCAGTTGGAGCATAGCTCAAAATATGTCGATTTTGTGAGGGAATTGTATATAATTCCTAAGAACCTTAATGACGTATACAAGTTGAGCGATAGAGGAGAAGACAAGAGTATCTTGATAGGATTACAGAGCATCCTGTTAAGTTTGAGGCTACTCTCAATAAAAGGCATTTGAAGCCTAAGTATAGAGTTTTGCTGGATATCGTGAGTAAATGTATCATGAGTAGGTCAGACAGTTTTGAACAAATTAGTACGCCGAAGCTGAGATTAATGGCGGCTATTGAAGATTCACCCACCACCGCATTCAACTGGTTGCGTTATTTAATCAGAGTGGTGAGTGACCAAGCAAAGCAAGTCCAGAAGGTGAACGGTTCGGTTGTCTTTAAAGGAAAAATCCTTCATGCAACCAAGATAGCATTCATCTTGGAGATGTGCCGAGAAGAAGAAGACATTTTTGCCAACTCCTCACCCTTTCCAAAGTCCAAGATCCTTTTCAAGCCAACTACATCAAAGAAGACTTTAAAGGGAAAGAAAGAGAAGAAGGAGGAGACTGCTGCAAAAGGAGCTGCTGAACATGCCCATCAAGCCAGGGGGAAGGCTCTGATGGAGGTGAAGAGAGAGAAGGGAGAAGCCCTGAAGAAGAAAGCACTGGCTCCTAAGCGCAGAAAAGTTTAAATTTCTACTGAGGAGGAGGTCAGTGAGACTGAGGAAGTTCAACCTGAGGGCCAGCACGGACAAAAATCTCCATTGCTCAGGCTGTGACTACTGCTCAAGAGCAAACTGAGGAACAGGTGTTCTCTGAGGTTCTTGAAACATCTCTAAGCTCAGACAAGATTTCTCAGGAGATATTCAAGGGACCTCAGGTTTCTACTGAGGAGATGCCTGTTCAGACCTCAGAACAAACTGAGCCTCAGGAGCTGCTGAATCTGGACATGCTCCTGAGTGAACCTTTCTTAGATCCCTCAGCACCAGAACTTACTGAAGCCAATCCTACTGAACCTGAAAGCCCAAAACTGAAGAAGGGAGAGGCAGAAGAGACCGAGTGGCGTAGCAAGGGGAAAGATTCATTCTGGATAGGTACCCTGAGCTGAGCTCATATCCTGATCTTTAGGACCTCTTCTTCAGACTGAGGACCACAGTCTACATTCTGAACCAAACTCTGCCAGAGATGCTTAACATTGCCTCCTTCAGAGGAGAGGACTGGTGGAATGAAGAGACTGCAGTGCTGACTGAGTTCTCCGGGTTCAGGAAGACCAAGCTCCGGATGAAAGTTGCAAATTTTGATGAGCTGGTCAGGAAGAAGGTGGCTGAAAGGAGGGAAGCTGATGTTGGTGCCTCGAGCTCAAAAGATCAAGATCAAGAAGGGGACCAACAAGGAAATGTTGAGAAGCAATCTCAAGTGGAGAAAAATACTGATGCTGGTCAGCCTGATATCTCACATCCTCAGACTGAAGTTAGCACTCTTCAGGTAACTTTTGGCACTACAAAAAATTATGCCAAAGCTACTGAAGTTCCAATCTTTAAATCTGTTATGATAAAATTCCCGAGAAATTGAAAACAGAACCGAAATAATACATTATATATATATATAATCCTAACTCTAATTAATTTATTCATTTTTCTAACCGAAATAAAACACTATATATATCATATGTTGATTGTTAACTTATGTAGTAGTCTAGTATCATTGGACCTTGTGTTGTGTTATTTAATATTTGAATTTCTACGTAAAATTTGGACATGTGCCTTTAAAAATGGTTTTTTATAGTGTCAAATAATTTCGGTTATTTCGATTATTTTATCGAAATCGAAAAATTCAATTTGGTTAAGTTCGATTATGTAGTCAAATGGTTTAGTTTTGGTTCATTATGGTAAATATTCCGGTTTTGCTATTTCGATTCTGTCCGATAACAAAATAATCGAATGCTCACCCCTATCCATCAATCTAATTGTTATGAATACTCATATAATTCATATTAATATGAAAGAAAATTCAAAATAGATGTAAGTTAATAAACATATTTATGAAAGAATTCATCTTATCTAAAAGTTTGAATTTGTAGAGAGATATGAATTAATTTGTTTATATGAATGGAGTTGCTTTCAGTCAGAGTCGAGCCCATGGCGTGGGCTCTGATACCATAAAAGATTCAACTCATCCAAAAAATTCGAACCTATGTAAAAAGTATGAAACTAATTTTGTTTATATTATTTCTCAAATAATTTATTTTGTTTAAAAAATGTAGTTTTGGGAAACCATGATTATCATGGGGATGCAATGGCATAATCGAGTGGGTTCTTAAAAAGAGGACCTAAGATGGGCGCGCTACCCGGGCCTTACATTGTTCGAAATTTGGTAACTTTTATTTTCGCAGATACATTTATACGTTAATTGTATTGTATAATTTAAGTTCATTTAAAATTAGTACTATAATTTATTTTATTAAATAGTATTAGTTAGTAAATATTATTCTCTTTGTCCCATTTTATTATTATTTAAATCTTTTTAAAAAATAAATCTTTTATCTCAAAAGTATAATTATTGTTTTGCACTAAAATCAATGAAAATTAAATACGGCATTCCAATTTTGCCATTCTACTTATATTTTTTTGATAATATGCATTAATAAATAAATTTGTACATTTTTTTATTAAATATCATTGTTATGAATACGCACTATCACCGTTTAAAAAATCAAACATTTTCTTTTAAAAAATGATAGTGTGTATGCATAACAACAACTAAAAAAAGAGAGTCCATATGAATTAGTGTTTTGAAAACCTACTCTATATTTATTTTTATATATTTATTGTTATTTCTTGATTTTTTTAAAGCGTGAGAAATATCTTTAAAAGACAACTAAAATGAAACCGAGGTAGTAATTGTTTTCATTGAATATTATTAATTATTTTTCATGAACATTATTTGTTGTTTCTTACAATGAATTCGAGTTTAGTTTTCTTGATTTTTCGTAAATTTTAACATATAAATTGAGCACCGTTTACAGGGATACTGGACATTTTCTTCATCGACACAAATCCGTTCGTTAATAAGTATTTTATTAAAACATCAAAAACCAACTTCAACTGGACAGGCGTGTTGCCCCGAAACCAATACCTTTCGACCCTCTTGCAGGTTAGTTTCAAAACCCTTGGACGTTATAAGTTTGTGACTCAATGTGATATTTATTTTGGGTTTTGAAAACCAAATTTTAGATATACAATATAAATGATTCCACGGGATATGATTTTGAAATCTATAAATTTACTATCATACTTTCCAAGTAGGTGGTAGATGATGATAGTGTATTGAAAATTATATTTGAAAGAAAAAAAGTAATAAGTACTCCATCCGATCCTCAAATAACTCTTATTTTAAGAGAGGAAATTATTTTAGCTGTTTTTTCCCCATTTTTTCCTCTTTTACCCCTACCTCAATCCCACTAATATTCTTTCATAGGGCTAAAACCAAGAAATGTGAATTTAGTAAATAGTTATTCCAATAAGGCTATATTTATCATTCTATTGCCTTCTTAATTTCACCCTCAAATTATAAAACAAAAGATTTTTAGGATTGGATGTAGTATGTTATAGATAGAATTTTATAATATATTAACTATTATACCAAAATCAAGATAAACAAACAAGAATTTTGATTTGTAATAAAGAAAACGTTTTTCATACATCAATCTGAATCTGAATTTGTACTCTACAGAATTTGAAAATTGGCCTCAGGACATCAACGGCAACCTGGAAAATTGTCGTTGGACATCACCCGATAAGAACAATTGGAAAACGAGGAGATACCATGGAACTCCAGAACACACTCTTGCCAATTCTAGAGGTATAGACATACATTTTCGACAAATACTTTTATACACCAGTTCGCAACGTGCACTCAAGTAAATTTTTAAATACTATTAATTATCTAACTGAAAGGTAGTATTAATTTTTTTCACTTAATAATTTTTTTTTCCAGGCAAACAAGGTTCCCATCTACATAAATGGACACGATCACTGCCTAGAACACATCAACAATACCGGAGTGTAAATAATCTGACCAAAAGACATTTTTTTGTGTTTATCTATCCGTTTATTGTTGTACATATGAAAAATTAGAACCCTTTTTTTTTTGCAGGCCAATAGAATTCTTGACAAGTGGAGGAGGGTCAAAGGCATGGGGTAATACTTTTAATAAAGATGGACATAAGAACAACTTGAAGTTCTACCATGACGGACAAGGTTTTATATCAGTTCAACTTTCAAGAATCGAAGCAAATGTAACTTTTTATGATGTTTCTAGCGCAAATGTGCATAGTTTTAAGCTAAAGAAAAGTGATAATTAGATCACCGGGCACATTTATGATTTAATCTGTAATAACAACGTATTAGAGCATTGTAATAACCGTTTGTATTCGTGGGTGAAAACCAGGGACAGAGCCTGTAAAAGGACCCAATTAATATTAATATAATAAAGGGTAATTCTTAGTGAAGCAGTTACGCCTGAAAAAAAAAAAAAACTACTTTAGACTTGGTGAGCTTGATTGAGGGCAGATCCTTAGTGGACTTGATTGAGGACAAAAACTTTTTAATGATTCTGCCCTAGGTAGAATCTGCCCATTTAGCACCTCCCTATAATAAAAATGAAAAAATATCAAATTTTTTTCATTATAGTATAGTCCAAACATCTCAATTTATTAATATCAAAATTTATAAAATATGATAAATGCATTTTATATATAAATGTTTAAGATCTTGAATGGTTTGTGATAGATTGCCCCCGATCCAAGTGTACCAGCACAAGAAGAAGAGGAGTGGAGTTTAATGATTTTAGTATTTTAATTAGTCTATCTTTAGTTATTGAATTTATTACTTTGGGTTAATTAGTCCGGCCTTTTTCATGGGCCGATTTCGGGAGAACTATTTATATTCAGATTAACCCTAATTATGTTTTTATCGAGATTATTATTTTTTCTGACCAACGGCTTGGCATGATTTCACTCTGTGGATCCTCATCTTCTGGATTGGTTCTGTGTTTGATTGTTTTTACTTGCCCAACTCTTGTACACTCTATCAATTTGGTCTGACCTACTAGACTTTTTTCTCCATGAACAACACCCGATCAATATCCGAGAAAGAGCAACTGGACTCTGTAGAGAAAATTTGGGCAAATTCCAGTTGACCCATCTTGAAACGATCCCATGTATTTGCTTGGACACTCCAAAAAAAAAATTGACCGGTTGTCGCGACAATTCGCTAGCTTGGATGGGGTGGGTTCTTCGGTTCAAGCGTAATCAAGCGGTGGGCAATTCCTTCATGGCCGATGCACGTGCCCTACACACACCCTTTCCTGAACTATCCACTTGATGGAACACGCTGGTGAGGGCGGTCCGTCACCAGGATCGTTGACGGATACCAAATGTACACGTAACAAATATAAAACCTAAACGTACGTCTAAAGCAAAGTTTAATTTGTTACCCTTGAAGATCGAGGCATTGATTCCACTACAGATCTTCTAGTATGTCTCCCAACCTCGTTCGAATACAGAGTGGACAGCAATCTATCGAACGTGGAGAAGGTGTCTGTTGTTTCGTCTCCTCAAAGCCTAGTTCACCGGCTGCTGCGTTTTCAATTTCGTGTACTAGCCCTTTGAGACAAATACAAGGTTCCTTTATATATACTTCATAGGTTTCATGGGCCAAACTAGCGATCCATTAGAAGGTATAGGGTTTGGGCTTCTTACGGACCCAAATACTCTTATGTTCAACCCAGAACATTATTTGGCCCGAGAACATTAATTCATTCCACTAGAGAATTAATGTTGCACTCCCGTCCAATCCCAAACTGAATCAGGGCTTCTATTAGACTTTATGATTCCCCGTGTTAAAGATATCGCACGTCCATTAATTATTAAAGCTTCTGAATGCTTTAATTAATTAATGTCTATTATTCCTTGAGTAGTACCACTCAACCTTGTTGTCGTACGGATTAAATCCACCTGCAGGGTTTAATACGACAATCCTTTATGAGTTTCCTCAAGAGGACGTCATCATCCTGGCTGTCCAGGACACGGTGCCCTAATGCCAATAAATAGACATCATGTTATCGATGTCACTACCCAAAATACGGAGTATGAAGAATCTACCAAGATTCTCACCCATGGTAAATCAAAGTAGTGAACAAGCACCCCACATATCTAAATGTCACACTTAGGGTTAAGAATTATAAAAGTTACCAAGACATCTAGTTCTTCATAACAGTCAGAATTGAAGAACATGTCTTATATGTGACCCATTCAATACGACACATCGCACTAGTATAAACTAATGGTCAAGACAAGTCACCAACAAGTTTATACTAGAACTTAAACCAATAGTTATGTCCAGAACTATCTCAGTTGTGAATATTGTTTATATCTTACAAGGAACTTGACAATGTGATCTTCTGTGTGACTACAAACCCACCACACTGTCTACAATATAAGATAAGCAGACATACAAGTAATTTCTAAGAATGGAATAATGTGAAAAACCCATTTATTTCAGATAATAAGGAAATCAAATATACATCCACAAAAGCCCACTAAAAGTTTGCTTTACGGTATACACCAACAATCTCCCATTTATACTAAAGCTAAACTTTTAGTATACACATAAAGCCATAACAATTCTCCCACTTATACTTAAAGTCTAGCTGTAATACATCGTAAACCAAGAGCCTCTACATGTTTCTCAAAGACTTTTATCGCCAGAGTCTTTATGAAAGGATCAGCCAGGTTGTTCAATGATGCAATCTTAGCCACAGCCACGTCTCCGCGATTTACGATGTCTCGTATAATGTGTACTTCCGCTCTATGTGTTTACTCACTTTGTGGGCTCTAGATTCTTTTGAGTTTGCCACTGCACCCTCATTATCATAATAAATAATGATACACCTCGGCATTCTCTGAGAAACCCCTAAGTCTAGTAAGAAACTACGTAGCCAGACAACATCCTTAGCAGCCTCTGAGGCAGCTACGTACTCGGCTTCTATAGTGGAGTCCGCAATGTATTTCTGCTTTTCACTTCTCCAAGATATGGCTCCACCTCCCAGTATAAACACATAACCCGAGGTAGACTTCCATTCATCTTGATTAGCTTGGAAATCTGAATCGGTATAACCTAAAGGAATCATACTGTCTGACTTTTATACCAGCACATAATTCGAGTCCTTTTCAAATACTTAAGAATGTGCTTGACAACAATCCAATGTCCTTGACCAGGGTTAGACTGATATCTTGCTACCATGCCGGCTGCATAGCAAATATCAGGCCTCGTACACAGCATTACATGCATAAGACATCCTACAGCTGAGGCATAAGGAACCTTAGCCATCTCCTCTATCTCCTTCTGTGTCTTAGGACACATATCCTTAGATAGGGTAACTTCATGTCTGAAAGGTAGTAAGCCTTTCTTGGAGTTTTGCATGTTAAAATGAGCAATCACAACATCAATGTAAGACGCTTGAGATAAACACAACATTCTCTTTTTCCAATCACGAATAACCTTAATACCAAGAATGTACGATGCTTCTCCCATATCATTCATTTGAAACTGATCTGAAAGCCACACCTTTACGTCTGATAATACTTTCACATTGTTACCAATAAGAAGAATATCATCTACGTACAATACTAAGAATACCACTACATCTCCATTACTCTTCTTGTACACACAACTTTCATTTTGACATTGTTTAAATTCAAAAGATTTGATCACCTCATCAAAACGAATGTTCCAAGACCTGGAAGCTTGCTTTAGCCCATAAAGAGACTTTTTCAGCTTCCAGACTAGATGCTCTTGGCCTTTCTTCACATAACCCTCGGGTTGTTGCATATAGATGTCCTTATCCAAGTTTCCATTAATGAAAGTTGTCTTGACATCCATTTGTCAAATCTCATAGTTCATGTGATTAGCTATGGATAAGAGAATCCGGATCAACTTTAGCATGGCTACTGGTGAAAAGGTCTCGTCATAGTCGATTCCTTCTTTCTGGGTAAAACCATTTGCCACCAACCGTGCCTTAAAAGTAATAATCTGCCCATTAGATCCTCTCTTACGTCTGTAGACCCACTTACACCCAATGGATTTCTTGTCATGGGAAAGTTCACTTAGGTCATACACTTCCATAACATCCATATATTCAATCTCTGAATCCATAGATTTGTGCCAAGACTCTTCATCTTTATCTTGAATTGCCTCTTTGTAAGTCCAGGGATCGTTATCATCATGTTCATCGTTTGGAATCAAGTCCGCGGACTCTCCCACAAATATGAAACGATCAGGTTGACGAACAACCCTCCCACTACGACGAGACAATGCATACAAGGGTTCATCGGAGTAAACACATTGTGCAGTCTCTTGTGGTTTTCCTCTTGCACACTCGGTGTGCCATTGTCTCCCCTCAACTCATTAAAAATGATCTCACTATTGGGCTTATGCTCATTCATATAGTCTTCTCTAAAATCCGGGCATTGGTACTCACCATCACCCTCTGATCGTTAGGACTATAAAAATAGCCACCTCTCGTTCCCTTAGGGTATCCTACAAACAGTCTTACTTCAGTTCTAGGTATCAACTTATCAACTTCCTTATTCAGCACATATGATGGACAACCCCAAATCCGAATGTGGTTTAGACTAGGCTTTCGCCCGGACCACAATTCAATTGGAGTTTTTGGAACCGCTTTAGAAGGTACGTAATTTAGAAGGTACGCCGTCGTTTCCAAGGCATATCCCCAAAAGGAGGTAGGTAATGAAGCATAACTCGTCATCTATCTTACCATATCCAATATAGTCCTATTCCTTCTCTCAGCAACGCCATTCTGTTGGGGAGTACCAGGTGCGGTGAGCTGGGATGTAATCCCGTTCTCTAATAAGTGTTGCCTGAGTTCATTGCTGAGGTATTCGCCACCACGATAAGATCGTAGTGACTTGCTACGTTTTTCCCTATGATTCTCTGCTTGAGCCTTAAATTCTTTGAATTTCTCAAAGGTCTCAGATTTATGCTTCATAAGGAAAATATAACCGTACCTTGAGTAATCATCAATAAAAGTGGCAAAATACTCATAACCTCCTCTTGCTTTGGTTGACATTGGACCACATACATCTGTGTGAACGATCTCTAACACTTCTTTGGCTCTAATTCCCCTTGGCTCCAAATGCCCTCTTGGTCATTTTACCCTCCAAACATGATTCGCAAGTTAGAATTGGTTCAACTTGGAGAAACTCCAGTGAACCATCTTTCACCAACCTTTGGATCCTCTTTGGATTTATATGTCCCAATCTTAGATGCCATAGAAGTGTCTCGTTCACGTCTGATGAACATTTTCTTTTCTCGGAAACAGTTGATGTGTTATAGGATGCATTTTGTGAGTGGTGCGCGTGGGATCAGCCAAAGGCCGGGCCGCGATCACCGAGCATGTAGCCGAGGCAAGCGGGACGATCGTCTTGAGGGCGAACACCGAGGCAGGCGATTTTATCACCGAGGCGCTGCTGGCAGGACGATTACCGACGCTACGGGCAGGCGACGCTGACGCAAGCGAAGCGGGTAAGAGGTGAGCAGACGAAGACGGCAGATTCGCGCGTGACGCCGACCCTACCGAGATCCTCGCCGAGAAAGGGGCGAAGATCGCTGGGCAACATCTTATTTGGCGCTTAGCGTCTGCAAGACAAACCGATCGACACGGCCGGGGGAGTGCAAGACGTGCACTCCGACCCGCGAGCTAATCGATGATGTCACTAGACGTGGCGAACCTTTCAAGATGAATGATGAAGGCAAAGAAGACGATTTCTCGAGATCAAGACATGACAAAAATTAACCGTGACAATTGGATATGTGTGCCCAATATGTTTAATTTTTTGTCTTGATGTTTATGCATTATTTTATGCTTATTTAAATTGTGTTTAAATTTGCGATGCATGAGAAAATGGTTTTGAAAAATATCACTTTCAAAAATTACTAAGTATGCTTAAACAATTAATTGACAATTTTATGGATAATAAAATTGAATTAATTTTGACCTCCATGATTTATTTATTTGTGGATTCTTTTGGAGAAATTCCCCCCACGGGACGGTCAAAAGATAGCTTTCACATGAATAAATTCCAAATGGATGATTGTGGATTATTACTAGTGGCGACGATGACCCTCCCCACGAGGCTCGTTCAAAGCAAAATAATAATTCTGTATTTAATCATGGTTATTACTTAGGTATAAAATTGATATGCATATACTTCCCCGAAGTCCCTGTCAATTTTATATTGGTCAAGTGGGAGCCAACTATTAATCTAGTTATTAAAGGTTTGTAACTGTTCTTGTTTGTAACCTGCTTGAATGTGTTTAAATAATGACCCACCCCACGTGGCTTATTTAAACTGTTTTGAGATGTTGGCTGATGCATGTTCATATTTTTTTGAGATTTTAATATGAAACATGTGATCGAATTTTGTGATATATTTGTGCTTATGCATATTATTATTTATTTCAGTTCATCATGTCGCAACCTTTTAATCCACTGTTATATACACTCAAAGAACACCAATTAACTGGTGATAACTATGTTGTTTGGAAACGGAATATGAGTTTTGTCCTACCTGCACAAGAACATCATTGGGTTCTTGATGTACCCAAGCCCCGTATGCCTACTGATGGATCAACTGATGCGGAAAGACACTTGTATAATATTTGGGAGCAGGCCAATGAACCCATGAAATATGTAATCTTGATTTCACTGTCTGATGATTTGAGACACATTCATGAAGGTGTTGAGTCTGCTGCAGAAATTATGCAAAGTCTTGAAGAAATGTTCTTAACAAAAGACCGCATGATCAATCAGTTTAAAAATGACGACGTGGCCAGGCTAAATATGGCTGGGGGAACACCCGTAAGGGAGCATGTTCTCAGAATAAAATGCCATTTTGATAAACTTGCTTATCTCGGTACTAAGTATTGTGATGAGGCTCAAATCGAATTTCTTTTGCTAACTCTTCCAAGGTGCTTCGATGGGTTTTACTGTAGTTTTGTGATGAGTGATCACATGTTTACTATGGACACTCTACAAGAAGCCTTGGAGAAAATAGAGAAGCATTTAGGAAAGAAAGACGAAGCATTGGTGACCAAAAGTCTTTTCTCAAGATCTAGGCCAATGGAAGGCAAGACTCAAGAAAAGGAAAGTGGTCAGATCCAAAGCAAACTCATCACTAAGAAAAGTAAGAGAAAGACAGCTAGCTGGATGGGTGTCAAGAAAGTACCAAAAGGAAAATATTTTAACTGCGGTGAAAAGGGACATTGGAGGACAGCCTGTTCCAAACCCAAAAGGAATGGAAAGAAAGGTAATTCTCACGCACTAGTTATTGAAACTTTCTTAGCGGCGTATGCCTCCCATTTATGGGTGGTGGATACAGGATCCACTAATCATGTTTGTTTCACTTTACAGGGGTTCAAGCGGACCCGACAACTTAGTGGGAGTGAGATCCTCATCACACTGGGCGATGCTACGAGAGTGGCAGCTGAAGCAGTGGGAGAAGTGCACCTGTCTTTTGAAGACAGAGTTTTAATTTTACGAGATGTTCTTTACGTTCTGAATTTTAGAAAGAATTTAATTTTTGTTTCTAAACTTTACCTTGATGGATATTCGGTTACTTTTGATAAAGTTGTTACCATTTCTCTTTATGATAAATTTATCTGTCATGGAACGTTGTCAAATAGTTTCTATACAATTAACTATGCACACCACTCACGAAATGCATCATATAACACATCAACTGTTTCTGATAAAAGAAAACGTTCATCAGACGTGAACGAGACACTTCTATGGCATCTAAGATTGGGACATATTAATCCAAAGAGGATCCAAAGGTTGGTGAAAGACGGTTCACTGGAGTCTCTCCAAGTTGAACCAATTCCAACCTGCGAATCATGTTTGGAGGGTAATATGACCAAGAGGGCATTCGAAGCCAAGGGGAATAGAGCCAAAGAAGTGTTAGAAATAATTCACACAGACGTATGTGGTCCAATGTCAACCAAAGCAAGAGGAGGTTATGAGTATTTTGTCACTTTTATTGATGACTGCTCAAGTTACGGTTATATTTTCTTTATGAAGCATAAATCAGAGACCTTTGAAAGATTCAAAGAATTTAAGGCTCAAGCAGAGAATCATAGGGAAAAACGTATCAAGTCTCTACGATCCGATCGTGGAGGCGAGTACCTCAGCAATGAGTTTTTGAACTACTTGTCAGATGAAGGGATTGTATCCCAGCTAACTGCACCCGGAACCCTCAACAAAACGGGGTTGCAGAGCGAAGAAACAGAACTCATTTGGAAATTGTTAGATCAATGATGAGTTATGCAGATTTTCCCAAGTCGTTCTGGGGTCATGCCTTGGAAACAAAGGCTTACATTCTGAACTTGGTGCCATCCAAATCGGTTCCCAAAACTCCCAAAGAATTATGGACCAGGCGCAAGCCCAGTTTGAGACACATGAGAATTTGGGGGTGTCCGGCCTATGTGTTGGACAAGGAAGCCGGAAAATTAGATCCTCGATCAGAATTAAGGTTGTTTATAGGATACCCCGAGGGAACAAAAGGGTGTATGTTCTATGGTCCCGAATATCAAAATGTGGTAATAAGCACCCACTTTAGATTTTTGGAAGAAGACTATATGAACGAAAGAAGACCCAGAAGTGAGATTACCTTAAATGAGCTAAGGGGGCTAACCTCATTGCCAACTGTACAAGATGACATACCAAACGACACACTGGAACCTCGTCGTAGTGGGAGGGTTGTGAGACAGCCCGAAAGATTCATGGGGATAGGAGAGTCCTCAGACAAGACGAATCAGACCCATGGACATATGATGAGGCAATCCAAGACAAGGATGCGGTTTCTTGGCAAAAATCAATGAAAGCCGAAATGGGTTCTATGGATCATAACAGAGTGTGGGAGCTAGTCGAACCACTTAATGGGGTCAAACTCATTGGTTGCAAGTGGGTATACAAGAGAAAAAGAGGACCGAACGGGAAGGTGGAAACCTTCAAGGCAAGGCTTGTGGCGAAAGGTTATACTCAGAAAGAAGGGATCGACTATGAGGAAACTTTTTCACCTGTAGCAATACTCAAGTCCATCTGAATTCTCTTGTCGATTGCTGCGCATCTCGACTTTGAAATATGGCAAATGGATGTCAAGACAGCTTTCCTTAACGGAAGTCTTGATGAAGAAATCTATATGCAACAACCCCAAGGCTTCATTGAAAAGGGCAAAGAACACCTAGTTTATAAGCTCATGAAGTCCATTTACGAACTCAAACAAGCATCCAGAGCTTGGAACCAATGTTTTGATCATGTTATAAAGTCTTATGAGTTTGATCAAAACGAGTTCGAAAGTTGTGTGTACAAAAATCGTGTCGGAACTGCATTTGTATTCTTAGTACTATACGTAGATGACATTCTGCTCATCGGGAACGATGTAAAGGTGTTATTAGACGTAAGGGCATGACTTTCAAAACAGTTTGATATGAAGGACTTAGGGGAAGCCGGGCACATCCTTGGGATCAAGATCACTCGAGATCGTAAGAAAATGATGATAGGCTTATTGCAAGCTTCATACATAGACACTATCTTGAAACGATTCAGCATGCAGGACTCCAAGAAAGGCTTCGTACCTTTCAGGCATGGAATCCATCTATCCAAGGAAATGTGCCCTAAGACACAAAAGGAGATAGATGACATGAAAGGCATTCCTTATGCTTCGGCTGTCGGAAGCCTTATGTATTCACGAGACCGGATATCTGCTTTGCCGTTGGCATGGTGGCAAGATATCAAAGTCACCCGGGGAAAGAACATTGGACGGCAGTTAAAAACATTCTGAAGTATCTGAAAAGAACTCGAGATAGAATGTTGGTTTATCAGTCAGATAGTATAATCCCCATCGGCTACACGGACTCGGATTTCCAATCAGACTTAGATTCTAGAAAATCTACCACCGGTAGTGTGTTTTACATGGGGGGAGGAGCCATGACATGGAGAAGCGTTAAGCAGAAATGCATCGCAGATTCTACCATGGAAGCCGAATATGTAGCTGCTTGCGAGGCAGTGAAAGAAGCGGTTTGGCTCAAGAACTTCCTAGTGGACTTGGATGTAGTTCCGAATTTGCCCAAAGACAATCATCATTTTATTGTGACAATGCTTGGGAGCGATTTGCAAATTCAAGGGAACCAAGAGCCCACAAGGCCAGCAAACACATTGAAAGAAAATACCATCTTATACGAGAAATCGTTAAGAGATGAGATATAGAGGTGGCAAAGATCACGTCAAAAGATAACCTAACAGATCCATTCACAAAGGGTCCGCCTCAGAATACATTCGAGAGACATGTGGAAGTAATGGGTGTCAAGACCGTTGTCAATCTGCTTTGAGTATAAGTGGGAGACATTATTAGGTTCGTGTAGGTGACATTATATGTCACGACAGAACTACACAGACATGTTGTAGTATACTTAAAAGCACACTTTGAGTATAAGTGGGAGATTGTTGGGATTATACTAGAAAGTATGCTTTTACTTTGTATAATCAAACTGAATTTCGGTCTTATTTACTGAAATAAATTGTTTATCACTGATGCTTTAAATATCATCGAATGTTACATATATTTCTTGCATATAACTGTTCAATAAATAATACGTGTTACATTGTAGTTAATTTAGTGATACGGATCACGGAAGATTAAATTAACGGTCCCTTGTAACAAAAAAAAAAGTACACCATTCACGACCTAGATGGAAATGAACAATCCATCGTGAAAGGTTGAAGTGTAAGGCTCGAGATTGGCTTGTCTTGACCAAGAGATTACACTAGTGCATGTTTAGTGAATTTGAATAGGACCTCTGGGAGGACAAATTCTTCATAACCGAACTAGGAAGAATTAGACCTCGGTGGTTCGTTATTTCTTAATCTTAATCCCTTAAATAGGATCGCGTGTGGTTAGTAATTATTGCTTTGACTTATTATGGGTAGAGAATCAACGAGATTCAATACTTTATATCTTGGGCAATATTATTGGTCACATGCGATTGCTAAGATTTAATACGGAGAATCGTGTGCAAGTACGCTTGTTCGATTTGACCCCTTGGGAGGTTCATAAGTTTTATCATACCAAATCTTGCAAGTGGAACTAGTTTCCGGTATGGATAATAATGTTGAATCGTTCCTTTACCAAGGATAAAAGATATTAATTAATGGAAAGTTATTTCAGTAGCTTGAATTAATTAATGGGCTAGACAATCTTAAACACGGGAAATAATAACCGGGAGCCATATTGACTGTAATATGGGTTAAGATGGATAGTGCAATATTAATTATGTAGTGGGATTAATTAATATTTATGGGCTTGAATAATATTGTGGCTCAATATTGATAATCCAAGATCCGTTGGAAGGTCCAATCTTAATTCTCCTAAAGGCCCCTCAAGTAGCCCATACATAAAGTCCAATAACTGAAAAAGGTGTTTAAAAATAAAATAAATTTTTGTTGCTATTTTTCCTCATTTTTTCGAAAAATATGAATAAAAGGCGAGAAAGATTTTCTATGAATTTTGTTATGGAATGAAGATATGTATTCTTGGAATACAAGATTATCTCATTAAATTCAAGAAATCTCCCACTTGGTTATTTATATGAAGATTTCGAAAAACATAGAAAAAGAAGGAAAAGAAAGATTTTCTTAATTTTCTTGAAAAGATATTATGGAAGATATGTATTCTTGGAATACAAGAATATCTCATAAATTCAAGAAGATCCAAATCTTGGAGTCTTTATCCTTAAATTTTCGAAAATACCATAACAAAAGGAAGTTGGGATTTTTGTGGAATATTTTAAATATGGAGAAAAGAATATATTGGATATATTCAAGATTTCTTGAAGATCAAGAAAAAGATTTTCCCATCTTATTCAGGCACAAAATTTCGACCAACACCCCTCTATAAATAGGGGATGAATGTTTCATTCCCAAGTACAATTCCATGTGCTGGAAAAATTAGTAAATCCACAAAGGTGGTGCAACAAATTTTTATTTTCCCTTTTGTTAATTGTTCGCGAGCTTCCTTCCACCGGATTGACGAGCAAGGACTAGGGAATACTTGGGAAGGCTTTTTGGTGTGTTTTATCGACGAGACCATTGCTACTCCAAGAGGTTAGTTCACGTAAACCCGTAGCAATTCCGCATGCGTAGGATTTATGTGAACTGTTTATATGCATGATTTGTTGTTGAATTATTATTTGAATTAATATAGGATTAATTCATGCTAGTAATAATTGTTAGAATTAAATTTGTATTTAAATATTCATCCCGAATAGATCCGTGCAATTAATTCCCCAACAAAAGAATGATGACCCAGGGCACTGCAAGTCGTTCCAATGGGAAATCGTGGTGTTTACCACGCACGATTTCTGTGACTTTATTGACGGGGCGGGCCTAAAGTTTGACTTAATTTTACTTTGACCCCTCCCCTCTTCTATAAATAGGCGAGGTCATTAGGTTTAAAAAACCCTTCTTCATTTTCGCAACAATCAGCTTGAATATCCATGACCTTTGACAGATTTTCTAGAGTACAAAGAGGATCGATTTAGGTAAATTCCTAGTTTCTTCGCCTTTTTTCAATGGATACTGGTTCTCGTTCGATTCCCATCGCCTCTAAGCCCATGGCATTGTCATCCTCGGATGAGGACAATGTTGTTATTGCTCAACTCCGCCGCCATCACGGCTCCAGCTCCGCCGCCGCCAATGTGGGAGGACCCTCGACTGCTGGTGCCCCGGGTGATAACCGGGATGATGATGGTAATGATGAGGATGATGACGAACAATTTTTGGAGGAATTGGAAGATATTACCAATCTTCCTCCATTAAATGCCAGTCCTCTCCGTACAATCGTACCGGAGAAGATGACGGCGGTGGGTCCCTCAGCCCCGGCCCAAGATTATGGGGCCTTTGAGTGGGCTTTTGATTATACCACCTACTAGGCTCGAGCTCCATACATGCGACCTGAGCATTAATATCGGAAGTCGATCAGGTCGAATTTTGTACCGGAGAAGTTGATAGCGGTGAACGAGCAGACCATGGAGGTCGGGATTCGGTTTCCATTGCATCCGGCTATATCTCACTTGCTCGCGGCTTGGAATCAGAGCCTCATGCATATTACCCCAAATGGGTAGAGCTACATTATCTCCACCATGACCGTATTGGGACAGACCGGATTATATCGGCTGCAAAATCCAGGCGAGATTTCATATGTGATGACACTCATTGCTCAGGCCGGAGGCTATAATGTTGTGCGACTTCGCAAGGGCAAGGAGCTTGTGAGTGGAATTCCCAATAAGATTGATAGTTGGTATCGGAGGTGGTGGTTCGTCGGAGGGGCGTGGGAGTCCATGGACCCTTCGAGCACTTACCCATACATGTTCCAATGGACTATGCTATCCGAGTCGAAAATGGTAAATCTTATGTCTTTATTTTTGAAGTCGTACTGATCTAATTCACTTTTTATCTTACAGTGTTTGCGCCCTAGCCTGCCGAGCTGTATTGGGATTTTTTATAGGCGTTCAATTTGGCTCACGACACTCTCCCGAGTTGGTGAGACGTCAATGCTCTGAACTCCGAGCTCGATTGACTTATGGCTGGCTTGTACACATATCCCCGTCATCTCAAGATTCCCTATAAGTTTTTTTGCCAGTACCTTGTTGATAGCAACATGGGACTTGACTGACTGGATTCCCTTTTTGTGATGACAGTTCCTAACATCCCAGTTTACTGACATCAACCATTAGCTTCCGTGATGGCGTCTCAAAAGAAATATGTGCTCGGCTTAATGAAGCACGTTGCAATCAACGATGCCCCTCCTCCAAGTCCGACCCCCACTGGTCCTTCTACTGCCGAAAAAGGGAAGAAGAAGTCCAATGGGGCCGACTCCGTCCGATTTTGAGCCCACTCGAAAGAGGATGAGGGAGGAGATAGGTACATACCGGTCTGAGATAAATCGGGGGATAGGGAGATTGTCACTTCGTTCGACCTCACAGCCCACCTCTATCCCAGAACGAGGTCGTCATCTGGAGAATGACTCCTGGTTGGGTTGGGATGAAGACCGGGTTAATGAGTAAGTCTGGTCACACGTTCTCCTTGATTTTTATTTGTCTGCTTTGCTAACGACTTGAATCCTTCTGCAGCCCTGACGTCACGCACGGCCAAATTCTCTCTGGAGGTATTGAGCTTCATGAGGTCGTGCGAGATTACTCCGGAAGGGGTCCCTTGAAGACTGGCCTTCTTATCTCTCAAGTGCCTTGCAGAATCTGCCCGGGGGTTTGACGAAGGAAGACCATGCCAACGCCCGCCGTCAGAGAGTGACGGGTACTTGTACTCGGCCTTGGTCCACTCCCAAAAGGCGGCACTCTTCTTGGAGAAATCCAGTGCTCAGTTGGAGACCGAGCTCAAAAACCTGAGGAAGGCGCAGAAAAGTGTTGTTGATCAGGTCAAGTCGATACTTTCTGCGGCCGAGATCCAGAGGAGATTGGAGACGTCTAACTCCGAGCTGACCCATCGAATTTTGAATCTTGAGGGTCACTTGGGTGATACTTAGGGTGTGCTCACGGCGGAGAAAGCGACCGTTGTTCGGGTTAAGGGTGAGCTGGTCGAGGCCAAGAAGGAGTTGGCCACCATGGAGGCACAATTTAGGAAGGTCGAGGAGCTGAACGCGAACTTTGCTTATATGATGGCGTTCGTGGGGGCCATTCGAATCTTCCACAAAATGAACCCCACGGGCGACCTCAGCGGGTTTGTTACTGAGCTGACCGATTATGTTCGTGACAACCCTCCCGCCCCTAACGTTCTACTGGAGATCAAAGATATGGAGGGTATGGGCGTCGACCTCTCCTTATTTCCCAACTAGAGCAGGATTGTGTATCCCACTCCCGACCCCAACGAGCCACAGTCGGGGTTTACTGATACGGTCCTTGAGACCCAACTTTAAGAGACCCGGCCTCCGCTGGAAGTCGCAGGGGGGGAAGCCACCAAGAAGTCGAGAGTTGATCCTGCTGGGGGTGTTATCATTCCCGGCCTCTGAGGAAGATGCTTTTACCTCTGATTATATAGATGGGTTGTCTGCCAAGCTATGTTGAGTGTTATTCAGCAACAATTAGGTGGACAGCCTTTGAACATAGTTAGTGGTGCTGCTGATGGGATTTTGGTTGTTCTTAAGAATGATAACATCAAGAATCCCGATAAGAAAAAAGGATATTGAGAAGTTGTTGAACTCCATCCCCAACAATAGTATTGTTCAGTCAACTTTGAAACTGGAGACTGCCTAAAAGTCGCAGGGAAGTGGAGTAGTTGTAAGTAGTTGATTAGGTATCAGAATTAGTGACCTGATGTATTTAGTTCTTTATTGGTCTTAAATCCGCTTGATGTGATCAGCCTTCGGGCTCTTTATTGTACCGACCTTCGGGCCTTTGTCATTAATGAAAAATTCCTTTTTCCTTCCTTTATTGTGCCGACCTGATTTCCTTATGCGACCTTAATATTTGCTTTTGTTCTTATCATCGTCTTATTATCAATGCGATTTATTTCAAACTTTGCTTAGTCATCTTACAAAGTCGGGGGAGGATCGCACCACTTTGGGTGGCGATCTCGCCGCTAATATGTCGAAAGTCGTACTTCGGGAGGTCAATTTTTACATATGCGACCTCCCTCGGTTTAAACATAGGAATTTTGAAAAGAACAAATTACATTATTATTGACTGGACGAATTGTTACAAGGGTGAAATTCCGAAACTACTGATAATATTTCTTTAGTTGAGTTGCATTCCACAGGTACTGAGCCTTCTCGCCATTCGGACTTTCGAGCTCATATGCTCCATTGGACAAAACTCTTGACACCTTGAATGGACCTTCTAAGTTTGGACCGAAAGCCCCTTTAGATACACCCGTTATTTTCTTTAGTACTAAATCTCATTCTTTGAACTGTCGAAGTCGCACTTTAGAATTGTAGTACCTCTCCGACTGTTATTTATACCTCGCATTTCTGATGTTGAATTTTCCTTGAGTAGATCTAGGTTTCTGGCTAAAGCCTCATCGTTGTGGTCAATCGTGACCTGACTTGTGCGGAGACTAGGGAAATCAACCTCTGAAGGTATGATCGCCTCGGTTCCAAAAGCCAAGGAGTAGGGAGTCTCCCCTGTTGAGTTTCGGCAAGTCATTCTATATGACCATAACACGTCTGGCAGCTTGCTAGCCCACTTCCCTTTTCCTCCCTCAATCTTGGCATTTAGGGTATGCTTGATAATTTTATTAACGGCTTCGACCTAGCCGTTTGATTGAGGGTGGTATGGAGTAGAAAAGAGTTGGTTGATCTTCCACTTTTTGAAAAAACTATCGATCTTAAGGCCAACGAATTGTTTTCTATTATCCGATATGATCGCTTGTGGCAAACCAAACCTGCAGATGATATTTTGCCATATGAATTTGATGATGTGGTCTTGATCTATGATCGCCAAAGCCTTAGCCTCGGCCCATTTTGTGAAGTAATCCACATCGACTAGGGCGTATTTGATCGAACCTGGGGCTGTTGGGAGAGGCCCAATGATATCTATCCCCCACTTTGCAAAGGGACAAGGACTGAGGATGCTGGTGAGTTCTTCTAGAGTGACCGTAATCGACGGTGCATAAATTTGGCATTTATGGCACTTACGGGCGAAGATGACGGCGTCTGCCCTCAAAGTTGGCCAAAAATATCCTTGCCTTATGGTTTTGTGAGTCAATGATTGCCCCCCAGCGTGGTTTTCGCACACACCTTCGTGTATCTCCCTCAGGATAGCTTGCCCCTGTTCTGGTGTTATACATCGGAGTAGCAGTGTGCTAAAACCTCGTTTATATAACGTGTTGTTGATCAGGGTGTACCGTGTGGCTCGAAATTGCAATTACCGAGCTTGGACCCTATTTTGTGGCAGGATGCCACTCCTCGGATATTCGAAGATGGGTGTCATCCAGCTCTCTTGTGGGGTGTCTAGGGTCGCGATCACTTTGTTTATGGTGGAGGGGTGGGAGAGCCTCGTGATGGTGACATCCTTCATTTCTATTGGCCCCTCTGAAGTCGCTAGTCGTGCCAGAGCATCGGCTCGTGAGTTCAGATCCCTTGGAACTAATTTAACGTGGATTTGTTAGAACTTCTGACATAGTATCTTGACCACCTCTTGGTAGGCCGCCATTCTATAGTCTCGGGCCTCATATTCCCCCGAGACCTGGTAAGCCACGAGCTGAGAGTCCGTGTGTACGTGCAGCCTCTTGATACCCATTGTTGTTGACATCTCTAGGCCGCTGATGAGTGCCTCATATTCGACCTGAGCTGAGCGTATGTTACTCCGTATTGCCCGACCTCAATAGCCCACTTGAGGCATCGACCTATCATATCAAGATGGTGAAGCACGTTCCTTAGGGGCAAGGAAGTAATGATTTCGACTTGGTGGTCGAAAAAGTACGGTCTCAACTTCCTCACACTAATGACTAGTGCATATGCCAACTTTTCCAGTAATGGATAATGCTGCTCGGTTGTTCGTTCAGCGTCTGGCTGATGAAGTAGATAGGAAAATGACTTTAACCTTCTGCCCTTCTTTATGTCCGCGTCTTCCTTATTCTTAGACAGTCAGGATTCTAGTAGTTCCAACGTATGAATCAGGTCGCTAGCCCACCTTCGAAAGACGGCATGGCTAATTGGGTATTCGTCGGTCATGCGCCACCATAACTTGGTCCCTTTTTTGAGGCTGGAGAAAGCCCCAAGCAGTTTCGCCTCATCCCCTATGGGATCTCCTTCAAGGATGAGCCTGTAGATCCTTTCATCATAGAATCGATCCGACTCCATTTCGCCTTGTTGAGTGTTCATGAGGCGCTGCCTGGTCGTAGGTCGGGGTGCCAATGCCATGAAGTGGCTCAAGAATAGCCTAGCGAGCTGTTCAAAAGTGTCCATCGAGAAAGGTGGCAGCGAGGTGAACCACTTGTGAGCCTGGTCGCTCAAGGTCAGTGAGAATAGCCTGCACTTGGTAGCGTCGGATGCGCCTATGGAGGCCATGTAGGAATTGTACTTCGCCACATGGACTTTTGGGTCTGAGCTTCCACTGTATCGATCTAAGGCTGCTATGCTGATTTTTCTCTGGGTAGGCGCCATAGTGACCATGGTCCCGAGTGGAGAATCTGGGATGACGAGGTTATTGTCTGTCCCCACCGGCCCATTTTGATTCTCCACTCGTTCGAGAAGTTGTTGGACTGTCCGGACCAGTGCTGCAACCTGAACATCATGATGGTCCCCAGTAGGGAAGGCTACCTGTCGGTCTCCATGGTGGACAGTCGAGCCTCTCTGCAATTCGACATGATGTATGTTCAAAGCCAATGCGAGGTCACACTCCACCTTGTCTGAGAGTCGAGGCTGAGACTGAGCCTCATCCTCGATGACCATTGGAACCTTCTGAGCCCCCTGGTTCCCGATATGATTGAACACGGTGTCCAACCCTGTCGGTTTCTCCAGGAGTCGGTAATTTTGGATGATAGCGTATTTCGCCGGGTTGTAAGCCAATTGGCTTGTTGACCGTCCCTTTTCGATCACGGCGCCCTCACCCTTAGAGGTTCAGGCATCGTGGTCGGTCTTTTTGACCGAAGGCTGCTCCTCCTCACCGTCGAAGGCGAGGCGTTTCTTGTTGAGAATGACCAATACGGCCTTTGCGTCTTCTGGTGTCTGAACTAGGTTCCACCAGTTAGGAGTGACCACCGTGGCCGTGGGGTTAGTGCGTTGTGAGCTCAGGGAAGCTTCAACACCATCGCGGGCGTCCGTTTCGTGTACGGTAGCGTTACCTTGATTGATCACCATTGCCAAATGAGTGAGATCGAGTGGGTCTTCTTAAGAATTTACGAACAATTCAACAGATATGTTTCTCACATACGGCGCCAATTGTTGTAATTGATTTTTATTTAAGCCAATATAACAATAATTCTTAGTTACTTCACAGAATATGGGCCATCAAAATAGGAAATGGAGACAAGGATTTGTTACCCAGTTCATCTTGTAAAGAAGACTACGTCTGGTGGCGTCCAAGCCAGGTATTTGTATAATATATGTGACTAAGGTTCTATGATTTTCAATCCTTTACAAATGTGACTGTATAGGCCTATTTATACTACGATTCTCGCCTCTTGGGCCGAGGTTTACATAAGAAAATGTGCCCTAAAAGGGGCTTCAATCTCGGGGGCTGCCGATTCCGCCTTGCCAGGTCAGAGGTCGCCCTCTTTAATGTGCGTCAATCGTGGGGCAGACTTCGGGGCTTGTCGGGTGCTTCCTCTGAATACCGAGATACGTGAGCTAGGTTTGACGTAAGTCGCCTCCAACATGAGAAGGATTGGAATGTAAGTCACCGCGCAACTTGTGGAGATCTTGGACGTAGTCGCCCCACGACCAGCGGAGGGCTTGGAAGTAAGTCGCCTCGCGACTTACTTTCTTTATGACTTGGATCGAGTGCACTTGGGCATGGCGTGATGATGGTTAAATGTGGTCCCTCCTGTTCTTTGGGTCCCGGTTGCATCAATACAGATGGTCAGCGGGTGACTTGCTGCTAACGTTGCTAAACCGGGGGTCGGGTATATTCATGTTACAACATTTTCCATTCCATAAAAGGAAAAAATAACTCCACTACCCATAATTTTTATCCTCACTTTTCACATAATATTACAAAAAATGTCACTCACTACTTCACTCATTACTCCACACACTTTTTTCCTCTCTCCCAATACTCAAAATTACCCTTCTTTATTATTATTCCTTAAACAAAATAACAAAAAGAAACGAGACAATTACACCAGGATGGGGGGAGTAGATTCTATCTCAGTTTGACACATGTCCTATAATGTAAACTTAATTGTGTCATTTTCTACCATTTAAGTGGACACGCGTTGCCATCATAAAAATACCAGAGTTTATTTATTGTATCATGATAGTAAATCTAATTTAAGCCAAGATTGTCTAACACCTCCATGCGCTCTTCTTTTTTTTTTTTTTTAAAGATGAATCTGAGTACAAGGGGTACTCAAATCCCAAAATCACATACAAGAGTTTGTATCCCAATAGCTAAGCATAATAAAAGCAACACAGTTACAACTTAACCGGAAGAAAAATTAATGGTGGTCTTCTCAAGAGACGAAAGGAGCGGAGAATGCAAGCGGATAGTGAGACCGAATCCATTTTCACTCACTAAATATGATACCGTCTATGAGTTTCTCTAGAGTGTATATGCTCTCTTTGAAGTACTAATTCGTTTCTGAATTTCCACAGCTTCCAAATGGTGCTTTGCCAGATTAGAGTCATGATTTTTTTTCCTTGAACCAATATAGTCGATCGAAAAAACTGGTTTTACGCACTTTAATGCTATTATATATAATCGGTTTTGATTATATGTCTATAGGTGGGCACAAGTTTATATGCCCACTGCTGATGTGGCGCACCACATATGTAAGATCCGCCCATCATTTTATTAGTTTCTTTAACTAATTCAATCTCCACATCTTTATATATATATATATTCCATATTTATACCATTTCATTAATTAAATCAAATATTTTGAGATTATAAATCTTATTAATCACATCTTCCTATTCATCTAAAATTAATTTTGCAGCTTGATAATCTCTATACCTCTAAATTTACTTTTACATTTAAAAAAAATCATGTACACCTATATTAATTATTGCAGCCAATCACATACAGTTGCTAATGCAAAAAAAAAATAATCACATACTATTGTTGATTATAATAATAATTATTATTATAATAATTATTAATTAATTATATGTTGTAATTGGTTTATATTTAAGCCAATATAACAATAATTCTTAGTTAATTCACTGGATATTGGTGATCAAAACAGGAAATGGACATAAGGATTTGTTACCCAGTTCGTCTTGTAAGGAAGACTACGTCTAGGGGCGAACAAGCCATGTATTTGTATAATATATGTGCCTAAAGTTCTAAGATTTTTCAACATCTTACAAATGTGGCCGTATAGGCCAATTTATACTACGATTTTCGCCTCTTGAGCCGAGGTTTAAATAAGGAAATATGCCTTAAAAGGGGCTTCAATCTCGGGAGCCACCGATTCTGCCTTGCCGGGTCAGAGGTCGCCCTCGTTATGTGCGTCAATCGTGGGGCGGACTTCGGGGCTTATCGGGTGCTTCCCTTGACTACCGAGATACGTGAGCTCAGTTTGATGTAAGTCGCCTCTGACTTGAGAAGGATTGGAATGTAAGTCACCTCGTGACTTGTGGAGATCTTGGACGTAGTCGCTCCGCGACTAGCAAAGGGCTTGGAAGTAAGTCGCCTCGCGACTTACCATCCTTATGACCGGGATCGATTGCACTTGGGCATGGCGCAATGATGGTTACAAGTGGTCCCTCCTGTTCCTTGGGTCCAAGGTTACATCAATACAGATGGTCGGCGGGCAACAATTGCCCCTCAAGTTGAGGTTGCGTGCTATGCATCGGGGCCTTGAACTTGATTTGTTATCCCTCCGACCTTTGGTAAGTCGACCTAGGGAATCATTTTGGGTGGTTTGCCATCCTTGGGCAGGTGAAAAGTCGCCTCGATTATGTGAATCGGCATGACAGACTGCCTTCAGATTTGCTAAATTGATGTGATTGATTGATAGGATGATGACGCAGGGCACTGCGAGTCGTTCCAATGGGAAATCGCAGTGTTGACCACGCGCGATTTCCGCTACTCTATTGACGGGGCGGGCCTGAAGTTTGATTTAATTTCACTTCGATGCCTCCCCTTTTCTATAAATAGGCGGGCCATTAGGTTTAAAAAACCCTTCTACATTTTAGCAACAATCAGCTTGAATATCCACGACCTTTAACAGATTCTTCAGAGTTCAGCGAGGATCGATTTAGGTAAATTCCCAGTTTCTTTGCCTTTTTTCAATGGATACTAGTTCTCATTCGATTGCCCTCGCCTCTCAGCCCATGGCATTGTCGTCCTCGAATGAGGACAATGTTGTTATTGCTCAACTCCACCGCCATCACGGCTCTAGCTCTGCCGCCGCCAATATGGGAGGACCCTCGACCGCTGGTGCCCCGGGATGATGATGGTAATGATGAGGGTGATGATGAACGATTTTTGGAGGAATTGGCAGAGATCACCTATCTTCCTCCATTAAATGTCAGTCCTCTCCGTACCGTAGTACTGGAGAAGATGAGGGCGGTGGGTCCCTCTACCCGGCCCAAGATTATGGGGCCTTTGAGCGGGCTTTTGATTATACCACCTACGAAGCTCGAGCTCCATACAAGCGACCTGAGAGTCAATATCAAAAGTCGGTCAAGTTGGATTTTGTGGCATCTGACAAAAAATACCAGTCAGTTTTGTCCGATCGGTACATGCGTTCGCTTCATGGTTTATACAAGGTGCCCCATGGCATACACTTTTATGGGGCGACCTCCGATGAAAGCTCCGATCAGCCTCCGCCGGGGATAGTAGCGGTGAACAAGCAGACCATGGAGGTCGGGATTCGGTTTCCATTGCATCCGACTATATCTCACTTGCTCGTGGCTTGGAATCAGAGACTTACGCAGATTACCCCAAATGGGTGGAGTTACATTATCTCCATCATGACCGTATTAGTGAAGGTCGGATTGTATCGACTGCCGAATCCAGGCGAGATTTCATATGTGATGACACTCGTTGCTCAGGCCGGAGGCTATAATGTCGTGCAACTTCGCAAGGGCAGGGAACTCGTGAGTGGAATTCCTAATAAGGTTGATGGTTGGTATCGAAAATGGTGGTTCGTTGGAGGGGCGTGGGAGTCTGTGGACCCTTCGAGCACATTGCCCATACACATTCCAATGGACTATGCTATCCGATTCAAAAATGGTAAATCTTACGTCTTTATTTTTGAAGTCGTACTAATCTAATTCTCTTTTTATCTTGCAGTGTTTACGCCCCGGCCTGCCGAGTTGTATTAGGATTTTTTATAGGTGTTCAATTTAGCTCGCGACACTCCCTCGAGTTGGCGAGATGTCAATGCTCTGAACTCCGAGCTCGATCGACTTAAGGCCGGTTTGTATACATATCCCCGTCATCTCAAGATCCCCTGTAAGTTTTCTCTCCAGTACTTTGTTAATAGCGACATGGGACTTAACTGACTGGATTTTCTCTGTGTGGACAGTTCCTAACATCCCAGTTTACCGACGTCAACCATCAGCTTCCGTGATGGCATCCCAGAAGAAATCTTTGCTCGACCTGATGAAGCACGTTATGGCCATCGATGCCCCTGGTCCTTCTGCCGCTGAAAAGAGGAAGAATAAGTCCAAGGGGCCAACTCTGTCAAACTCCGAGCCCACTCGAAAGAGGATGAAGGAAGAGATAGGTACATACTGGTTGGAGACAAACTGGGGGATAGGAAGGTTGTCTCTTCGTTCGACCTCACAGCTCACCTCTATCCCAGAAGGAGGTCGTCATCTGGAGGATCACTCCTGGTTGGGTTGGGACGAAGACCGGGTTAATGAGTAAGTCCGGTCACACATGTTTTCCTTGTTTTTGATCATTCTGTTTTGCTAACGACTTGAATCTTTCTGCAGCCCAGATGTCATGCCGCCCAAATTCTCCCCAGAGGTATTGAGCTTCCTGAGGTCGCATGAGATTACTTCAGAAAGGGTCCCTGAAGGTTGGCTTTCTTATCTCTCAAGGGCCTTGCCGAATCTGCCCCGGGGTTGGACGAAGGAAGACTGTTGGTCCGGTACAAACGAGTCTCACACGTGTATGGGGGAATACACGTGTTCAGTGATTTTTAAAACTTTTCTTTCACTGAGGTCAGATGAGTCAAGTTATCCTGAGGATTTTGCCCTGAGAAGCACGGATTGCCCTGAGTCAAATTCTACTGAGACAATTATCCTGGGCTGCTTTCAGAAGCTTCAGATTAGCCCAACTGATCCTGAATTTATCAGAGATCCTGAGGAGCTTTGATCAGATAATTATCTTACTGAACACTCAGTAGAGTTAGTTCAGTTTGGTAACTATCTGTTCTAGCTACTCAAGTGTGCAGAATGGTTGGCCCTAAGTTTATACTCGTTTTAGCTTTGCTTAAATATCTTCTTCCTTTAGTAAAGTAGTGATTAAGGCTGTGACCAATTTGATGCAAGTTCAGTGGATTGGTTCCAACTGAATATCAGTGAAATATGCTTTCAGTGAAAAACATGCAACAGATAATAATGCAGTACAGAAAGCAAAACAACACAGCAATTATAGTGGTTCAGAGACTCAAGCTCCTACGTCCACTCTCTCTGATCTTCAGAGAAACTCCTTAACCACTTCCTAAAGCTTTCAGGCAAACTCACTGTAGCTTACTCACTTTTTTACCTTGAGTTTTCTGGCTGACTCACTGCAGCTTACTAACTCAAACACACACAAGTGTTCAGACAATCACAAGTAGATTACTAACTTCTTCTCTTGAGTTTTCTGGCTAACTCACTGTAGCTTACTAACTCTTTACAACTCTAACTCACCAACAAAGCACACACAAACTACCTTAACAAAGGGTTTGGGTTTTGGGTTGGTTTCCAACTAGGGTGAGATATCCTTTACAATAAGAACAGGTGCAAAAACTAGGATATATCTTTCTAAGCTTTGGATATATCTATCAATCTAGGCTTAGAATAGTGAGCTCTCTCCAATGTGAAACACTTGGGAAATTCTAGGATTTTCGAGTGCTTCAATTTGCAATAATATGAATGAGCTCTTGAGTTGCTTTGAAATTTCCCGTGCCTCTCAATGTAAAGGGTCACTGGTATTTATAGACATTTTCACCAAGGTCACTCTTTGAAAACTATCTGTTGGAAGAGATAGCTTTATGAGTTTCCTATTTTGGTGTTTGATGAACGGCTATTTTTAGGGTTTGAACACTCCCTTGCATGTTTTAGGAAATATACAGCCATGTAGCCAATCACCAATTTTTGCAGTCTGGAACTTAGTACTACTGACATAATTCAGGGTCCTGTCGCTTTCAGTGTCAGTGAAGTACAGTGTTGTCTTCCTCTGATTGGTTCTTGTCTTCAGTGATTGTAGACAAACAAGACGGGGCTTTTTGGTCAATCTCTCTGAATGAGACAATCTTAAACAACACTTAGACTTAGTTCCTTTTGTCTGCAGTAGAATGTTTTGGGCAATATCTACTTTTCTGAACATGTGCGTTTTTCTCAGTTTTGTAGTCTTCAGATAGATATTATTCAGTGCCTCTGAACATTCAGGTTATACTGAGTATTTAGTATCTTCATCGAGTCTTGATAGACTAATCGAGTCTTTGATGTCTTTAGCAACTTCATCGAGTCTTGGTGTCTTGATTACTTCATCGAGTCTTGATGTCTTTAACAACTTCTTGAGTCTTGATGTCTTCAAAATCTAACCTGATCTATATCTGCTGACTATACATGGTGCAGATAACTTCCTGAACAATCTATACTGAAACCTGACTCAGTCTAACAAGATTATCCTGAACATGTCATACTCTGGGGTTTTGGGATCTAATCAAAACTTCTTTATTAAATTCATCTCCTAACAATTTCCCCCTTTTTGATGATGCCAAAACCATCTTGTTACATTTAAGAAAACATAACCTATACTCAGGTTTCAGTTTATCTATTACAAACCAAAATGACAATTTTTCCAACAATTTCCTTAACAATCTGGCATATCAAGACATGTAAAAAGATAATGAGATATTATCTTTTGAGCATAAAGATAAAATTTTCATTGATGTAGGATAAGAGTTACAGATTACAATAAAAATAAAAAACAACTGAATTTAAAACAGAAGTACATAGTCTTCAGTCTTCTTCCACTTCATCCTCTGGTACTTCCAGGTTGAACATCCCGTAGTATCTCTTCTTCAGTTCATCCCTTGCCTTGATGATATCAGGGTTGTTTCCTGTTAGGCCTAGCGGGGATGGCATCTTTGGGTTATTTCCTGAGAAATGGCTGCTTCATTCACATAGCCATTCTCAAACCTAGGAGTTGGGTACATGTATGGACCAGGAGCTACTATCTGAGTGTTTCCTTCATCTGCCATGTTGATCCAACTTTTCAGGTACTTAGGATAGAATGTCAGTAAGTACTCAATGAAGGCTTCATTCTTATCCGAGCTGCTCCCCCTCCATTCTCTCAGAATCTCATAATAGAACCAGAAGGTTCTCTTGATCTCTTCCCATGCATCATTGAACTGTATAGGCATTCATTTGTCAATGTGCAGCCACTTCTGAGTCTTTTCTGTACCTCTCCTTTTGCTTAGAAACTTTTTGAATCCACCTCTTCTCTTCTGTTCTTCTTCTTTCTTCTTTCTGATCAAAGGAGCACCAGATACTGAAGCAGCAGTTCTTTTTTACTTTTCAACCTGCAGGGCCTTCAGAATCTTCTTGGTATCAAAAGTCTCTGGTTGAGTTTCAGTTTCCTTTTCTGGTCTTTCATCTGATTCTTCAAAATCCATAATCAGCTTCCTCTGAGTAGGTTTGGCTACCTTTGCTCTTTTCTTCTTTTCAGTTTCAACAAAGGCAACTGTTTTTCTCTTTTCTGGTCTGGCTTGTTCTTCTTCTGCCTTGCTTGTTTCAACCATCCTTCTATCACTCAATTTCTCAGAAATTACTTCCTGAATGGTTTGCTCAGATGTTTGAGTGAAGATAGGTTTCTCAGCTTCTTTGAACTTTAGTTTCTCAGTGGCTTCAATCTCTCTTAAGGCATCAACAATTTTCTTTCCTTCAGCTTCTTTTTTAGCCTTTTTACTCCAAGGTTTGTGCCAACAACTCACTTAATTTGCCACCAGGCCTTTCCCCCTTTTTGGAACCATACCTTGGGAGTAGTTGAGTCAGTGCAGTATCCATATAGTATTGCTCCTTGCTCGTACTGTGCACTTCTCCTGCCAACTGATCATGCTCATCTTCTAGCCTTATCATGTAATTCTTGGCCATTGTGAACTCATCCGAAAGAGGAGCAAACTGCTTTGAGAAGACATCATGCATCATCTCTGTCATCTTGGTCATGAGCAGAGAGTTCATTTCCTCAACAGCTGTTTTGATCATCAGATCATTCTTCTCAACCAGCTTGGCTTCAAGATAGGCAGTTCTTTCTTGATACATCTGCTTCATGTTGGCATTAAGTTCTGTATGTACTCCATCAATCTTTCCATCTAATGTAGCTAATTTACCTGATAGAGTTGTTTGAAGCGTATCAGATGATGAACTCAGGTTCTCCAATTTCTGATTTTGAGCAGCCATGACTAACTCCATCTGAGTCATTTTGTCTGTGAGAATTGTTTGCAGCATGCCTGAAGAAGAGCTTAGATTCTCAAGCTTTTGAGATTGACTTGCCAGTATCTCTTCCATCCTTGGCTCTATCTTCTTTAACTCATCCAGGATCGGTGTGACATCAACCCTTTGGAGTTTGTACAACATTTTCCAATCGAAATTTTGGGTACTCAACCGAGCCTCGATCTGCGATATCATAAACATCGATTTAAAGCTAGGTACTTCAAAGAACCCGGCATAATGTATACAGTGCTAAAAGGTACCGAAGAATACTAACTTCGATCGAGGTCAGTTCGATATCACTTGGTTCAAAGATCGATTCCGTCCCCATCGACTCTCGGTTTCCTTCTCTTTCTCGATGTCATCGAGATTCCTTCTCCTTCTCATTTCTTTTTTTCGCACCATCTCCTTATCCTCATCTTTATTTTGATCATGAGATTTGGAAGCATCTACTCCTTGATAGCTTTCTTTTCAGCTAGCTTCTTTGTCACTAATTCATCAAAATCGGTGACTTTCATTCTCGACTTGGTTTTCACGAAACACGAGAATTGATCGAAGTATTTGTCTCGAGATTCCACCACTCTTCTCCTCTCAGATGAAGCAATGTTCAAGCATCTCCGTGGAGTGTTTGATTTGAGAATATACCTTTGTCGTTACGAGCACGAAGAACATATCCGAAGGTCGGGATAGGCATTATTTCAGGTATCTCATCCAAGATGAACAGTTCCCCTTTGCTTCGCCATTCGGTCTCTTGGCTTCTCCCTTCTTCAATCTTGGGCTTTCGAAGCGGTAGGTTCAGTGTATGAGTTCGAGTGATGGATCAAGAAATGGTTCATTGAGCGCGCATCCAAGTTCATCAATTCACGAGATTGGTGATCGACGTCGAGCGAGCAGGTCTTTCTTGATAGGGATCGAGGTCCTTGAAGATTTCTGAGAGATTTTATCGAGCTCGAGAGAGGTTTGAGTACCTCGGAAAAAAACACGCTCCTCGGTTTCTTGCTCTGCACATTTGTCACTACGAGCAAGAACACGAAGTGGAATTTCAACCCTTAGCGGCCTTGAGGTTGAGTTTCTTGATTTCACTTTGGCCTCCTTCTCGATAATAGATTGAAGCCTTCTACGCCGAGGGCGGTGCTTTTCTTCTTCGATTTCTCTCCTTTCTCTCTTTTAATTTGCATCAGGGCTTTCCCCCTAGCTTGTTTGGCTTCTTCATCAGTTTCTTCTTCAGCAGTCTCCTCCTGAGACTCAGAGTTTTTCTCTTTCTTTCCTCTCAAATTCTTCTTTGTTGGTTTGAACATGATTTTTGACTTTGGAAAAGAAGTGGAATCGGCAAAGATGTCCTCCTCTTCTCTGCACGTTTCCAAGATAAATGCAATCTTGGTTGCATGTAGAATTTTTCCTTTGATAACTACAGAGCCATTCACCTTCTGAATTTGTTTTGCTTGATCACTCACCACCTTGATCAAATAGTGCAACCAATTGAATGTCGTGGAAGGTGAATCTTCAATCGCCGCCATTAGCCTTAACTTAGGCGTGCTTATCTGTTCGAAACTACCAGATCTACTCATGATGCATTTGCTTACAATATCCAACAATACTCGATATTTAGGCTTCAAATGCCTCTTATTCAAAGTAGCTTCAAACTTTACTGGATGCTCAGTAATTTTATCCAAAAACTCTTGTTCCCTACCCATCATTTATACCGTAGGGTCTTCACCTCTATCACTTAACTCATATATGGCATTTAGATTCTTAGGAATAATATAAAATTTCCTAACAAAATCCACATATTTCGAACCATGCTCCAAATGCGAGACTGTAATCTGAGACTCTATGCAATTCTCATCATCTAACTGCATATTAGAGATAAACTCAACTACCTCTTTCGCATATTCGGCCTCTGGTTGATTCGCGACCAGGCATGTAAGCTTTGCCAAACGAATCATATGCAACGCCTCCTCCTCGTGAGTTGCATTGGATGTGCTTTCTAGAGAAACGACATATTCATACCACGGTTTATTGGAAATGGCGAGTTTGTCGTATACAGAAAGTGTCATTTTTGGAGAATTTTGAGTGAAGGGATTTTGAGATAAGAAATTTTCTGGGGAATCGAGGGTTTCGAAGCAGAGTGTTTGTGAAGATGAAGGCTTTTTTGGAATAGGGCTTGAAAGAAATTTTTCAATGGATATAGGATTTTGATTTATGGAAAATTGCGTAGATGAAGAAATTGACGGTTGAGATTAAACACCGGCTAAAATGGGTATTTGAAAGGACGATTTCGCAAGTACTTAGCCGTCAATTTATCCATATTGGTGATTAATGAAAAGTGCATTTAATTACTGTTCCTGCAGACCATTGACTTTCCTCGTGGATTTCAAAGGTCCAGCCCAATTATTCTTCAGGTGTTTTGTCATTTATTGCCAATGATTACTGAGATTCAGATAGACAATAAATGTGGTGCATGAGTAAATACTTCTTCAGACTAATTTTCTCCATCAGTCTTACTGAGTTTTGACCTTGATAAAATGTCAGTATAATACTGAGTACTGAACTTCAGAATAACTGAGTTTCCCAAGACTCAGTGTTCAGTACTCTCAATTTTATCCTGAGTTTTTAAGTAAAAACCTGAGAAAACTTCATGCATCTGAAAACCTTCAATTTTTCAGATTTGCTTTATTCACCTGGATCCAATATACCTAATTCAACTAATAGTTCCTGAAATCTTAATTCAGCCAAAGGTTTAGTCAAGATATCAGCTCTCTGTTTATCAGTATGAATTTTCTCCATTCTGATGTCTTTCTTCTCAACATGATCTCTGATGAAGTGATGTTTTATATCAACATGCTTACATCTGGTGTGCAATACAGGATTTTGTGTAATAGCAATTGCACTATTATTATCACAAAATATAGGTACTTCATTGGCTATAATCTTATAATCCCTTAATTGTTGTCTGAGCCAAAGAATATGTGCACAACAGTTTCCTGCAGCCATGTATCCAGCTTCAGTAGTACTGGTTGCTACTGAGGTTTGTTTCTTTGAAAACCATGATATCAGTTTACTTCTAAGAAATTGACAAGTTCCTGTGGTAGACTTCCTGCCAATTCTACATCCTCCATAATCAGCATCTGAATAACCAGTTAATTTAAGGTTATCATCAGTTGGATACCATAATTCTCTATTCACAGTGCCTTTAAGATATTTCAGAATCTTTTTGGCAGCCTCCATGTGACTAGCCTTAGGATTAGCTTGGTATCTTGCACATATCCCAACAGCAAATGTTATATCAGGCCTATTTGCTGTGAGATATAGCAGTGATCTAATGATCCCTCTATAATCAGTGTGATTTACTGATTTGCTTCAGGATTAGGATCCATCTTGTAGTTAGTATTCATGGGAATTCTAACTGCATTGCAATTCTGTACTCCATACTTTGCAATCAGATCTCTGGTGTATTTTGCTTGATTGATGAATATTCCTTCCTTAGTTTATTTCACCTGAAGTCCAAGAAAGAAATTCATCTCCCCCATCATTGACATCTCAAACTTTCCTTTCATCAGAGTAGAAAACTTTTCACACAACTGATGATTTTGAGATCCAAATATGATGTCATCCACATAGATCTGAACTAGTAAAATATCCTTTCCATTTCTATCCTGAACAAAGTCCTATCAACAGTTCCTTTGATAAAACCATGGTCAGTAAGAAATTGAGAAAGGGTATCATACCATGCTCGGGGTGCTTGCTTAAGACAATACAAGGCTTTCCTGAGCCTGTAAACTTGGTCATTCTGACAAAATCCTGGAGGTTGTTCCACATATACTTCCTCCTTAAACACACCATTCAGAAATGCACTTTTCACATCCATCTGATAGACTGTGAATTTCATGTGGGCAGCATATGCAAGAAACAATCTGATGGCTTCTAGTCTTGCAACAGGTGCAAAGGTTTCATCATAATCCAAGCCTTCTTCTTGGGAATAACCTTGTGCAACTAGCCTTGCCTTGTTTCTCACAATGTTGTTGTTTTCATCTCTCTTATTCTTGAACACCCACTTAGTTCCAATCACATTGTGCCTTTTAGGTCTGTCCACTAGCTCCCAAACTTCATTCCTTGAGAACTGATTCAATTCTTCTTGCATAGAAATAATCCAGAATGAGTCTTGTAGAGCTTCTTCAATCTTAGTAGGTTCCTTTTCAGATAGGAAGCAACCGAACAAAGCACTTTCACCATGGAACCGTCTTGTCTTTACTCCTTCTGATAGATCACCCACAATCTGATTTGTAGGATGGCTATCCAACCATTTTCTCCTGGATGTTCCCCCTTCAGTAGTATCCTCAACATCAGAAATGTTATGTTCAGGCAGTTCATTAAATTCAGGGAACAACAGAAAAGGAGAAAGGGAATCATCTTCCTCAGGGGAAATTCCATTCAGAACATTGTCAGAGACATTTGTTCCCCCTTGGTTGATAGATTCAGAGTTTGCCTCAATTGTGACCTCATCTTCATCGGCATTACATACCTGAGTCTGAACTGGTGTATGTTCAGATTGGTCAGCTTCAGTGTGTTGGCTTTCCTTCAGTGGAGAATTTCCATCCTGAGTCTCACCATCCTGAGTTTTTCCATCCTGAACTTCTCTGTCTGAGTCTGATTCACTCCATTCATAGAATGTGATTGACTTCTTCCTTTCAGGTTCAAAGGATTTCTTTTTCAGGCTAAGTCTGGTGATTCTCTTGGTCAGTTCTCCTGAATCATGTTCCTGTTTCTTCTGAAAACAAGTAGATTCATCAAAAATAACATGAGGCGTTTCTTCCACAATAAGAGTCCTACAGTTGTAAACTCTGAAGGCTTTACTGACTTTAGAATATCCTAAGAATATTCCTTCATCAGCTTTACTATCAAAAGTTTTCAACTAATCTTTACCATTATTGTGTACGAAACACTTGCAACCAAACACACGAAAGAAAGAAACAAGAGGCTTCCTTTCATTCCACAGCTCATATGGAGTTTTTATTTGATTCTTGGTCAGCATGGATCTGTTCTGAGAGTAGCATGCACGGTGTTGATAACCTTTCAAACCCAAAAATCTCTTAGGAATATCGGCTTCAACAATCATTGTTCTTGCGAACTTCTTTCGAGTCCTATTTCTTCTTTCAAAGAACACCATTACATTTGGGGGGTCCTTACGGTGATGTTTCATGGGTTATACCATTTGCTGCACAATAATCAGATATGATATGATTGATAAACTCAGTTCCTTTATCTGATATGATTTTGACCACACTCAGATTATTTTCAGTACTGAGCCTTTTCAGTAGCTCAGGCAGTTTTGTCTGATTCTCTTTCTTACTGAGTAAGAATATGACCCATGTGTATCTAGAGTAGTCATAAACAACCACAAGTGTGTATTTCCTTCCATTAGTGCTCACAATTATTTTTGGAACAAAGAGAGATCCATATGTAGATTTGTAGTATTCTATCAGTAGAAACATCAACTTTGCTTTTGAAAGATGCTCTGATTTGTTTTCCTTTCTGACAAGCATCACAAACATGATCTTTACTGAACACTTCATTTGGTAACCCCCTCACAAGTGCTAATCTTGCAAGTTTGTTCAGGGTTTTAAAGTTTAAGTGATTCAGTCTTTTGTGCCACAACCAACTGGTACCAGTGGAACTTTTTGCAACCAAACATGTATCTTTAGGAGATAATTTCCAATCAGCAAGATACACATTTCCTTTTCTAGTACCAGTCAGTAAAATTTTCTGTGAAGTATTGTCTTTCACATAGCATAAGTTCTTTTGAGAACTCAACACTGAATCCTTTGTCACAGAATTGACTGATAGAAAGCAAATTATGCTTTAAACCAGACACATATGAAACACCATGGATATGAATAGAATCAACTTCAAGAGTTCCATATCCTTCAGTTTGTCCTTTGGAGTTGTCTCCAAATGTGATCTGAGGGCCTTTTTTGCTCAACATAGTCAGTGAGTAGTTGCTTATATCCTGTCATATGTCTTGAACATCCACTGTCTAGATACCATACTGCATGTGCCAATTCATTTCCACTCATCAGTTCTATGTTGTATTCATTCAGCTCAGTGCCCTTTTCCTTTACCTGAAAAACAGATCAGTTTTTAGGTACCCATTTGGTGTAGGGTCCTACCCGGTTAGCTGTACCTTTTGGAACCCAAATCTGCCTGATAACTCTAATTACTTTAGAGTGGCTGATTTGTCTCCCATAAACATCTACATACACATTCACTACCCTAGGTGCCTTGGCAAATATTTTGTATATGAGTGCGGCCTTAGTATAAACATGAGCCTTAGAGTTCTTCTTGGGTTCAAGCGTTTTTGTTCAAGTGCCTTAGCTTTTGGTGCAAATTTGGTCTCTGTCTCTCTGTGACTTGGGTTAGAAACCTTTACCCTTAGACAAGTGGGGTTTAGGTTGCTGTCTTGAAATTGTGGTCTTTCGATGTCGAGGACTTGGTCTTTTTCGGTTGAGAATATCTCTTTGGGTGTTTCTCTTCCGAAAATTCCTTCCGATGGTTCGGTCTGAGATCTCTTTGAGTTGGTATTCTTAGCTTTGAGGCTTTGAAATCTTGACACGAAAATTTCCTCTTGAGTGTTCGGGTTTTCTAGCCTTTTCACGAGGTTTGGGCTTTCTTCCTGAACCTTGGTTTTTCTCAAACCATAGGTCCTTTACCCTTGTCTAAAACTACGGGCCGTTTCTTCTTGAAGAAGATTAGATGCCATTTGGTTTAACAAAGACAGTCTTGGTGCTACTAGAAGCGATGATCGAGAAGACCTTGTGAGGTTCCCCACGGAATGTATCAATCCGGCTTTTTTAGTAGTTCAAAGTCTTTGATAACTATGAATTTCATCTATTACTTTAGATGCGAGAATTCAATAGAGCTAACTTTTCTGCAAGACTATCCTCACATTTCTTTAGAGTTTCATGCTTCTCAAAGAGGTCATTGAACTTCGTTTTGATAAAATTTGAATCTCTTTAGTGAATTTCTCTAATTTTCCATTCGGGATCTCTATCACCTTTTCTTTTTTCGAGAGTTGTACTTTTCGAACATCCGATTCATCAATAGTTCCCATCAATTGAGAAGTGATCTCGGCATTTTTAGAGTCTTTCCACTTGATTCTCGTGACCCAGTTCCTTGTTTACGCTCTTGAGTTTCAAATGGGAGCGATTCTTGTAATACGAATAGTCCTTCATAAGATTCTCAAAGCGAATCCATCAGTCAAAAATTCTTTTTTGAGTTGAACTTGAGAACTCATGTGCTTGTGTAGGAGCAACAACAGAGATAGAAGAATTTACCTCCTCTACTGACCCATAAGGCGAGACATCATCTTCATCCTTTATGCGAGAAAATCTCATCCGAGGCTGGAACCTTCTTGAGAAAGTTCTTCCTCTTACGCAATCATAGCTTTCTTGCTGGAGATCTTCCTATCTCTCTTGGCTTGTCTCTCCTGTCTTTCTTTAAGCTTTTCATTTCGGGGCGGTCATATTGGAAGTGACCTTTCTTTTGATGATTATAACATCTATTGGTATCATCATCCTGATCACTTTCCTCCTTGGTCTTGGAGTCCTTCTTCTGGTTCTTCCTTTTCTCGATTAGATCGTCCTAGAACCACGAGTCTCTCTTGTACCTGTGATTCCTGTAATATCTTATATTTCCCATATGTGTTATTGATTCTTTCAAACCTCCTTGCCATCAGTACTAGCTTGTCCTCCTTCTTATCCTGATTTTTGGCAAGTGAGTTCTCAGACTCTCTAGACTTACAGGATTTCTCTTTGGCTTTGAAAGCCACATTCTTGCTAGATGAAAAATCATCTTTCCTGTCAGATTTCTTAGTTTTCTTGTCAATCACAAACTCATAAGCTTTCATTTCAGAGAAAACTTGTTGATATGGCATGGAATCAATATTTTTGGTGTTTTCAATCACCACAGCATGTATATCCCATTTCTTAGATAATCCTCTAAGAATTTTCAGTGCCACTTCTCTCTGTGGGTATCTTTTCCCAAGAGCATTAAGATCATTCATAATGCTAGTGAATCTGACTTCGACTTTGTCAATGGATTCACTATCTTCCATTTCAAAGCTATCAAACTTTCCAATAGCAACAAAAAGTTTTTATTCTTTAATATGATCTGTGCCTTGACACATAACAGCAAGTGTGTCCCATATTTCTTTTGCAGTTTCACAATGAGAGATCATCCCCATAACACCATCATCAATAGTGTTATACAAAGTATCTTTAGCAATGTAGTCCAGATTGACTAACTTTCTCTCATCAGGAGTAAGTTGATCATCAGGCTTTGGAAATTCATCTCTGGGATCATTTATTTCAGTATCAGTGATTCTGGGATTCACAATAGTAAATTTTAATGGTCCTTCAGAAACCACTCTCCACATTCTTTCATGTTTTGAATACAGATGAGCCTGCATTCTAAGTCTCCATAGGTCATAGCTCTCAATAGAGAACATAGGAAGTTTCTTAGAAGGCATGATGACTGAGCCTTGTAAGATATCAGCAAATAGATCTATTCAGTAGACCACCAAAGTCTTTCAGCAAGTAGACTATGGCTACCAAAGCAAGTGGTCAAAAATGAACCACTGCTCTGATACCACTTGTTGGTCCTGGTGCTAACGAGTCTCACACGTGTATGGGGGGGGAATACACGTGTTCAGTGATTTTTAAAACTTTTCTTTCACTGAGGTCAGATGGGTCAGGTTATCCTGAGGATTTTGCCCTGAGAAGCACGGATTGCCCTGAGTCAAAGTCTACTGAGACAATGATCCTGAGCTGCTTTCGGAAGCTTCAAATTAGCCCAACTGATCCTGAATTTATCAGAGATCCTGAGGAGCTTGGATCAGATAATTATCTTACTGAACACTCAGTAGAGTTAGTTCAGTTTGGTAACAATCTGTTCTAGCTACTCAAGTGTGCGGAATGGTTGGCCCTAAGTTTATACTCGTTTTAGCTTTGCTGAAATATCTTCTTCCTTTAGTAAAGCAGTGATTAAGGCTGTGACCAATTTGATGCAAGTTCAGTGGATTGGTTCCAACTGAATATCAGTGAAATATGCTTTCAGTGAAAAACATGCAACAAATAATAATGCAGTACAGAAAGCAAAACAACACAGCAATTATAGTGGTTCAGAGACTCAAGCTCCTACGTCCACTCTCTCTGATCTTCAGAGAAACTCCTTAACCACTTCCTAAAGCTTTCAGGCTAACTCACTGTAGCTTACTCACTTTTCTACCTTGAGTTTTCTGGCTGACTCACCAACAAAGCACACACAAACTACCTTAACAAAGGGTTTGGGTTTTGGGTTGGTTTCCAACTAGGGTGAGATATCCTTTACAATAAGAACAGATG
Source organism: Stenogyne calaminthoides (assembly GCA_037126765.1). Lineage (NCBI taxonomy): Eukaryota > Viridiplantae > Streptophyta > Magnoliopsida > Lamiales > Lamiaceae > Stenogyne > Stenogyne calaminthoides. The sequence continues at coordinate 13,876,451 of JBBCBC010000012.1, read as the reverse complement.
CAAAGGCTAGGATATCTCTTTCTAAGCTTTGGATATATCTATCAATCTAGGCTTAGAATAGTGAGTTCTCTCCAATGTGAAACACTTGGGAAATTCTAGGGTTTTCGAGTGCTTCAATTTGCAATAATACGAATGAGCTCTTGAGTTGCTTTGAAATTTCCCGTGCCTCTCAATGTAAAGGGTCACTGGTATTTATAGGCAACTTCACCAAGGTCATTCTTTGAAAACTATCTGTTGGAAGAGATAGCTTTATGAGTTTCCTCTTTTGGTGTTTGATGAACTGCTATTTTTAGGGTTTGAACACTCCCTTGCATGTTTTAGGAAATATACAGTCATGTAGCCAATCACCAATTTTTGCAGTCTGGAACTTAGTACTACTGACATAATTGAGGTCCTGTCGCTTTCGATTGTCGGTGAAGTCTGATGTTGTCTTCCTCCGATTGGTTCTTGTCTTGATGAATGTAGACAAACAAAACGGCTCTTTTTGGTCAATCTCTCTGAATGAGATAACCTGAAACAACACTTAGAATTAGTTCTTTTTGTCTGCACTAGAATGTTTTGGGCAATATCTATTTTTCTGAACATGTGCGCTTTTCTCAGTTTTGTAGTCTTCAGATAGATATTATTGATTGCCTCGAACATTGGGTTATCTTGAGTATTGATATCTTCGCGTGTCTTGGTAACTCATTGAGTCTTTAGTGTCTTTGAACTTATTGAGTCTTGATGTCTTGATTACTTCTTGAGTCTTGATTGTCTTTAGCAACTTCTTGAGTCTTGATGTCTTGATTACTTCTTGAGTCTTGATGTCTTGACAACTTCTTGAGTCTTGATGTCTTCAAAATCTAACCTGATCTATATCTGCTGACTATACATGGTGCAGATAACTTCCTGAACAATCTATACTGAAACCTGACTCAGTCTATCAAGATTATCCTGAACATGTCATATTCAGGGGTTTTGGGATCTAATCAAAACTTCTTTATTAAATTCATCGCCCAACAAAGACCATGCCAACGCCCGCCATTAGAGAGTGGCGGGTAACTTGTACTCCGCCTTGGTCCACTCCCAAAAAGCGGCACTCTTCTTGGAGAAATCTAGAGCTCAGTTAGAGACCGAGCTCAAGAACCTGAGGAGGGCGCAGGAAAGGGTCGCTGACCAGGCCAAGTCGATACTTTTTGCGGACGAGATCCTGAAGAGACTGGAGGCGTCTAACTCCAAGCTAACCCTGCGAATTTTGAATCTTGAGGGTCGGTTGGGGGACACTGAGGGCATGCTCGTTGCTGAGAAAGCGACCGTTGTTCAAGTTAAGGGTGAACTGGTCGAGGCCAAGAAGGAGTTGGCCGCCACGGAGGCACAGTTTAGGAAGGTTGAGGAGTTGAACGCTAGTTTTTCTTATGTGATGGCGTTCGTGGGGGCCATTCGAATCTTCCGCAATATGAACCCAATCGGTGACCTCAGGGGGTTTCTTACTGAGCTGACCGATTATGTTCGTGACAACCCTCCCGCCCCAAACGTCCTATTGGAGATCAAAGACCTGGAGGGTATGGGCGTTGACCTCTCCTTCTTTCCCAATCAGAGCAGGATTGTGTATCCAACTCCTGAACCCGACGAGACACAGCCGGGGTTTACTGATATGGTCCTTGAGACTGAATTGAAGAGACCCGGCCTCCGCCGGAAGTCACAGGGGGGGAAGCCACCAAGAAGTCGAGCGCTGATCCTGCTGGGGGTGTTATCATTCCCGGCCTCTGAGGAAGATGCTTACCAGCTACGGATTATATAGATGGGTTCTCTGCTAAGCTATGCTGAGTGTTATTCAGCAACAATTAGGTGGGCAACCTTTGAACATAATCAATGGTGCTGCTGATGGGACTTTGGTTGTTCTAAAGAATGATAACATCAAAAATCCCAATAAGAAAAAGGAGATTGAGAAGTTGTTGAACTCCATCCCCAACAGTAGCATTGATCAGCCAACTTTGAAGCCGGAGACTGCCTAAAAGTCGCAGGGAAGTCGAGTAGTTGTAAGTAGTTGATAAGGTACCAGAATTGGTGATCTGATGTATTTAGTTCTATATTGGTCTTGAAACCGCTTGATGTAATTAGCCTTCGGGCTCTCTATTGTACCGACCTTCGGGCCTTTGTCATTAATAAATTTTTTCCTTTTTCCTTCCTTTACTGTGCCGACCTGATTTCCTTATGTGACCTTAATGTTTGCTTTTGTTCTTATCATCATCTTATTATCAATGTGATTTATTTAGAACTTGGCTTAGTCGTCTTACAAAGTTGGGGGAGGATCGCACCACTTTGGGTGACGATCTCGCCACCAGTATGTCAAAAGTCATACTTCGGGAGGTCGATATTTTACATATGCGACCTCCCTCGGTTTAAACATAGGAATTTTGAAAAGAACAAATGACATTATTATTGACTGGCCGAATTGTTACAGGGGTGCAATTTCGAACCTACTAATAATATTTCTTCAGGTGAGTTGCATTCCACGGGTACTGAGCCTTCTCGCCATTTGAACTTTCGAGCTCGTAGGCTCCATTAGACAAAACTCTTGACACCTTGAATGGACCTTCCCAGTTTGGACCGAAAGCCCCTTTAGATACACCCATTATTTTCTTTAATACCAGGTCTCCTTCTTTGAACTGTCGAAGTCACACTTTAGAATTGTAGTATCTCTCCGACTGTTGTTTATACCTCGCGTTTCTCATGTTGGCTTCTAGCCGCTTCTCCTCGAGTAGATCTAGGTTTCTGGCTAAAGCCTCGTCGTTGTGGTCGATCGCGGCTGACTTGTGCGGAGACTAGGGAAATCGACCTCTGAAGGTATGACCGCCTCGGTTCCAAAAGCCAAGGAGTAGGGAGTCTCTCCTGTTGAGTTTCGGCAAGTCGTTCTATACGATCATAACACGTCTGGCAGCTCGCTAGCCCACTTCATTTTTCCTCCCTCCATCTTGGCCTTTAGGGTATGCTTGATAATTTTATTAACGACTTCGACCTGGCCATTTGATTGAGGGTGATATGGAGTAGAAAAGAGTTTGGTGATCTTCCATTTTTTGAAAAAACTATCGATCTTAAGGCCATCGAATTGTTTTCCATTATCTGATATGATCGCTTGTGGCAAAACAAACCTGCATATGATATTTTGCCATATGAATTTGATGACGTGGTCTTGATCTATGGTCGCCAAAGCCACAGCCTCGGCCCATTTTGTGAAGTAATCCACAGAGACCAGGATGTATTTTACCAAGCCTGGGGCTATTGGGAGTGGCCTAATGATATCTATCCCCCACTTTGCAAAGGGCCAAGGACTGAGGATACTGGTGAGTTCTTCTGGAGCAACCTTAATCGATGGTGTATAAATTTGGCATTTATGGCACTTACGGGCGAAGATGATGGCGTATGCCCTCAAAGTTGGCCAAAAATATCCCTACCTTGTGGTTTGTGAGCCAATGATTGCCCCCTTGCGTGGTTTCCGCACACACCTTCGTGTATCTCCCTCAGGATAGCTTGCCCCTGTTTTGGTGTGATACATTGGAGCAGCGGTGTGTTGAAACCTTATTTATATAATGTGTCGTTGATCAGGGCGTATCGTGCGGCTCGTAATTGTAATTGCCGACCTTGAACCCTGTTTTGTGGCAGGATGCCACTCCTCAGATATTCGAAGATGGGTGTCATCCAGCTCTCTTGTGGGGTGTCTAGGGTCGCTATCACTATGTTTATAGTGGAGGGGTGGGGGAGTCTCGTGATGGTGATACCCTTCATTTTTGTTGGCCCCTCTGAAGTCGCTAGTCGTGCCAGAGCATCGGCTCGTGAGTTCAGATCCCTCGGAACTAATTTAACGTGGATTTGTTCGAACTTCTGACATAGTATCTTGACCACCTCTTGGTAGGCCGTCATTCTATCATCTCGGGACTCATATTCTCCCGAGACCTGGTAGGCCAAGAGTTGAGAGTCTATGTGTACCTGCAGTCTCTTGATACCCATTGTTGTTGACATCTCTAGGCCGCTGATGAGTGCCTCATATTCGGCCTCGTTGTTTGTCACTGGGAAGTCAAAAGTGATGGCATTCTAAAACGAAGTGCCCTCTGGACTTATCAGGACTACCCCGGCACCTGACATGTGGGAAGTTGCTGACCCATCTACGAACAACTACCAAGGTGGGCTGGCTGAACTGTCGGCCTCTGAAGAGAAGGTCAGTTCGATGATGAAATCGGCTAGCGCCTGAGCTTTAATTGCAGGTCAAGGTCTGTACGTTAATCCGTATTGCCTGACCTTAATAGCCCACTTGAGGCATTGACCTGTCGTATCAGGTCGGTGAAGCACGTTCCTTAGGGGCAAGGAAGTAAGGACTTCGACTTGGTGGTCGAAAAGTACGGTCTCAATTTCCTCACACTCATGACTAGTGCATATGCCAACTTTTCCAGTAATGGATAACGTTGCTCGGTCTAGTTCAACGTCTGGCTGACGAAGTAGATAAGAAAATGACTCCAACCTTCTGCCCGAACGAGCACTGCACTTGAAGCGATTTCTGAAGCCGCAAGATATAGAAAAAGTTTCTCCCCCGGGATAGGTTTGGATAGAATGCTCATGTCTGCCAGATAAAATTTGATTTTATCGAAGGCTTCCTGGATTTCTGGTGTCCATTCAAACTTCGATTTCTTTCGAATCGTGTCGAACATTGGCTTACATTTATCCCCCATTCGGGAGATGAACCTATTCAAGGCGATCAGGCAACCTGTAAGTTTTTGTACTTCTTTCATGCTTCAAGGTGCTCCCATATCCAGAATGGCCTTGACCTTTGCTGGATTCGCCTCTATTCCTCGCTTGCTAACCAAATACCCCAGGAATTTCCCCGACTCAACTCCAAAATTGCACTTTTTGGGATTGAGCCTCATGTTGAACTTCCTTAAGATATCGAAGGTTTGTACAAGGTGGGTGAGGTAATCTTCCTTCTTTAGGCTCTTGACAACTATGTCGTCTACATAAACTTCCACCGACTTGCCAATTTGATCAGCAAACATGTGGTTGATCAATCTTTGATACGTAGCCCCCACGTTCTTCAGGCCAAATGACATTCTCTTTCAGCAGTAGAGGTTCTTTTCTGTCAGGAATGAGGTGTGTTGCCGATCTAGTTCGTGCATTGCTATCTGATGATAGACTGTGAAGGCGTCCATGAACGACGTCATCTCATGACCAATCGTGTTGTCTATCAGGTGGTCGATGTGAGGCATGGGGAAGAAATCTTTGGACAAGCCTCGTTGAGGTCGGTAAAATCAATGTAAAGCCGCCAGGTTCCGTTTGATTTTTTCACCAACACCGCATTGGCCACCCATTATGGCTGGTCAGCCTGCATAATCAGGTCGTTATCCAGCAACTTCTTCACTTCTTCAGCAAGTGCTGCATATTTTTCTGGGCCGAATTTCTGCCTTTTTTGTGCTATCGGCATCCGAGTTGGATCGATATGTAACCGATGGCATGCAACTTTTGGATCGATATGACCATGCGAAAACATTCAAGTTCTTTTTTGAGAAAGTCGATGACTTCCCCCTTCAGGTCGCCTGGTATCTTGGAGCCTATGATGACTTCTAGATCTGGCCGAGCTGGGTCTACTTTGACTTTCTCGAGCTCATCCTCTGGGATGGCCCTTGGGCCATCTTGACTGGGAACATCGATCTCAGCCTCAAGTAGAAACTCTTCAGGTTTCGGTCCCATTCTTGGATCGAGGTCGTCGCGGCTTCTCTTCTTGTTCGCCTTCTAATTGTTCAATTCTTTACATTGTGTTTCACTATCTATTACAAATATTTATTTGCTAGATATTAATGCTGAATTGAAATGAGATGAAGAATAAACCAAACAACCTCTTGCATCCACCTGGTCACCCTTAACGGTGCCGACCAACCCACTCTTGGTGGGGAATTTTACACAGAAATAAAAGATAGAGGACACAGCCTCAAACACATGCTCAAATGGCCTCCTGAGAAAACCGTTATAGGAACTCGGGAGGTCGATAACAAGGAAATATAATAGTCTAGTGGCCCTAACCTTATCATCTAGGGTAAACACTAGTTCGACAGCCAAACGGATCATGCAGATAGCTTCACATTCGCATTCCTGAAGCCTTTTACGACGTGGTCGCACGGGGTGATGTAAGCATCATAGTCCCCGAGCTGATCTAAGGTCTTCTTAAAGAGGATGTTGCAGAAAGCCCCTCCATCCACCACCAGCCGGCATACAGTGGTCCCCATGATGTTAGTCTTGATCACCAAGGGGTCGACGTTCGGGTAGATTATCTTAGCTTTATCTTTTTTCCCGAACTCGATTTTATAGGTTTCCTCAGCCACAGTGAAGACTGGTAGTACCATTTTTCTGGCATTCTCCATTTCCCTAATTTTGGCCTTCATTCGCCGTTTTGATGAGAATGTCGAAGAAAGTCCCCCTACTGCCCCAAGTGAAGAGAGGGTGTGTATGACACGACCCCCCGCATCCTCGGGCATAGGTGGAACGGGTTGCTCCCCTTGCCCGGCCCCTAGATTGGGATTCCCTTGTGCATGTTCCGCCTGTCTAGGATGATTGCCTTGTTGGCGACCTCTCGGGTTAGGCTCGTGGTTCCCTTAAGGTCGCTTGACAAATCCGTCCAGCAACCCATCTTCGTACAGCCTCCAGAGTTGTGGGAGTAGGTCTCTGCACTCGCTCGTGTAGTGTCCTACCTGTTCGTGGAAATGGCAGAACTTGTTAGGGTTCTGTTTGCCCTTATTTTTTATAGGGCGAGGTGGGAGGAGCAGCTCCCGTCCTTTGATTTGAGTGTAAACATGACCAGGTGTCATGCCTAACACCTCCATCAGCTTCACCATGATGGTTTCTTCGAACGTCTTAAAGATGTCGGGTGCCTTGTAGTGACCACCGGTTTTCTTGGAACCCTTCTTTGTGTCCGCGATTTCCTTATTCTTAGAGAGTCGGGATTCCAGCAGTACCGACGTATGAATCAGGTCGCTAGCCCACCTTTGGAAGTCAGCATAGCTAGCCGAGTATTCGGCGGTCATGCGCCGCCATATCTAGACTAGTCTATTACATTGAACGAATCAAACAAATCCTAATCTACTCGTTTATTTTCTCATGAGGTAAAACAAATTCGAACGAATCGAATTAAAAACCACAATTATATGCATGCATAATTAAACATTCACCAAATATCATGACAATTGGATACCTACAAAAAAGATCTAGCAATTCTACTATCCAATTTCAAATTTAATGAAATAAACGAATTAAATTACAATTCAAATAATCAGAGCCCGAAACCGAGGCTCTGATACTAGTTGTTGGGGAATTAATTGCCCGGATCTATTCGGGGTGAATATTTAAATACAAATTTAATTCTAACAATTATTACTAGCATGAATTAATCCTATATTAATTCAAATAATAATCCAACAACAAATCATGCATATAAACAAGTCACATAAATCCTACAAATGCGGAATTGCTAGGAGTTTACGTGAACTAACCTCTTGGAGAGACAACCGTTGAGAAGATGGATACCCGTTCACACGAACAAACCCAAAGAGTCTTCTCAAGTATTCCTTCGTCCTTGTTCAATATTCCGGTGGAAGGATGCTCACGAACAATTAACAAAAGGAAAAATAAAATTATGTTGCACCACCTTTGTGGATTTCTAACTTTTCCAACACATGGAATTACATTGGGGATGAAAAATTCATCCCCTATTTATAACAAGGGGTTTGGACGAAACTTTGGACTAAATTAGGGTTAAGAAAGATCTTTTCTTGATCTCCAAGAAATCTTGAATATATCCCATAAATTCTTCTTTCCATGTGTATTTTTTTCACAAAAATCTCACACCCCAATTTTCCTAAATTTTCGAAAATTAAGTAGGTAATTTTCAAGATTGGATCTTTCTTGAATTTATGTGATAATCTTGTATTCCAAGAATATTTATCTCATTTCCATAAAATCTTTTCAAGAAAATCATTCTCTCTCTTTTCTTTAATAATTTCGAAATTTAAGGAAAAATATGCAACAAAATATTTATTTTATTTTAATCACCTTTTTCAGTTATTGGACTTTATCTTTGGGCTACTTGAGGGGCCTTTAGGAGAATTAAGATTGGACCTTCCAATGGACCTTGAATTATCAATATTGAGTCACAATATTATTCAAGCCCATAAATATTAATTAATCTCACTACATAATTAATATTGCACCATCCATCTTAACCCATATTACTGTTAATATGACTCCCGGTTATTATTTCTCGTGTTTAAGATTAACCAGTCCATTAATTAATTCAAGCCACTGAAAAGCTTTATTTTAATTAATATATTTCTCCTTGGACTAGGAACGACTCAATATTATTATCCATACCGAAAACTAATTCCACTTGCAAGATTTAGTATGATAAAACTTCTAAGCCTCCCAAGGGGACAATTCAAATAAGACGTATTTGCACACGATTCTCCGTAATAAATCTTAGCAATCGTCATGTAACTAATAATATTGCCCAAGATACAAAGTATTGAATCACATTGATTCTCTACCCATCATAAGTCAAAGCAATAGTTATTAATTCTATACGATCCTATTTAAGGGACGAGGATTAAGAAATAACGAACCAGTGAGGTCTAATTCTTCTATATTCAGTACTGAAGAATTTATCCACTTGTAGGTCCTATTCATCGCATCATAATGCACTAGTGTAATCTCTTGGTCAAGACAAGTCAATTTGAGCCTTACACTTCAACCTTTCACGATGAATTGTTCGATTAATAAACAAATGTATTATTGAATAATCCCCTTTTTAACAGGAATGATTATCAGCAAATGTGGCCTGGCAATAGCCAAATTTCATCCTTGGATTCTTATTATTTTACCAACATTCTAATGTGGTGTCAGGAATATATTTTTTAATTAGGTTATTTAATTTTTTGGGATAATAAAAAGTAAAGGAGTGGAGATAGCAATCTGGTTTCAACAGGGACCTGATTGGATAATTTTAATTTGATTCACTGATATAAATTAAAATATTCATGGAATATGCTTGGGAGGAATGATGTATCCAAATGAAACTTTCATATCAAAAATTAAAAAATTACATAAATTTATATATCCAAAATCCAAAAATTTACACATTTTCGTCTGAATCTCAAAGTTAACATATCTACGTTTTCGATTCGACATGCACATATTCATAAAAAATTCATGCACAGGTTCAACAATTTTCACCATTTATGTGGCGCGTCACATATGTAAGATGCCCACTCGCGCCATATATGTAAGGTCTCCACTATCATTTAATTATTTTTTTAATTAATTCAATCTCCATATTTTACATCATTTTATTAATTAAATCAAATATCTTAAGCTTCAATTTTTTTTCTATTTTATATATCTATCCCAAAAAATTGACGTGTATTTATTCTATTCTCCATTTTTAATTAAAATAATATATTTCATTACATTTATTTTTATTATTTTTTACTTTACTTCTTGCTCTATTTTTTTAAATATTCTTTTTCATCTTCTACTTATTTTTCTTCTTATGTTTTATCTTCTCATATATTTTAAGGCTAGGTATTGTATGCATCAGGTGCACCGTGCATTCCACAATATATTTTAAAAATTTATAACTTGTTCCTTTTGAAACTTGCAATTTGGTACACTGAAATGTGCACTTGGTGCACATAATACCCCACTCATTTTAAAAAATAAATTTGTCTTTCCACTTTTATTTTTCAACTATATATTTTGTTCAACAATGATTCTATATAGTATAAACAAGACGAACACCAATTAATACGATTTCAAATATTCTTTATAATGTTGTAACATGAATATACCCGACCCCCGGTTTAGCAACGTAAGCGGCAAGTCGCCCGCCGACCATCTGTATTGATGTAACCTGGGACCCAAGGAATATGAGGGACCACTTGTAACCATCATTATGCCATGCCCAAGTGCAATCGATCCCGGTCATAAGGACGGTAAGTCGCGAGGCGACTTACACTAATACACATTTGGGCTTGGACAGCTGTTAAAAAAGCCCTTAGAGAGCGGTTATAACAGTTGTCCAAGTAACAGTTGTCCAAGCTTGGACAGCTATTAAAAAACCACTGTCCAAAAGTTGGGCTTGGATAGCGGTTTTCAACCGCATTGCAAAGAGGGGCTTGGACAGCGGTTAATAACCGTTGTCTAACTTTTTTTTTTTATAATTTCGTTTATTATGTTAGATAGACAGCAGTTATTAACCGCTGTCCAATATCTTTTTTTTATTATTAATTCATATTTTAAAAATCCTATAATAAAACTATGAACCAAAACTTATATATACGTCCAATACCATAAACCATAAACCAAAAATCCTATAATAAAACCATAAACCAAAACTTATACCACATATATATATACCAAAACATCAAATAAATAAACATACACATCATGAAATAAATAAACATACAATCATAAAAATACGTCCAATACACCAAAAACATGAAATATATATCATCACAAATATATAATTTAATTACATGCTACCAAAATTTCAAACAACGATCACTCAATATCGTATGAATATAAGAATCGATTGTAAAGGTACCCCGTCCAATCGTTTTTCCATTTCTCCAGTCTTTTCTTAGAGTGAGACTTGAGCTCATGTTCATAGACAAACTGCAAACAACGAATCAATCAATATAGTATGAATTTTTATTCAATCAATAATAATTTAAATAAATCGATAAATTGACTTACATTGAGAGGAATGTTCATTAGAGAAGTGCGGATTATATCTTCAATAAAGCAACACACAAAATGTCCACAATGTTCATTATCTCGTTGCCTCGGAACCTGTTGATTAACAATTATAATCACGTATTACAATTATGATTTCTTTCTATTAATTTGATAATTTACTAAATTAAATTTACCTTAATGTTAATCCAGTTCACTTTATTTAACTTAGATCTTGAACCTTGACTCTGAAGGCGACTCCGATACATCGTCATCACACTATTATTATTATAATTAAAAAATAAAAATAGATTAAATATGCATAATTTTAAAAGTAAAACAAATCATTGTATAGAATATTAAAAATGAACTTACGCTTCCATATATGAAACGAGATCAGGGCGATTTGAATAAACTCCATCCTGGGCTGGGTCCATAAAATACACACTTAATGTATTCATGTGTATGACGACCAGCACCCAATGGTTCCTATATTATATTAAGAATATTAAAATTAACTGCAAATTTAGCATATATATGTGCAAATATTATAAACATGAATACAAATTTTAACGAAATGTTTATCACTCACCCCACATTTGTTGGCCAAAAAATGAGATGATCGCTCCCAGTTTGATTCAGCATATGATTAACTAACCCATCCATGGTTTGTACCCTATCACCCAATATGCAAGACACCTAGGGGGAGACGAAGGAATACATTCCACTTGTTCGGACATCTCTGGAGAGATATACCTCACCCAAATATCTTTAACCAACATATATACGCTAATTAATATTTAAAAAGAAAATTAAACTATACAGAAAGTGAATATTGAGAATTAGTAAACACATACCTGAGGTAAAGGGCTATGGTGGTTGCACTCAACCACTCGTCATTCAAGACTTCGCGCACATGTTCCTCACTGACGAATTCTTGGAAAGTATTCTGATGAAAGTGAGCAAGCATGGGAACTGTGACGATCTCGAAAGCATTAGACGATACCATCCGGTGCACCCTAGACTGTACATAATCATCGTGATCTAAGTCTCCAGTCATGAGAAAACCAGAAATTAGCGCAGTGGAGTCCCTCGTTCTCCCCCTCTGACTATCTACGACACCCCTCGATTTCTCTTTAGCCTTTTGTGGTGATTTCTTCCGATGCATTTGTGGCCGGCAGATTCTACAATTAATTTGCAATATTATTTAGAACCACAAATAAGATAATGAACTTTAATAATATATATTTACCCTCATGGTGCTAGAGACCAAGTTGCTCGGCCATTCGATGAAGTGCCCGACCGCTGTTCCGACTGTGAAGGCTTCATCGATTGGTTTTGGAACTGCTGAATCCTCTTGTCCGATTACGGGTACATCGAGTGTGACCCTCACGAAACCAGGAGTGATGGGATGACCATGAATCATTCCATGGGAGCTGTGCAACGTTCCTGTGGCCACCAATCGATAGGGATCCTCTAAATAAAGGTAGCAAAAGGTCGTTGGTTGTTCGAATAAGATATTTAGTTAGAAAATTTTAATACACTAGTCTTTAATTAAAACAAATGTGAGACATGCATATCTGATACCTGAGAGACGTTTTGAAGTGCCTCAATAAAGTCGTCCCTAGGGTTACCTGAAAACATAGCATTAGCGACACTATGTTCACAGCTTGCTCCACTCGACGACATTCCGTGGCTCGTTCTTCTCTCGGACCTCAAACGTTCCACATCTTTAGACAACTTGACAACCTGTTCCGTTAGTATACCCACCATATTCATGGACTGAAGACCAGGTGCCATCGCTAACGATGTCTTCATCACGCCATATCCGACACTTCGTAAGCGGCCGGGATGCTCCTGGTGACCTATAGCCCGTCCAAACAGATCATCAGGGCCGATAATCCGGATGTCGTCGGGCGTCATGGTCTAAGATAGATGCTCCTGAATCACAAAAATAAAAGATTATTATTTAATTATTTGTTTATAAATAATAGTTTGTAATTGAAAGATAAATTAATGGATAGATTACCGCTTCTTCGATGATGCGCTGTGCACTGGAATCGTGAATATTCCCATCTTGACCCTTTCTGGTAGTCTGAAATAAGTTGAAACGGGTAACAATAGGTTCACTCTCTCCAGTTTTTCTTCTTTCTTCTTTCTACGATAGTAATGAACGTGTCCCTTTATTAGATATATTAAAAGTGAATATATAAAAAAAATTAAAAGTTAGGATTTTGATCTCACCATATTTTCTCTTATTCGTGCATAACCTTTGTTCGAGCCACGATATCGCGCCTCCATCGACTTGTCTTGATCGCGATTTTTATTACTTCGATTCTACAGTATAATAGAAATATGATAAACAATGAAAAACTATATGCATTAGAAATTGAGGAAATGACATTGATCAATTTTACCTGGAAATCATCCTCCATAGCTCTGCTCACAAACTCCTCCCAGTATGGAGCCACCATAGAGCTATTCTGATACGCCGGAGGCGGACTAGTCGAGTAAAGACCAGTTTCCGGATCTCGTGTGTTACTTCTCAACCAATTCCAAAATTCTTGGCCATTACTCCAGCTTGCGACAATATTTGCTTCTTCTTTGTGTGGTCAAGACCTCTGAATGTAGTCTATACGCATATAACATAACAATTTAGTAAATTTAAGGGTCATACTACAACTTTCAATAAATATATAATTAACATACCGTAAGTTCGTCTCATATTCTTTCCTTCAAAGGAGTCAGTTTGGGGCTACGCCAGTCCTTGGCTGGCAGCACGATAGGGATCACGCTCCTGACTGCAGCTCCAATGTAGAAGGACAACGACTCACTCTCTTTTCCTATTGCCTGTCCAAACTCATTGAACGATAACTGCAATAACATAGTATTTAATTATGTTCAACGATCAATCAATATATTTATCGATTTCAAACTGTTCAATTGTAATAAAATTACCTGAAGTGTTTTCCCCTTGCTACGAGCTCTCTTAATAGATGACATGGTGACTATACCCCGAGTGCGCTTCTCCCCGGAGCTGCTAGTGGTGGTGGGAGCATCAGTGTCACACTCTCTCAAGTCATCAGGATGATATCGATCATATGCACCATGATCATATGCGCCATGATCTCCATCAGAATATCCATCATCATCTCCATCATCTCCGGGATATGGCAAACGAAACATGATCTTGTAAAGCAGAAGAAACAACATTTAATAAATAAAAAACAAACAATATTCAATAAACTATAGGAACTAGAGATGCCTATAGGAAAGACAATATGAAGACTACTTCTCAAGACAATTATCTTAAAGTATTAAACCTAAAAGCATACCTAACCATACTTAATCTACATTTATTTTAATTTTCTAATTTTGAAATCCTTCCAATTTTTCACTCATTCACAATTTTTGTTACTTCTCAAGACAATATGTATCCTAATGTATCACCATTAAACATCATTAATCATTAATCACTATCCATTCATTAAATTAATAATCAAAATATATCCTAATGTATTAATCCTAATTTATGCTTAAATCCTCACACAAGCATATTTTCAAACACCTTAAGTGCATTATTCATCTCTAACAAAATGTTCATTTCTAACACTAACAAAAATTCATTCAAGCCACTAACAACAATTAATCCAAGCTACTAACAACAATATAATTAAACCAACATTAATCCCACACTAACAATAATTAATCATAATAAATTAGCTATATATATCCTAACAATTAATCCCAAACATATATATATAAACACATTTATATATATATATATATATATATATATATATATATATCCTAACAATAATTAATCTCAAACATATATATATCCTAACAATTAATCTCAAACATATATATATAAACACAATATTTATATATATGTCCTAACAATTAATCTCAAACACATATATAAATAAACACATGCAATATATATATATATATACATTAATTAAAATATATATACATATATACATATATATATATAAAAGAAAAAATACCTATATATATATATATGGAGGAGGCTACGACAGTGGGGGGGGGGAGGATGGCGGACGGTGGGGGGCGGATGGCGGAGAAAGAGGGGAGTAGGAGAGGGGAGGAGGGAGGAGGTCACATGACGATTTGGGGGAGAGGGAGAAGCTAGGTCAACGGCGACGGTGGCGATTTGGTTGGAGGAGGAAATCGAAGACGGCGCGCGATTTGGGTGAGAGGGAGGAGCTAGGTCTTCGATCGGTTTGCAGCGATTAGGGGGGAGAGGAATAATTGGGGAGAAGAAATGAAGGCAGGCCAGGTTCTGGTACGCGTACGCTAGCTGATATATCTGATATAAAAAAAAAAGAAAAAAGACAGCGGTTATTAACTATTGTTCAAGTGTTTACTTAGACAGTGGTTATTAACCGTTGTGCAAGTGAACTTGCAATTCGGTTTAAAACCGCTTTCCAAGTTTTATTCTTGGACAGCGGTTTCAAACCGTTGTCTTTTTTTTTTTTTTAATAAAACCGCTCTCCAAGCTATAACTTGGAGAGTTGTTTGAAAAAAGAGTTGTCCAAGTGTAGCTGTGCAAGCCTAAATGTGTAGTAGTGTTACTTCCAAGCCCTCCGCTGGTCGCGGAGCGACTACGTCCAAGATCTCCACAAGTCGCAAGGCGACTTACATTCCAATCCTTCTCAGGTCGGAGGTGACTTACATCAAACCGAGCTCACGTATCTCGGTAGTCAAGGGAAGCACCCGACAAGCCCCGAAGTCCGCCCCACGATTGGTGCACATTAACGAGGGTGACCTCTGACCTGACAAGGCAGAATCGGCAGCTCCCGAGATTGAAGCCCCTTTTAAGGCACATTTCCTTATGTAAACCTCGGTCCAAGAGACGAGAATCATAGTATAAATTGGCCTATACGGCCACATTTGTAAGAGGTTAAAAAATCTTAGAACTTTAGGCACATATATTATACAAATACCTGGCTTGGTCGCCCCCAGACCTAGTCTTCCTTACAAGACGAACTGGGTAACAAATCCTTGTGTCCATTTCCTGTTTTGATCACCAATTTCTAGTGAATTAACTAAGACTTATTGTTATATTGGCTTAAATATAAACCAATTACAACAATTGGCGCCGTCTGTGGGAAACATTTCTGTTGAATTGTTCGTAAATTCTTAAGAAGACCCACTCGATCTCACTCATTTGGCAATGACGATCAATCAAGGTAACGCTACTGGACACGAAACGGATGCCCGCGATGGTATCGAAGCTTCCCTGAGCTCACAACGCACCAGCCCCACGGTCCTGGCGGTCATTCCTGACTGGTGGAACCTAGTTCAGACGCCAGAGGATGTAAATGTCGTAATGGCCATTCTAAACAAGAAATACCTCGCCTTCGACGGCGAGGAGGGGCAGCCTCCGGTAAAAAAGACTGCCCACGATGCCAAAACCTCCAAGGGTAAGGGCACCCTGATCGAAAAGGGACGATCAACAGGCCAATTGGCTTACGACCCGGCAAAACACGTTATCATCCAAAATTGTCGATCCTGGAGAAACCGGCGGGGCCGGACACCATGTTCGATCATCTCGGGAACCACGGGGCTCAAAAGGTTCAAATGGTCATCGAGGATGAGGCTCAGTCTCAGCCTCGACACGCAGACCAGGTGGAGCGCGACCTCACATTAACTTTGAACATACATCATGATGAATTGCCAAGAGGCTCGGCTGTCCACCACGGCGATTGACAGGTGGCCATCCCTACTGGGGACCATCGCAATGTTCAGGTTGCAGCTCTGGCCCAGATGGTCCAACAACTTCTCGAACGAGTGGAGAATCAAAATGGGCCGGCGGGGACAGACAATAACCTCGTCATCCCAGATTCTCCACTAGGGACCATGGTCACTCTGGCGCCTACCCAGAGAAAAATTAGCATAGCGGCCTTAGATCGCTACAGTGGAAGCTCAGACCCGAAAGTCCATTTGGCAAAGTACAATTCCTACATGGCTTCCATGGGCGCATCCGACGCTACCAAGTGCAGGCTATTCTCACTGACCTTGAGTAACCAGGCTCACAAGTGGTTCACCTCGCTGCCACCTTTCTCGGTGGACACTTTTGAACAGCTCGCTAGGTTGTTCTTGAGCCATTTCACGACACTGGCACCCTGACCTGCGACCAGGTAGCACCTCATGAACACTCAACAAGGCAAAATAGAGTCGGATCGATCCTACGTTGAAAGAATTGAAAGGCTCATCCTTGAAGGAGAACCCATAGGGGATGAAGCGAAACTACTTGGGGCCGTCTCCGGCCTCAGGAAAGGGACCAAGTTTATTTATTTTTTGTAAATAAATTCTAACCGGATCGAGAATAAGACGGAGACAAAGAATTAAAGATGGATGACCAAGTGCCCGGACGTACGCGAGCCAAAGCATGCACGCGGGCTAGGCCGAAGGCCTAGTGACTATGTGTAGCACCAGGCGGTCGCGGACAAGGCGAGGGCTGGGCACGCACAGGCGAGCGCGGAGACGGGCGTAGCAAGGTGGAAGCGGACACACACAGGCGCGCGCGGAAGCACACTAAGCGGGATGCACGCGGGCACGGATGCGGGCAGGAGCGAGCGACTGGAGGAGGATGGGATGGCCGGCACGAGCAGCACGCGTGCAAAGCGTATCGCGAAGCTCCTGCAGTCGGGCGATGGGCGCGGGATGGCCGGTTCGAACGCGGGTGTGTGCCTTGGCACACGCGGATACGCGTTCTGGGCCATGAGCTACCCGTTGCCAGACGTCGTCTCGAACGTTGATGGAGGATGTATTAAAGATTTTGTTGCGGTCGAGTGGGAGCTTTTCGAGACGAACGATGAAGGCTACGAAGACAATTTCTCAAGATCAAGACATGACAAAAATTAACTGTGACAATTGGATATATGTGCCCAATATGTTTAATTTTTTTGTTTTGATGATTGCTTTACTTTCATGCTTATTAAATTTATTTGAATATTCGATGCATGAGAAATTGTTTGAAAAAATCTCACTTTCGAAAATTACTATGTACAATTTATACAATTAATTGACAATTTTATTCCGGATAATAAAATTGAATTAATTTTGACCTCCATGATTTATTTATTTGTGAATTCTTTTGGAGAAATTCCTCCCACGGGATGGCCGAAAGATAGATTTCACATGAATAAATTCCATAGGATGATTGTGAATTATTATTAGTGGCGACGATGACCCTCCCCACGAGGCTCGTTCAAAACGAAATAATAATTATGTATTTAATCATGGTTATTACTTAGGTATAAAATTGATATGCATATACTTCCCTGAAGTCCCTGTCAATTTTATATTGGTCAAGTGGAAGCCAACCATTAATTTGGAAATTAAAGGTTTGTAACTGCTTTTTTTTTGTTTGTAACCTGCTTGAATATGTTTAAATAATGACCCACCTCACGTGGCTTATTTAAGCTATTTTGAGATGTTGGCTGATGCATGTTCATATTTTTTTTTGAGATTTTAATATGATTCATGTGATCGAATTATGTGATTTTTCTTGTGTTAATCCGGATATTAACACAAGATGTATGTTTATTTTCAGTTTCAACATGTTGCAACCTTTTAATCCACTATTAATATACTTTAAGTCAATAGAGTTATATAGGAAAATATGTCGATTGGAAATTATATATTGTCTTGACCATGCAACACGCATAAGTCCGTCCTTGACAAACCTAGACTCGCTAAGACTACGATTGAGAGGAAAATAAGTGACATCATAATCAATGGTTAGGATCCAAGAAAATGCCTAAGTGTATGATCTTGACTTCAATGTCAGGTGTGTTGCAACACCTACACCAGAACTTGGAAACCATGGCAGCTATTATGATAGATCTTAACAAATTCTTCACTCACCATAATCGTGAAGCGAGATAGCCATACATAATTTATTCTCATAGAAAATGGCATTAAGAGGTGTCAAGAAGAAGATCGACAAACAAAAAATGCTTAATTGCGGTCTAAGAAGACATCGGAGGTTAGCCTGTCCCAAGCCTAAAAGGGTCGGGAAGAAAGGTAATTCTCAAACACTAGTTGTTGAAACTTATTTAGTGGCGTATGTTCCCATTCGTGGGTAGCAAATACAGGACCACTAATTATGCTTGTAGCCATGTTTCAAGGATTCTAGCAATTTAGTGGGAGTGAGACCATCATCACCATGGACAATGTTATGTATGTAAAGGCTATTGCAATATATGCTACGTAGGTAGCGGGTATTGCAACTCCACAAAAGTAACATTACTGCAATATGGTAGGTGAGTAGCAGATATTGCAGTTCTACATGAGTAGTGGTTAAAGCAGTGGGAGAAGTGCACCTATCTTTTAGTGATAGAATTTTAGTTTTGAGAGACGTTCTTTATGTTCCCAGTTTTAGAAAGAATTCACTTTCAGTTTCTAAAATTCTGTTAATGGATACTTAATTTCTTTTAATAAGAATGTCATCATTTCTTGAAATGATGAGTGTATCTGTTATGGGACATTGATGAATAATCTCTACACTATTAAAAGTGCACACCACACGCAAAATGCATGTTATAACACATCGACTATTTTAGATAAAAGAAAGCGTTCTTCAAATCTGAACGAAACACCTTTTTGTCTTCTAAAGACTAGGTCATATTAATCCAAAAAGGATCCAAAGGTTGGATCAAGATGGTTCATTGGTTAGTCTTCGGATTGAACCATCTCCAACTTGCGAATCATTTTTTGGAGGGTAAAATGACCAAGAGGGCATTTGGAGCCAAGGGGAATAGAGCCAAAGAGTTGTTAGTGATCATTCACACTGACATATGTGGTCCAATGTCAATCAAAGCAAAAGGAGGTTATGACTATTTCGTTACTTGTATCGATGATTACTCAAAATATGGATACATTTTCCAAATGAAGCATAAACCCGAGACCTTTGATAAATTCAATGAATTCAAAAACTCAAATAGAGAATCATAAGGAAAAGAGTATCAAGTTTCTACAATCCGATCGTGGAGGCGAATACCTCAGCGATGATTTCTTGAACTACTTGTCAGACGAAGGGATTGCATCCCAGTTAACTGCACTCGGAACCCCTCAAAAAAATAGGGTTGCAGAACGAAGAAACAGAACTCTTTTAGAAATGGTCAGATCAATGATGAGTTATGCGGATCTACCCAAATCGCTTTGGGGCCACGCCTTGAAAACAGCGGCTTACATTCTAAACTTGGTGTCATCCAAATCAGTTCTCAAAACCCCTAAAGAGTTGTGGACCGGGTTCAAGTCCAGTTTAAGACACATGAAGATCTGGGGGCGTCCGGTATACGTGTTGGACAAGGAAGCCAAAAAATTGGACCCACGATCAGAATTAAGGTTATTTATAGGGTACCCCGAAGGAACGAAAGGGTGCATGTTCTATGGTCCCGAAGATCAAAAAGTGATAATCAGTACGCACTTTAGATTTTTGGAAGAAGACTATATGAATGATAGAAAGCCCAGAAGTGAGATTACCTTAGACAAGCTAAGAGGGCTTACCTCAATGCCAACTGTACAAGTTGACATACCAAGCGACACACTTACACAATCGGAACCTCATCATAGTGGGAGGGTTGTTAGACAACCAGAGAGATTCATGGGGATAGGAGAGTCATCGGACTTAGTCCCCGGTGAAGATGAATCAGACCCATGGACATACAAAATGAGGCAATCCAAGACAAGGATGCGGATTCTTGGCAAACAACAATGGAAGCTGAGATGGGTTCTATGGATCACAATAAGGTGTGGGAGCTAGTCGAACCACTTAATGGGGTTAAACCCATTGGATGCAAGTGGGTATACAAGAGGAAAAGAGGATCGGATGGGAAGATAGAGACATTCAAGGCTAGACTTATGGCAAAAGGGTACACTCAGAAAGAAGGGATCGATTATGAGAAAACATTTTTGCCTGTAGCCATGCTTAAGTCCATTCGTATTCTCTTGTCGATAGCTGCACATCTCGATTTTGAGATCTGGCAAATGGATGTTAAGACATCTTTCCTCAACGAAAGTCTTGAAGAAGAAATCTATATGCAACAACCCGAAGGCTTTGTTGAAAAAGGCCAAGAACATCTAGTTTGCAAGCTCAAGAAGTCCATCTATGGACTGAAGCAAGCATCCCATGCTTGGACCAATGTTTTGATCAAGTTATAAAGTCTTACGGGTTTGATCAAAACGAATTCGAGAGTTGTGTGTATAGAAAGCGTGTCGGAACTGCCTTGGTATTCTTAGTACTATACGTGGATGGCATTCTGCTCATCGGAGATGATGTAAAGGTGTTGTTAGACGTGAGGGCATGACTATCAAAACAGTTTGATATGAAGGACTTAGGGGAAGCCGGTCACATCCTTGGGATCAAGATCACTCGAGATCGGAAGAAAAGGATGATAGGCTTATCACAAGCTTCATACATAGATATTGTCTTGAAGCGATTCAGCATGCAAGATTCCAAGAAGGGTTTTGTACCCTTCAGGCATGGAATCCATCTATCCAAGAAATGTGCCCTAAGACACAAGAGGAGATAGATGACATGAAAGGCGTTCCCTATGCTTCGATTGTCGGAAGTCTTATGTATGCAATATTGTGCACGAGACCAAATGTCTGCTTTGCCGTAGGCATGGTAGCGAGATATCAGAGTAACCCAGGGAAAGAACATTGGACTGCAGTTAAAAACATTCTGAAGTATCTGAAAAGAACTCGGGATAGAATTTTGGTTTATCAATCAGACAGTCCAATTCCCGTCAGTTACACGAACTCGGATTTCCAATCAGACATAAATTCCAGAAACTACCTACCTCAGTTAGTGTGTTTTCATTTGGGAAGTGTAGCCATGAAATGGATGAGTGTGAAGTAGAAATGCATCACTGACTCAACCATGGAAGCGGGGTAAGTAGCTGCTTGTGAAGCAGTGAAGGAACCAGTTTGGCTCTAGATCTTCTTAGTGGACTTGGATGGAGTTCCGAATTTGTCTAGCAATATTTCCTAGGGGCAGTTGCAAATTCAAGGGAACCAAGAGTCCACAAGTCAAACAATCACACTGAAGGAAAGAAATCTTAGACGACAAATTGTTAAAAGAGGAGATGTAGAGATGGTGAAGATCGCATCGGAGAATAACCTAGTTAATCCTTTTACAAAGTGTCTACCTCTCAAAACACATTCGAGAGACGTGTGGAAGGAATGGTTATCAAGTGTGTCGCCAATCCGCTTTGAGTATAAGTGGGAGAAATATTATTAGGTTCATGTTGGTGACATTAGATGTCACGAACAACATGAGATATGATGTAGTATACTTAAAGCAGACTTTGAGTATAAGTGGGAGATTGTTGGGGTTATATTGGAAAGTATGTTTTTACTTTGTATAACCAAACTGAATTTCTATCTTATTTGTTGAAATAAATTATTTATCACTGATGCTTTAAATATGATTGACTGTTGCATATATTTACTGCATATATGTTCAATAAATAAGTACGTGTACCATTGTAGTTAATTGGTGATACCAGATCACAGAAGATCAAATTAACAGTTCCTTGTAACTAAGTACAAATTCACAACCTAGATGGAAATGAACAATCCATCGTGAAAGGTTGAAGTGTAAGACTCAGATTGACTTGTTTTGACCAAGAGATTACACTATTGCATTATGGTGCGCTGAATAGGACCTACAAAAGGATAAATTCTTCAGTACTAAATATAGAAGAATTAGACCTCAGTGGTTCGTTATTTCTTAATCCCCGTCCCTTAAATAGGATCGTGTGGAATTAATAACTATTACTTTGACTTATGATGGGTAGAGAATCAATGTGAATTAATACTTTATATCTTGGGCAATATTATTAGTTACATGACGATTGCTAAGATTTAATACAGAGAATCGTGTGTAAATACGTCTTACTTGATTTGTCCCCTTGGGAGGCTCAGAAGTTTTATTATACTAAATCTTGCAAGTGGAATTAGTCTCCGGTATGGATAATAATGTTGAGTCGTTCCTAATCCAAGGAAAAAGATATTAATTAAAATAAAGCTTTTCAATGGCTTGAATTAATTAATGGACTGGATAATCTTAAACACGGAAAATAATAATCGGGAGCCATATTAACAGTAATATGGGTTAAGATGGATAGTGCAATATTAATTATGTAGTGGAATTAATTAATATTTATGGGCTTGAATAATATTGTGGCTCAATATTTATAATTCAAGGTCCATTGGAAGGTCCAATCTTAATTCTCCTAAAGGCCCCTCAAGTAGCCCAAAGATAAAGTCCAATAACTGAAAAAGGTGATTAAAATAAAATAAATATTTTGTTACATATTTTTCCTTAAATTTTGACATTATTAAAGAAAAGAGGGAGAAGGATTTTCTTGAAAAGATTTTATGGAAAGGAGATAAGTATTCTTGGAATACAAGATTATCCCATAAATTCAAGAAATCTCCCACTTGGCTTCTAATTGACTTTTTTTTAAATTTGGGGATTAAGAAGGAAGAAAATATTTTCTTGATTTTCTTGGAAAGATTTTATGGAAAAATATATGTATTCTTTGGAATTTAAGAATATCTCATAAATTCAAGAAAGATTCAATCTTGAAAATTACCTACTTAATTTTTGAAAATTTAGGAAAATTGGAGTGTGAGATTTTTGTGAAAAAAAATACACATGGAGAGAAGAATATATGGAATATATTCAAGATTTCTTGGAGATCAGGAAAAGATCTTTCCTAACCCTAAATTAGTCCAAATTTTAGTCCAAACCCCTTCTTATAAATAGGGGATGAATTTTTCATCCCCAGTGTAATTCCATGTGTTGGAAAAGTTAGAAATTCACAAAGGTGGTGCAACATAATTTTATTTTTCCTTTTGCTAATTGTTCGTGAGCATCCTTCCACCGGATTATTGAACAAGGACGGGGAATACTTGAGAAGTCTCTTTGGGTTTGTTCGTGTGAACGGGTATCCATCTTCTCAACGGTTGTCACTCTAAGAGGTTAGTTCACGTAAACTCCTAGCAATTCCTCATGCGTAGGATTTATGTGACTTGTTTATATGCATGATTTGTTGTTAGATTATTATTTGAATTAATATAGGATTAATTCATGCTAGTAATAATTGTTAGAATTAAATTTGTATTTAAATATTCACCCCGAATAGATTCGAGCAATTAATTCTCCAACATTGGCTAGCATGGCTTGGTTGAACTCTTCCAGGCAACGGAACTCGAGACCTCCTCGACTCTTTGGTTGCGCAATGTCCGCCCATTTGAACCAGTGCACCCCTTTGGAGTTGTGACCCGCGCCCCACCAAAAGTTCGCCATGTAGCTCTCCATCTGGTTCACAATTTTACGTGGTATGCGGAAGCATGACATTGCGTAAGTGGGAAGTGCTTGAAGGACTGACTTTATTAGCGTTTCTCTCCCCCCTTTTGAGAATAATTTACGTTGCCATCCATGCAGTCTGCTAACCATAGCATCCCTCAGAAATTCAAACTAAAGGCATTTGTTTTGAAGAGTAAATGTAGGCAAACCCAAATACAATTCGTGTCCTCCGACTACCGAAATAGTGAGAATATCTTTAATCATGCTTACCACATGCATAGGAGTCTCGGGAGAGAATGTGATCGCTGATTTGTCGTAGTTAATGAGTTGTCCCGAAGTGCACTCATATGTACTGAGGCACTTGAGAACCCCCCGGCAGTCTAGCTTTGTGGCTCGAAAGAAAATGAGGTTGTCATCATTAAAGAATAAGTGCGAGATGATGGGAGCCCATGGCGCAATCCGTATTCCCGTAATTAGACATTGAGATGCGAACTCATTGATTAGTGCTGAGAGTCCCTGAGCACAGAGAACAAACAAGTAGGGGGAGAGGGGGTCTCCCTGACGAATTCCCCAGTTTGGCCGGAGATGCCCCACAATTGTCCCATTAATCTGGAACGAGTATGAAACCGTGGATATACATCGAAGGATCAACTGTATGAGATTCTCCGGGAATGCCATGGAATGGAGCATTTGTATCAAGAAAGGCCACTCAACCCGATCATAGGCCTTACTCATATCTAGCTTTATTTCCGCATACCCATGTTTAGTCTTCTTATTATGTCGCAACCCGTGCATGCATTCGAATCCAATGAGAACATTATCAGTGATTAATCGACCCGGCACAAAAGTAGTCTGATGCGGATCAATCACCACTTGTAGTGCTCGGCTTAGCTTGTTCGTTATTGTTCGGGATACAATTTTGTAAGCCACGTTACAAAAACTTATTGGCCTATATTCCGCCACTGTCTTCAAATCCTCCACTTTGGGAATAAGTGTAATGACGGTATTGTTCCAAGCATCAAAGTTCGCATCATGATTGAGAATGTCCTGGACAGTGGTCGTGACATCATTTCCAATAATTGGCCAAAGCTTCTGGTAGAACAACGAAGTGTACCCGTCTGGCCCAGAAACTTTCGTAGGGTCTCACTTTAGTGGTTACGCCTTTTAGTCCCTTATAATATTCTAAATTTCTATTTTGAATTCTATGGGTGCAATGTATTTAGCATATATACAATGTACTCTCAAACAATGCATTTGTTTGGGCACTTATGCATTTTTATCTTGAATAATGCATTTTTTTAACAATACATCTTTTCTATGAATAATGCAGTGTATTGGATTTACTACATAAATGATTTTGGGTTTGAAGATTGTTTGCAGAATAGTGGCCTATGATTTTGTATATGTAAATTTTGAAATTTGATTTTGTATATGTAAATTTTTTGATGTGTATATGGAATGTGTTATGTTTCTATGCAAATTTTGATTGATTGATATAGAATTTCAATTTTGAAAAATTTATGTTTTATATGCAATCAATTATGTGTGTATACAAATTTTTTGGTGTATATGTAATATATATTTTGATAATGCATTTTCTAGGCACATATGCATTTTTATTTTGAACAATATATTATGGGCACATGTATTTATCCTGGGTCCGAAACATAAATTTGGCATCGTCGCTTTTTTTTTTGGGGTTGAAAAATAAATAATAAAAAAATATTTAATTATTATTATTATAATAATAATTGTGACTCACGATGATGTGACACAAGAGAGATGGTGTAACACACAATATATGCATTGTATAATAAATTGGGCAGAAAATTATTTAATAAGTGTACATGTTAATTTTTATTTATTTATAATAATAATAATAATTGAAAATGGAAAAAGTAAGATGATGTGACACATGATAATAAGGATGTGTTTCAGTATCATGTGGGTGTTTTTTTGGAAAATAAAGGAAGTGTTGGAAAAACTTTTAATTTGTAGTGGACTTTGCAACAAAAATTAAATTTGTATCTCTAACGCAAGTTTGATTTGTGTAGTGTAGTTATCAGTCAGTTGCCCAAAGTAATTTTTTTGGAGATCAGTTGTCACTTCTAGTTGTGTTTTAATATGTCACTCAAACTCTCAGATTTTTTGGTTGAAAGTGATTGCAAAAGTAGTATGTGTGTATAAATATTTTGTTTTGAACTAATGATTCAATGAACGTTGCTCCAATTTATACGTTTATAATGAATGACTTTGGCATGAATTGAGGTAATCTATCATATATCCCACAAAAACCATTTAATTTATCAAAAGCCCCTCAGATTACAAATATATATATATATATATATATATATAGTAATGATATAGAATCAACTATCTGGTTTTTTGTGGAACCGGATTAATGACGTGTCATGCCAACTCATCATCCACATAAATAATTCTACTCAAATAAATTATAGAATGTTTTATAATATACTATACCCTAAACCATGAATCTTAAAACCTAAATTATGAACCATTGGATCGGGTGAACCATGAACCACTCGGGCGGGTTTGGGTCGGGCCGTAAAAAAAATTTTTAATTGATGAAAAAAATAAAATAAAAAAAAAAAAAAAAAAAATTTTTTACCCGGCCGGACCAACTCGGCGAGGCGGAACCGGCGAGTGGTTCATGGTTCACCCGACCCTAATGGTTCATGATTTAGTGTTTAGGGTTCATGGTTTAGGGAATAGTATATTATAAATCATTCTACAATTTATTTAAGTAGAATTAATTATGTGGATGATGAGTTGGCATGACACGTCATTAATCTGGTTCCATAAAAAATCAGATAGTGGGTTTTATATCATTACTCTATATATATATATATATATCTGGTTTTTTATGGAACCAGATTAATGACTTGTCATGCCAACTATTCCCTAAACCATGAACCATAAACCCTAAATTATGAACCTTTCGGGTCGGGTGAACCATGAACCACTCGGACCGGGTTCGGCCCGCCGAGTTGGTGGGCAAAAAAAAAAAATGTAATTTTTTTTTTCGTTCAGTTTTATTTTTTCAGTTCAATTCAATTTTTCTTTTTACCCGGCCCGGACCCAAACCCGGCCCGAGTGGTTCATGGTTCACCCGATCCGAATGGTTCATGATTTAGGGTTTATGGTTCATGGTTTAGGGAATAGTTGGCATGACACGTCATTAATCTGGTTCCATAAAAAATCAGATAGTTGGTTCTATATCATTACTATATATATATATATATATATATATATATATATATATCAAAGCAATCAGCTTAAGAAATATCAAACTATAAACAAAATAACACTTAAAAGTTCTATATTTTCTAAATAAGTTGCTGATAGAGCGGTATCTGAATAAATTAGTGAGAGATGAAGAGCAAGAATTTAAAAACACCATTAACACCAACAATATATTTCAGATAACAAAGTCCTCAAATATAAAAAATCTAAAAACTTGCACTAAGTAAGACATGACAGTTTATCTTATAAGCATGTCACAAAATGTTAAGTGCTCACATGCAACAAGAAGTTTATGATAAGCAAAATGAAAGATGTCATAAATTTGCTAGTACTTTTTCTGTTGGGTTATGGAGCCTGAGTGAAACGGGATGCAGGGCGCAGGAGGCGCTCGACCAGTGCTCAAGATCGAGCACTAGTGCTCGGTCGAGCGCCCCCCTATCCAGCGCCATGAGGGCGCTCAAGCTAGATAGTAGATCGAGCAGAACCGCTCGACCAAATGCCCTGGTCGAGCGGTTCCGGAGGCCAAGACGCGGATTAGGGCTTCGGCCTAGTTTCATCTTTTAGGGTTTCGGTGTTTTGTATAAATACCCCCTGACTCCCCCATTGTATCTTGCACTACTTGCACTATCTTATACGATATAGTAGATCTCTCCTGGCTTGGTAGTGCCCCCAGACGTAGTCATTCCTGACGACCTGGGTAACCAAATTGTTTGTTCCTTAATTTGTTGTTTCCATTATTTTCTCCATAATTGCTTGTTTAATTCCTAACATTTTCCAGATAGCCCACTGGGAGAAATATGATATTTTGGCGATGATCATTTATTCTTGAGAATCACCCTTGCAGTTGGCGAAGATCTTGGCATTCTCAGCAGTTTCTCTAAAATTTCAAACTTCTTCTATTGATATTGCATGAACTTTGTGGACAGGAGGACCATCTTTTCTAGCTTGACAGCGTGCTTCAACAAAAATTCTATAACCCCAAAGATCGAGAAATCCGAAAAAATTGAAAAAATCTCAACAGTCTTAAATTCCAGCAGAAATGACTTGAAGAAATTCGAACTCGGGTGAGTAACATACTCTAAGTAAAAATTAACTATTAAACTAGATTACTATCTTTGTATGATTTAATTTATTTTATATATGTATATATATATATATATATATATATATAAAGATACTAGAAAAAATGGGCCCTAAAAATTTGAGATATTCCTGGGCCTGAATTGATCAGTTTGTTAGCCTTATAAAAGGTTCGTACCTTTCAGAGTAGACGCGACGAATGGGGTTAAATAAATAAAATCTCTTTTTTTTTCTTGCGCTTTCAAAATTTTTTAAAAAATAATTTTTTGTTTAACATCCAATGTCCACATCAGTTACAAGTTTGGAAACCCTCAATTATAACCAGCACGTGACTTGAACATGACCAAAAATGACAAAATTTTATGTTTTTAGGAAAAAATGGGACCAAAATTGGACATTTTATATAGTTATTGGACCACAATTGAATAGTTAATTTTTTTTTTGGATGAAAAACGGATTACATAAAAGTTATGGGACCAAAAAAAATCTTCTCTCTTAAATTTGGACATGACATTCTTTAGACAAATACTTGTGTGCACCATTTGCACCATTTTAGAATTGGTGCAATTGGATTTCAGGGATTTTTTTTTACTATATTTCAACTTTCGAAAAGGACCCGAGCCTTACCCGACTTCGGTTCAATTCGGCAAACCTGGTGACGACCGAATTCGACCCGGACCCAGATGACCCGAATGGTTCATGGTTCAGGGTTTGGGTTCATGGTTCAGGGTTCGGGTTCAGGGTTCATGGTTCATGGTTCGGGAATGGAGGGTGAAATCACCTAAGTTATAGTGTGTAGTCAATCCAAATTAAAATTAAATCAAATTACACCTTGTGCAATTGGTGCACACAAGTATCACTCTACTCTTTAATACTACCTCTGTCCCAAAATTATTTACCCATTTTTTTTTATATGTGTTTTTGATTGGGACGGAGGGAGTAGCATTTAAAGTGATAAAGTGATTTTTGATTGAGGGTATTGTAGTTCTATATATGTTATTACTAAAATAGATGATTTTTTAAGTAAAAGTAATGATATGAGATGTAATTTTAAAATGTTGTGATGAGTCATTTTTTAAAAAGGGTAAATAACTTTGAGATGGAGTGAGTAATATTTAACATATAAAACTAGTCTAATTGAAGACTATATGATCAACATTTAATTTATTAGATTTTAAATCCTGTCAAAAAAATTTATTAGATTTTAAAATATATTATTTTGATTTTAATGGTTTTCTAGGACAAACATTTATAAGCTGTACGAACACACATTGCCTACATATAATTGAGGCATATAATTTAGGAACTCAATCATAAACAATTAATTAATGAATTCTAATCACTTCTTTTCTGCATTGTAAATGCAAATACCCCATTAACCAATTCACTTTCCTAGTTTTTGACTCGAGATATGGCCACATTTATTGATGAAATTAATTAATATCTATTGTTAAATGAACAATATAGGAATAATTTCTTTTTTTGTCATGATCTTCAATTTTCAAACGACGAAAAGAATGATGTTTTTTAGCTCTAACGATCCATATCCCTATTCCCAAATATAATTTGGCGACAAAAAAAATTGTATCTGCAGTTAGGATTGCTTTTCCTCAATTTTGTTCTTTTAACCACGCTTTATGCATGGTTTCATTTAATACATCGCTTATAAAAAGAACGCTTATTGCCTTGTATGATCATAAATTAAAAAATGAAGCATTTTTGCAGAAATTACGGTTTAATGTGTCTACTGTTAATGTGTTTTACTCTGCTAGCGGTGTGCAACGCGGCTGAATTCCCCAAAATCAAACACTCTAACGGAAGAAAACGCGATTCAATCGCCTTTTTGGCGGTCGGAGACTGGGGAAGAGGTGGATTATACAATCAATCTACAGTTGCTTATCAGGTGCTTATCAAATATATATTTATTTATTTTTTTATTTTATTTTTTGCGGTACTCTTATTCTTGATTTTCATGTTTAATTTACTCTTTATAATATGATCACATGTTACATCATTGATTTTCACGAATATTATGTTTTTGAATTTTGAAATCTCTTGCCACATTATTTTTGTAGATGGGAAGAATTGGAAAGAAGTTGGGCATCGATTTTGTGATCTCAACAGGCGATAACTTCTACAAAGAAGGATTGAAAAGTGTTGATGATCCATCCTTCAAAAAATCATTTACCAACATCTACACAGCTACAAGCCTTTTAAGGCCATGGTACACTGGTAATATCTTGCTCCTAACTCACCATGCATTAATATTTAATAGAGTTAAAATTTTCTTTTTTTCCCTAACTTTGTCCACTATTAAATCTTTGTCTAACAAATTTAACATTTTTTATTTAGTCTCGATTTTGAAAAATTGTCCAATTTTGGCTGCAAAATTGCTGAAATTTTTGAAAATATGTTGTTTAAGTCACGCGAATATCATATGAGGATTTAATTTGACAAAACTTCTATGCACCATTAGTTGTTTTAATAAAATGTATTAATTGATCAATATCACTAGTTAGTTGTACATGTTCATTTAATAGTATCAGTTGTGCTCCATTTGTAAAGTGACTGCGCAATTGGATCACCCAAGTACTAACTACTTCTTTACTTGGGGCTAAATTGGACAATAGACAAATTATGAGCTAAAATTGAACACTCCTATAATATAAAATAATATAAAACGACAAAATTTTCAATTTGGGCAATTTTGGACCTAAATTGGACAAACTTTTTTAACATTAGAATTAAATCGAAATTTTTTTAATTTTTTGGACTAAAATTGAACAATAGACTATGTGACAAAAAACGGTTTAACTCTGCATTTGCACCTAGAGGAGGTTCACCCTATACTTTGTCTTACACCTATATATATATGCTTTCTTCTTCTTACAACCACTTTCCATACATGAAACAAAGTGTTGGGAAATCACGATTATTTGGGAAATGTGGAGGCTCAATTAAGTCCAGCTCTTAGGAGACGTGATAAACGGTGGATTTGCAAGAGAAACTACATTCTTGGAGCAGGTATGGATTACTCATGTGCCTCACTTTCTCCCTAATAATTCGATACATATTTGCCTCTAAAGTAGTAATACTTGTTGTTTCATGACTTTTATTGCTTAGGATTTATGGACATCGTCTTCATTGACACCAATCCCTTCGTTCAAAAATACTTAGAGAATCCTAAGAACCAGAAGTTTGATTGGAGAAATGTTTTGCCAAGAGACAAGTATATCTCTTATGTTCAGAAAGTAAGTGTGGATATTCGGTCATCAATATTTTTTACAATGTTAATTGCAAAATATATAAATCACTCATGTTTTTTCAATTACAACATATGATTTCAAAATTCATAGGAAAATTACTAATAGGCATATATAGACAAATTAAATTGCACGTGAATGTGCAAATATACCTATATACAACCATTTTGTACCTATTAATCAGTAAGTTGTCATTCTAAAATATATGTATCAGTAAATCTCCCAAATTCATAATGCATGGCACAACTTTTCGAATTTTTGCAATTCTATCGGATGACTATTTTCTGGCAAGTCTGGTTAATGTGACAATGTATGAAATTGCAACAAATAGTAATTAAATGGTTGTCATTAAATTGAAATAATAAAAAGTCAATATTATATTTGTAATTTTTCTCCATATTTTTTCGCTAACCACATCAGCGTAAAGTAGCTGGAGAATAGTGAAATAATATAATTGAAAATTTTAAAATTTTGTGCATTAAATTGCAATTTTTTAAAAATAAAATACGTATTGTAATTGATAAAAGTTGAAAAAAGGCTTGATTTTTTAATGCAATTAACCCATATTTCTAAGAGAAAAACTAATGTTGATAATTTATATTTTGAACATCTATTAGAACCTAGATTTGGCACTCCAAAAATCAACGGCACGATGGAAAATAGTGGTTGGACATCATACAATAAGGAGCATTGGATATCATGGCGACACTCAGGAAATTGTGGATCAGATTCTCCCAATTCTTGAGGTTTTGCAACAAAGAATCAACTTATAGAGAATACTGAACCGTGCAAATATTTTTTTCACATTAATAGTTGCACGATTCAGTATAAACAAGTTGTATCTTTCAGTATAACAAGTTATATAGTTCCAAAATGCACTGTGAGTGTACGGTGCACCTGAAAGCATACAAGACTTAACACTTAAAAAAAAAGTGATTTAACTACTTCTTGAAACTTTTTTCAGGCTCACAATGTCAGCATGTACATCAATGGGCATGATCACTGCTTGCAGCACTTTAGCAACAAAGAGGGGTATAATTCTAGACAAACTACATGTTTTCTTAAGATTTAAAAAGATTTTTCGCCTTATAACTTACGACTTGTAAGTTGCCTAATTTCAATTTAAAAAATATTAATTTTTTCGATTCAGTCTCGATATTAAAAAAATTGTCAAATTTTGGCCTCAAAATCGCCATTAAATTAAATGTACGTCACCAGAATGCTTCATGATTTAATTTGACAGTAAACATGTTATGGGCCAAAATTGGACATTTGTGTGACATATAACGAATTTTCCTTCAATTTTTAGGCAAAATTGATTAAAAAAAAACTTCTAGCCCAAAATTGGACAATAGACAAGTTATGAGACCAAAAGAACGTCCTTAACTCTATCTTTGACTATTACCATTCGTCTATTAAACTTGCCGAGTTTTGATGTAGGTCGATGCATTTTTTAACAAGTGGAGGTGGATCGAAGGCTTGGAAAAATATAATTAATCGAGGAATTCATAATGAGAGCAAAGTGCAGTTTTATTACGATGGGCAAGGATTCATTTCTGTGAAGCTCACAAAGAAGAATGGAAGAATCACATTTTATGATGTTTTTGGGAAACCTCTGCATTTTCTAAATCTAGGGGGCAAAAAACCGTAGGAGCTATATGACCTTGGGTTATGACTTATGAGAGATTTCATCCGTTCTAAATTTATGTGAAAATTTATGTAATAAGGTAGTAATACCAAGTGCTTTTGCAAGTGATTTAAATGAGAAGTTATATTAAGATATGATAACAAGCAACACATATTTTTTATTGCACTTGTACCTTAGAGTCACTGCTCTCTATTTTATATACCTTAGAGACATTTTCCTCAAATGTAAATTGTCTAGGGAATTATTTGTGTAGATAATTATTTTATAGATTATTCTAAAAATTGATAGACAAGTCGTAGACAATTCTCACTTTTTAATGACCAAATTATTTTTGTAGAAAAATTTCATAGCCATTTGAAAACTTTAGTAGACAATTCCCCTTTTTCTTGTAGTCAATTTTATCCCTATTTTATATTGGTGCAGGGCGTTTCTATTTTTTAAAAATTGACTCTCTAAATTTATCATATTCAATTTTTCATCCAACGATCAACTATTGAGAATAACCCAACTTATTACTGCAAGAAAATGTAAAAAATAAATATTTATAAATATTTAAACACCATCTTTTTAATTTTTTTTATTTGGAATTAAGCTAGTCTTAAAAAGACATCCGAGCTGCTCATTCATAGAAAATCCTAAGAACCAGAAGTTTGATTTAAGAATATGATGCCAAGAGACAAATATTAATTCTCTAATAGTTATAATAAATGAGTCCTGATCTTGAATCCAACAGAGGGAAAAATAGAATCCCATCTCCTCATATCAAAATAAAATAGGATTGGAAATTCATGCATTTGAAAGTAAAAATGATGAATGCACAATTCCTAAATCTAAAAAACTATAAATTACTGTGGAAGTATTGAATAAAATTAAATTACCTAAATTAATAATGTATGATCCAATACTAATTCTATCCATTTTTCCATGTCTATATAATCATGTAAAGGAAAAGTGAGCAATCGCATCTAACATATTCTTGCATTTAGAACCATAAATTAACTCAAAATGGCTAATACTGACAAATGTTGTATTCAAATTCTGCCTTTGTTGGTATCTTTTCTTTTTCTGAGCAATGTAGTAACAGCTTATTTCAAACAAATTCATCATCCAATCAGCCATAATGCTAGCACTGTTAACTTTTTGGCTTTGGGAGATTGGGGAAGAAAGGGAATGTTCAATCAATCTCTTGTTGCTCAAAGGGTAAACCTTTTTGCCCATTTAGTATAAAAATATATACATGTGTTTATAATGTTTAATATGATAGAGATGAAATAATGTTTCAATTTAGGGCCTAAAATTTTTTTCCTATCAATTCAGGATCAGAAAAATTAGAAATTATCAGTCCGTAGGAGCCTAAAAAATAGAAACTATAAGTTTAGAAATCATATATTTTAAGATCGTGTTTAACATCTTATAATTCCTAATTATTCAAATTTATATAGATATATATATATATATATATAATTGTAATTCCAAAAAGAAAAATATATTATTTTCATGCAAGTGGAAAGAAAAGAAAGTAGCAATGAAAAAACTATAATGTACAGATGATAAGGATATAAAGTATAAGATTTCAATATGTCTTAATATTTATGTGTCCAAGAATTGATAATTACTATCTTCCGGATCCTAAATTGATCATTTTTTATTTTTGAAATTTTAAATCGACATTAAAATTCTTTTAGGCTTTAAATCAATAGTTTTATTAACTTTTGTCTGAATTGACATTGTTCCTAGTTGTTACAATAATTTTATTACTTTCAAATGTGGGATGCAGATGGGAGAGATTGGAGCAAAGTTAGGCATCGACATGGTAGTCTCAACTGGTGATAATTTTTACAAAGATGGATTAACAGGAGTAAATGATCTTGCTTTTACACAATCATTTACCAAAATATATACTGCAAGAAGCCTCCAGAAACCTTGGTATACAAGTAAGTTCTCTAGATCCATCAGTAGGATGAACACTATTCAGTAAAAATTGAAAAATCAAGTTAAATCGAATTAAAATAAAATTTTGGTTTGGTTAATTTGGCATTCGGTTCGATTTCGATTTTGAATTTTAGATTTTTTTAGTTTTCGATTTCAATTTTTATGGTAAAATTCCCGAGAAATCGAAAACAGAACCGAAATAATACATTATATATATATATATATAATCCTAACTCTAATTAATTTATTCATTTTTCTAACCGAAATAAAACACTATATATATCATATGTTGATTGTTAACTTATGTAGTAGTCTAGTATCATTGGACCTTGTGTTGTGTTATTTAATATCTGAATTTCTACGTAAAATTTGGACATGTGCCTTTAAAAATGGTTTTTTATAGTGTCAAATAATTTCGGTTATTTCGATTATTTTATCGAAATCGAAAAATTCAATTTGGTTAAGTTCGATTATGTAGTCAAATGGTTTAGTTTTGGTTCATTATGGTAAATATTCCGGTTTTGCTATTTCGATTCTGTCCGATAACAAAATAATTGAATGCTCACCCCTATCCATCAATCTAATTGTTATGAATACTCATATAATTCATATTAATATGAAAGAAAATTCAAAATAGATGTAAGTTAATACACATATTTATGAAAGAATTCATCTTATCTAAAAGTTTGAATTTGTAGAGAGATATGAATTAATTTGTTTATATGAATGGAGTGGCTTTCAGTCAGAGTCGAGCCCATGGCGTGGGCTCTGATACCATAAAAGATTCAACTCATCCAAAAAATTCGAACCTATGTAAAAGTATGAAACTAATTTTGTTTATATTATTTCTCAAATAATTTATTTTGTTTAAAAAATGTAGTTTTGGGAAACCATGATTATCATGGGGATGCAATGGCGCAACTGAGTCCGGTTCTGAAAAAGAGGGACCCAAGATGGAACTGCTACCGGTCTTACATTGTTCGAGCTGGTAACTTTTATTTTTCGCAGATACATTTATACGTTAATTGTATTGTATAATTTAAGTTCATTTAAAATTAGTACTATAATTTATTTTATTAAATAGTATTAGTTAGTAAATATTATTCTCTTTGTCCCATTTTATTATTATTTAAACCTTTTAAAAAATAAAACTTTTATCTCAAAAGTATAATTATTGTTTTGCACTAAAATCAATGAAAATTAAATACGGCATTCCAATTTTGCCATTCTACTTATAATTTTTTTGATAATATGAATTAATAAATAAATTTGTACATTTTTTTATTAAATATCATTGTTATGAATACGTACTATCACCGTTTAAAAAATCAAACATTTTCTTTTAAAATATGATAGTGTGTATGCATAACAACAACTAAAAAAAGAGAGTCCATATGAATTAGTGTTTACAGAAAACCTACTCTATATTTATTTTTATATATTTATTGTTATTTACTGATTTTCTTAAACTGTGAGAAATATCTTTAAAAGACAACTAAAATGAAACTGAGGTAGTAATTGTTTTCATTGAATATTATTAATTATTTTTCATGAACATTATTTGTTGTTTCTTACAATGAATTCGAGTTTAGTTTTCTTGATTTTTCGTAAATTTTAACATATAAATTGAGCACTGTTTACAGGGATACTGGACATTTTCTTCATCGACACAAATCCGTTCGTTAATAAGTATTTTATTAAAACACCAAAAACCAACTTCAACTGGACAGGCGTGTTGCCCCGAAACCAATACCTTTCGACCCTCTTGCAGGTTAGTTTCAAAACCCTTGGACGTTATAAGTTTGTGACTCAATGTGATATTTATTTTGGGTTTTGAAAACCAAATTTTAGATATACAATATAAATGATTCCACGGGATATGATTTTGAAATCTATAAATTTACTATCATACTTTCCAAGTAGGTGGTAGATGATGATAGTGTATTGAAAATTATATTTGAAAGAAAAAAAGTAATAAGTACTCCATCCGATCCTCAAATAACTCTTATTTTAAGAGAGGAAATTATTTTAGCTGTTTTTTCCCCATTTTTTCCTCTTTTACCCCTACCTCAATCCCACTAATATTCTTTCATAGGGCTAAAACCAAGAAATGTGAATTTAGTAAATAGTTATTCCAATAAGGCTATATTTATCATTCTATTGCCTTCTTAATTTCACCCTCAAATTATAAAACAAAAGATTTTTAGGATTGGATGTAGTATGTTATAGATAGAATTTTATAATATATTAACTATTATACCAAAATCAAGATAAACAAACAAGATTTTTGATTTGTAATAAATAAAAACGATTTTTTCATACATCAATCTGAATCTGCATTTGTACTCTACAGAATTTGAAAATTGGCCTCAGGACATCAACGGCAACCTGGAAAATTGTCGTTGGACATCACCCGATAAGAACCATTGGAAAACGAGGAGATACCATGGAACTCCAGAACACACTCTTGCCAATTCTAGAGGTATAGACATACATTTTCGACAAATACTTTTATACACCAGTTCGCAATGTGCACTCAAGTAAATTTTTAAATACTATTAATTATCTAACTGAAAGGTAGTATTAATTTTTTTCACTTAATAATTTTTTTTTCCAGGCAAACAAGGTTCCCATATACATAAATGGACACGATCACTGCCTAGAACACATCAACAATACCGGAGTGTAAATAATCTGACCAAAAGACATTTTTTTGTGTTTATCTATCCGTTTATTGTTGTACATATGAAAAATTAGAACCCTTTTTTTTTTTGCAGGCCAATAGAATTCTTGACAAGTGGAGGAGGGTCAAAGGCATGGGGTAATACTTTTAATAAAGATGGACATAAGAACAACTTGAAGTTCTACCATGACGGACAAGGTTTTATATCAGTTCAACTTTCAAGAATCGAAGCAAATGTAACTTTTTATGATGTTTCTGGCGCAAATGTGCATAGTTTTAAGCTAAAGAAAAGTGATAATTAGATCACCGGGCACATTTATGATTTAATCTGTAATAACAACGTATTAGAGCATTGTAATAACCGTTTGTATTCGTGGGTGAAAACCAGGGACAGAGCCTGTAAAAGGACCCAATTAATATTAATATAATAAAGGGTAATTCTTAGTGAACAGATTCTGCCCTGAGCAGAAAAAACTACTTTAGACTTGGTGAGCTTGATTGAGGGCAGATCCTTAGTGGACTTGATTGAGGACAAAAACTTTTTAATGATTCTGCCCTAGGTAGAATCTGCCCATTTAGCACCTCCCTATAATAAAAATGAAAAAATATCAAATTTTTTTCATTATAGTATAGTCCAAACATCTCAATTTATTAATATCGAAATTTATAAAATATGATAAATGCATTTTATATATAAATGTTTAAGATCTTGAATGGTTTGTGATAGATTGCCCCCGATCCAAGTGTACCAGCACAAGAAGAAGAGGAGTGGAGTTTAATGATTTTAGTATTTTAATTAGTCTATCTTTAGTTATTGAATTTACCGTTAATTACTTTGGGTTAATTAGTCCGGCCTTTTTCATGGGCCGATTTCGGGAGAACTATTTATATTCAGATTAACCCTAATTATGTTTTTATCGAGATTATTATTTTCTGCAGCCAACGGCTTGTGGCACAGTTTCACTCTGTGGATCCTCATCTTCTGGATTGGTTCTGTGTTTGATTGTTTTTACTTGCCCAACTCTTGTACACTCTATCAATTTGGTCTGACCTACTAGACTTTTTTCTCCATGAACAACACCCGATCAATATCCGAGAAAGAGCAACTGGACTCTGTAGAGAAAAGTTTGGGCAAATTCCAGTAGGCCCTTACTGAACAGTCTGCCGCGCTGCTTGAACACTCCAAAAAAATTGACCAGTTCGTCGCGACAATTCTGGCTAGCTTGGATGGGGTGGGTTCTTCCGGTTCCAAGCCAGAATCGAAGCAGGTGGGCAATTCCTTCATGGCCGATGCACGTGCCCTACACACACCCTTTCCTGAACTATCCACTTGATGGAACACGCTGGTGAGGGCGGTCCGTCACCAGGATCGTTGACGGATACCAAATGTACACGTAACAAATATAAAACCTAAACGTACGTCTAAAGCAAAGTTTAATTTGTTACCCTTGAAGATCGAGGCATTGATTCCACTACAGATCTTCTAGTATGTCTCCCAACCTCGTTCGAATACCGAGTGGACAGCAATATATCGAACGTGGAGAAGGTGTCTGTTGTTTCGTCTCCTCAAAGCCTAGTTCACCGGCTGCTGCGTTTTCAATTTCGTGTACTAGCCCTTTGAGACAAATACAAGGTTCCTTTATATACACTTCATAGGTTTCATGGGCCAAACTAGAGATCCATTAGAAGGTATAGGGTTTGGGCTTCTTACGGACCCAAATACTCTTATGTTCAACCCAGAACATTATTTGGCCCGAGAACATTAATTCATTCCACTAGAGAATTAATGTTGCACTCCCGTCCTATCCCAAACTGAATCATGGCTTCTATTAGACTTTATGATTCCCCGTGTTAAAGATATCGCACGTCCATTAATTATTAAAGCTTCTGACTGCTTTAATTAATTAATGTCTATTATTCCTTGAGTAGTACCACTCAACCTTGTTGTCGTACGGATTAAATCCACCTGCAGGGTTTAATACGACAATCCTTTATGAGTTTCCTCAAGAGGACGTCATCATCCTGGATGTCCAGGACACGGTGCCCTAATGCCAATAAATAGACATCATGTTATCGATGTCACTACTCAAAATACGGAGTATGAAGAATCTACCAAGATTCTCACCCATGGTAAATCAAAGTAGTGAACAAGCACCCCACATATCTAAAAGTCACACTTAGGGTTAAGAATTATAAAAGTCACCAAGACATCTAGTTCTTCATAACAGTCAGAATAGAAGAACATGTCTTATATGTGACCCATTCAATACGATACATCGCACTAGTATAAACTAATGGTCAAGACAAGTCACCAACAAGTTTATACTACAACTTAAACCAATAGTTATGTCCAGAATTATCTCAGTTGTGAATATTGTTTATATCTTACAAGGAACTTGACAATGTGATCTTCTGTGTGACTACAAACCCACCACATTGTCTACAATATAAGATAAGCAGACATACAAGCAATTTCTAAGAATGCAATAATGTGAAAAACCCATTTATTTCAGATAATAAGGAAATCAAATATACATCCACAAAAGCCCACTAAAAGTTTGCTTTACGGTATACACCAACAATCTCCCATTTATACTAAAGCTAAACTTTTAGTATACACATAAAGCCATAACAGTTCTCCCACTTATACTTAAAGGCTAGCTGTAATACATCGTAAACCAAGACCCTCTACATGTTTCTCAAAGACTTTTATCGCCAGAGCCTTTGTGAAAGGATCAGCCAGGTTGTTCAATGATGCAATCTTAGCCACAGCCACGTCTCCTCGATTTACGATGTCTCGTATAATGTGGTACTTCCGCTCTATGTGTTTACTCACTTTGTGGGCTCTAGATTCTTTTGAGTTTGCCACTGCACCCTCATTATCATAATAAATAATGATACACCTCGGCATACTCTGAGAAACCCCTAAGTCCAGTAAGAAACTACGTAGCCAGACAACATCCTTAGCAGCCTCTGAGGCAGCTACATACTCGGCTTCTATAGTGGAGTCCGCAATGTATTTCTGCTTTTCACTTCTCCAAGATATGGCTCCACCTCCCAGTATAAACACATAACCCGAGGTAGACTTCCATTCATCTTGATTAGCTTGGAAATCTGAATCGGTATAACCTAAAGGAATCATACTGTCTGACTTGTATACCAGCACATAATTCGAGTCCTTTTCAAATACTTAAGAATGTGCTTGACAGCAATCCAATGTCCTTGACCAGGGTTAGACTGATATCTCGCTACCATGCCGACTGCATAGCAAATATCAGGCCTCGTACACAGCATTACATACATAAGACATCCTACAGCTGAGGCATAAGGAACCTTAGCCATCTCCTCTATCTCCTTCTGTGTCTTAGGACACATATCCTTAGATAGGGGAACTTCATGTCTGAAAGGTAGTAAGCCTTTCTTGGAGTTTTGCATGTTAAAACGAGCAATCACTGCATCAATGTAAGACGCTTGAGATAAACACAACATTCTCTTTTTCCAATCACGAATAACCTTAATACCAAGAATGTACGATGCTTCTCCCATATCATTCATTTGAAACTGTTCTGAAAGCCACACCTTTACGTCTTGATAATACTTTCACATTGTTACCAATAAGAAGAATATCATCTACGTACAATACTAAGAATGCCACTACATCTCCATTACTCTTCTTGTACACACAACTTTCATTTTGACATTGTTCAAATTCAAAAGATTTGATCACCTCATCAAAACGAATGTTCCAAGACCTGGAAGCTTGCTTTAGCCCATAAAGAGACTTTTTCAGCTTCCAGACTAGATGCTCTTGGCCTTTCTTCACATAACCCTCGGGTTGTTGCATATAGATGTCCTTATCCAAGTTTCCATTAATGAAAGTTGTCTTGACATCCATTTGTCAAATCTCATAGTTCATGTGATTAGCTATGGATAAGAGAATCCGGATCAACTTTAGCATGGCTACTGGTGAAAAGGTCTCGTCATAGTCGATTCCTTCTTTCTGGGTAAAACCATTTGCCACCAACCGTGCCTTAAAAGTAATAATCTGCCCATCAGATCCTCTCTTACGTCTGTAGACCCACTTACACCCAATGGCTTTCTTGTCATGGGAAAGTTCACTTAGGTCATACACTTCCATAACATCCATATATTCAATCTCTGAATCCATAGATTTGTGCCAAGACTCTTCGTCTTTATCTTGAATTGCCTCTTAGTAAGTCCAGGGATCGTTATCATCATGTTCATCGTTTGGAATCAAGTCCGCAGACTCTCCCACAAATATGAAACGATCAGGTTGATGAACAACCCTCCCACTACGACGAGACAATGCATACAAGGGTTCATCAGAGTAACCACATTGTGCAGTCTCTTGTGGTATTCCTCTTGCACACTCGGTGTGCCATTGTCTCCCCTCAACTCATTAAAAATGATCTCACTATTGGGCTTATGCTCATTCATATAGTCTTCTCTAAAATCCGGGCATTGGTACTCACCATCACCCTCTGATCGTTAGGACTATAAAAATAGCCACCTCTCGTTCCCTTAGGGTATCCTAAAAATAGTCTTACTTCAGTTCTAGGTACCAACTTATCAACTTCCTTATTCAGCACATGTGATGGACAACCCCAAATCCGAATGTGGTTTAGACTAGGCTTTCGCCCGGACCACAATTCAATTGGAGTTTTTGGAACCGCTTTAGAAGGTACGTAATTTAGAAGGTACGCCGTCGTTTCCAAGGCATATCCCCAAAAGGAGGTAGGTAATGAAGCATAACTCATCATCGATCTTACCATATCCAATATAGTCCTATTCCTTCTCTCAGCCACGCCATTCTGTTTGGGAGTACCAGGTGCGGTGAGCTGGGATGTAA
This sequence comes from Stenogyne calaminthoides, assembly GCA_037126765.1. Lineage (NCBI taxonomy): Eukaryota > Viridiplantae > Streptophyta > Magnoliopsida > Lamiales > Lamiaceae > Stenogyne > Stenogyne calaminthoides. The sequence goes on along the minus strand of JBBCBC010000012.1, from coordinate 13,833,614 downwards.
TCCCGTTCTCTAATAAGTGTTGCCTGAATTCATTGCTAAGGTATTCGCCACCACGATCAGATCGTAGTGACTTGATACTCATACCATGACGGTTCTCCACTTCTGCCCTAAATTCTTTGAACTTGCCAAAGTATTTAAACTTGTGGCGCATCAGATAGATGTATTCATATCTTGAGTAATCGTCAATGAAAGTGACAAAATACTCAAAACCACCTCTAGCTTGAACAGACATGGGTCCACACAAATCAGAGTGAATCAATTCCAACACACCATTGGCCCTATTCCCCTTGGCCTTAAAAGGCCTCGAGGTCATCTTGCCTTCCAAACAAGATTCGCAGACTGAGAATGGTTCCACTTGGAGAGACTCCAAAAATCCACTACTTACCAGTCTTTGAATCCTTTTCATGTTGACATGACCCAATCTTAGGTGCCAAAGGTATGTTTGATTCATCTTAGAAGGTTCTTTTCTCTTATTTGATGATGACGATGAATGAGCTTCAGTCATAGTACGATATGCACAAGTAATAGTATAAAGATTGTTTTCCAACGCTCCAGAACATATTAAAAAGTCATTTCTCATAATAACAACTTTGTCATTAAAAACAACTGATCAACATCCATCCAAAAACAACTTCGAAACTGAAATTAAATTCTTCCGAAAACTCGGCACGTACAAAACGTTCTTTAATACTAAAACGGAATTAGAAAAATATAAGTGCACATCTCCCACTGCGACTACTGCTACTGTCGCAGCATTGCCCAAACTGATAATAATCTCGCCCTCACTCAATTGTCTTGTTTGCAGAAACCCATACAAGGTATAACAAACATGATCAGTGGCTCCTGTATCTACTTCCCAAGAAAAGGCAGAACAAGCCGCAAAACACGTTTCAACAACCAGAGCAAGAGACGTACCAGAGTTGTCCTTTTTCAGAAGAGGACAATCAGACTTCCAGTGTCCTGTCTTATTGCATTTGAAGCATTTTCCTTTCGGCTTTTTCATGCCACCAGAAGGCGTTAGTTTCTTGCTCCCACTGTTTCCACCACCCTTTTTCTATAAAGACTTTTTCTTCTTCCCGCCCTTAGACGAAGAAGATCCAGCTTGAACAGAAACATGAGCCTGTGGTCCCTTACCCATGTGACCCTCTTCCGCTACCAATTCCGCAAGAAGCTCGGCTATGGTATAGTCCTTCTTACTCATGATCACGTTTAAACACAAGTTTTCAAAGGACTTTGGGAGCGAGTGCAGGATCATATCGATCTTGGTATTACCATCGATTTCTCCTCCGAGGACCTCTATCTCATTCAGATATTCCATCATCTTGAGACCGTGGTCCCTCACGGATGCTCCCTCTGGCATAGGGGTTGACGTAATATTCCTCATAGCCTCAAAACTGGCAGCCCTATCTTTCTCACCAAAAAGCTCTTTTAGGCTCAACATCATTTCTGCGGCAGTAGGCATGTTTTGATGATGTTGTTGTAAAATATTTGACATCGAGGCCAAAATATAACAACGAGCCATCTCATTGGCCTGTGCCACTTCTTATGAGCCTCATTTTGCTCTTCAGTGGAATTGGGTCCCAAAGGGGCAGGAGCAAGTGTATCCAAACACAAATAAAATAGAAACGGCATCAAGAAACAAAAACGTTTCAGGCAGAGCCAACAATCCATGAATCCAGGCTATGATACCAATTTATGGAACACGCCAGTGAGGACGGTCCGTCACCAGGATCGTTGTCGGATACCAAACGTACACGTAACAAATATAAAACCTAAACGTGCATCTAAAGCAAAGTTTAGATTCGTTACCCTTGAAGATCGAGGCGTTGATTCCACTACAAATCTTCTAGTTTGTCTCCCAACCTTGTTCGAATACCGAGTGGACAGCAATCTATCGAACGTGGAGAAGGTGTCTGTTGTTTCGTCTCCTCAAAACCTAGTTCAACGGCTGCTGCGTTTTCAATTTCGTGTACTAGCCCTTTGAGACGAATACAAGACTCCTTTATATATACTCCATAGGTTTCATGGGCCAAACAAGGGATCCATTAGAAGGTATAGGGTTTGGGCTTCTTACGGACTCGAATACTCTTATGTTTAACCCAGAACATTATTTGCCCCGAGAACATTTATTTCATCCCACTAGAGAATTAATGTTGCACTCCCGTCCTATCCCGGACTGAATCAGGGCTTCTATTAGACTTTATGATTTCCCGTGTTAAAGATATCGCACGTCCATTAATTATTAAAGTTTCTGACGCCTTTAATTAATTAATGTCTATTATTCATTGAGTAATACCACACAACCTAGTTGTCGTACGGATTAAATCCACCTGCAGGGTTTAATACGACAATCCTTTATAAGTTTCCTCAAGGGGACGTCATCATCCTGGATGTCCATGACACGGTGCCCTAATGCCAATAAATAGACATCATGCTATCGATGTCACTACCCAAAATACGGAGTATGAAGAATCTACCAAGATTCTCACCCATGGTAAATCAAAGTAGTGAACAACCACCCCACATATCTAAATATCACACTTAGGGTTAAGAATTATAAAAGTCACCAAGACCTCTAGTTCTTCATAACAGTCATAATAGAAGAACATGTCTTATATGTGACTCATTCAATACGACACAATGCACTAGTATAAACTAATGGCCAAGACAAGCCACCAACAAGGTTATACTATAACTTAAACCAATAGTTATGTCCAGAACTATCTCAGTTGTGAATAATGTTTATATCTTACAAGGAACTTGAAAATGTGATCTTCTGTGTGACTACAAACCCACCACATTGTCTACAATATATGATAACAGACATACAAGCAATTTCTAAGAATGCAATAATGTGAAAAATCATTTATTTCAGATAATAAGGAAATCAAATATACATCCACAAAAGCCCACTAAAAGTTTGTTTTACTGTAAACACCAACACCATGGCGTCGTCTTTGCTCGGGGGGCTGCGTGCCCTATGCCACCTCTACCAACCGGGTACATAGCAGTCAAAAGTTGGGAATTACCTCTTTTTGATGGTTCCGACCCCATGGCTTGACTTGCGCAAGCTGACCTGCGGGGGGCTGGGTTCAACTCCCCTGATCGCCATGTCCAGACGGGCCATGTTCTGGGCCCATAGGGCTCTCCGGCGTTTGAGAAATGGGTGGCTCAACTACCTAATTTACCCACCGACCAGTATTTGGGGATGTTTCTGGGGGGATTCAAGCCCTCGGTTCGGGACCGCATATCTGATGCGGAAACAGGGGATGTTCATTCAGCCATTCGGGCGGTGAGACGCATCACTCGCTCATCTGCACCCCTCAACCACTTCTCTCGGCCAGCCTTCCAGCAAGACGGGTCCAGCATCCCACCTTCTTTCTTTCATGGTGAGACATCACCTATTCAAGCTCCGACATTTGGGACATAGGGGTCACATCCACAAGGCCCTCAATCCTCTTCAACGGGTTCTTCCAGCCCACGCCCGAACCGGAATTATAACCACCTTTTGGCCAAGGAAGCGTGGGAATTTCGCACTAAGGGTAAGCGTTACCGTTGTAGCCAACAGTATGGACCATTGCACAAGTGTGCAACTAAGTATTTGAGTGTTCTCATTGATGGAATGGATGGAAAACCAGATGATATTGGTTTAGATCCCAACCCATCGGTTGACCTCATTCCCCATGAGGATCAAATGCAAGACAATCCCGAGTGCGCCTCAGTCTATCTTTCGGACCTCTTCTCCAATAGGTTTGATGGGGCAACCACGATGAAACTTTTTTGGCGAGTGCGCGATCGGTGCCTGCTTACCATGATTGGCAGTGGGGTGACCCAGTGCTTCCTCTCGGAGTCAGTAGCATGCAAACTCGGCATACCAATTGACAAGGTGGCTGAGTATCAAGTTATTCTGGGAGATGGCTCACGGGTCAATGTGCACGGTGAATGTAAGGCAGTACTTCTCACCCTTAATCGACATACTTTTCACATTGATTGCTATAGTTTTCCTTTGAGTGGTATTGATTTGATTTTAGAAGTATCGTTATTATCAATATTGGGGGATATCATGGCTAATTTGGCTAAGTTGACAATGTATTTTACTATTATGGGTTCGAAGGTTCACCTTTGCGGGGACCTCTCCTTCACCCGCAAAGCGTGCGCACAGAAGGATCTCAGTTCCTTGGAGGCGGGCAATGACGCATGGGTCTTATGGGCACTAAATAGGTCCACTGGCATCTCGAAATTTGGTATTCCCGCGTCCCTTTCCAATGCGCATCGTAATAAGTTGAACGGTCTAGTTTCTGAATTTCAGGGATTACGAAGTCGTTTCCTCGCTGCCACTGAGTCATACCTATGACCACCACATCACACTTCAAGCCAATACTACCCCGGTCTCGGTTAGACCGTATCGGTACAATCACTTGCAGAAAGACAAAACGGAGAAACTAGTGGCGGAGATGTTGCGGCGATGATCATTCGCCCTAGCTCGAGCACGTACTTGAGCCCGATTCTTCTTGTGCGAAAGAAAGACAGGTCATGGCGGTTTTATGTTGATATCGAGCCCTTAATAAAGTCACGGTTTCAGACAAATACCCAATCTTGGTCATTCAGGAGTTATTAGATGAGTTACATGGCGCCCGTTACTTTAGCAAGTTGGATTTGCAAGCCGGTTATCACAAAATCAGGTCACCTCTGGAAGACATTCCAAAGACAGCCTTTTGTACTTACTCAGGTCATTATGAATTCATTGTAATGCCATTCGGATTAAAGAATGCCCCCACCACTTTCCAGAGTCTAATGAACGATATCGTCCGGGCTTGCTTGCACCTATTCATTTTGGTCTTTTTCATGACATTCTGATTTACCGTACTTCTTGGAGGTCCCACATTCAACACCTTCATCAGGTATTCCACACTCTCCTCGCACAATTATTAGTTATTAATATGAAGAAATGCACTTTGGGGAGTTCACAAGTTGAGTATTTGGGACATGTTGTGTCGTATAATGTGGTGCAAATGGACCCAGCCAAGATTGGGGTGGTGATCGAATGGCCACAATCGCAGTCACTTAAGGGTTTGCGGGGATTTTTGGGCCTCACGGGTTACTGTCGATTTTTTCATACGGGACTATGGAAAGATAGCTAGCCCCCTTACTGCCTTGCTGAATAAAAAGGGGGTGTCGAAGTGGCAGTGGCCACTCGAGGCGGAAGCCATCTTCCAGGAGTTGAAATCTGCATTGACATCAGCCTGGGTTCTAATGATGCCGCATTTTTCAAAGCAATTAGTGATCGAATGTGATGCTTTCGTGTGTGGGTTGAGGGCTAATCTGATGCAAGAGAAATAGCCAATTGCCTATTTCAACAAGCAATTAACGGGTCGAATTCTATCCAGATCAGCATATGAGCGAGAGATAATTGTTTTGGTCCTCGCGGTGCAACATTGGCGTCCTTACTTACTTGGACGTCGCTTCACCATGCGCATCGATCACCGTAGTTTGAAGCATTTATTGACTCAGCCATTGACTACCCCGGCTCAACAAAACTGGGCTGCCAAACTATTTGGGTATGATTTCGAGGTGGTTTACAAAGAGGGGGTAAACAAAAAAGCAGTGGACGCCTTGTCACGCTGGGATGAGGAAATTGAACTTAACGCCATCTCATTCCCTCACTGGCAAGATTGGACGGCACTGTAAGGTAAGGTTTGTGCAGATAGCGGGCTTGTAAGGATCATTTCTGACATGGAAATGGGTCGACCCCACCCAAAACACTTCACTTGGGCCAGGAACACCCTATTCTATAAAGGCATATTAGTGATTCTGAAGCTCTCACAATGGGTCCCTAAACTACTCCACGAATTCCACATGACCCCAGTTGGGGGCCATGCGGGGGCCCTTCGGACATATAAGTGTTTGGCATCGTTTGTCTACTGGCAAGGTATGATATGGGTAGTGATGAAGTTCGTATCGGAATGCGGTGTTTGTCTAAAGAACAAGTATGAAACCAAGTCGCTGGTCGGGCTCTTAAACCCATTACCGATTCCGAGTCTAGTTTAGGAAGATACCAGTATTGATTTTATCACAGGTTTACCTCGTTCGAGTGGTTTTGCTTGTATCTTGGTGGTGGATCATTTTTCGAAGTACGGGCATTTTTTGGACTGAAACATCCGTTCATCGCGAAATCAGTGGCTGAGTTTTTTATGAGGGATATCATGAAACTATACGGGGCTTGGGCACAATAGTTTCGGATTGCGACCCACTGTTCCCAAGTTCTTTTTTGTGGGAAATGTTTAAAGCCTTAGGAACCAAATTAAGGATGAGCTCTGTGTATCATCCGGAACGTACGGACAAACTGAGGTGTTGAATAGATGTGTGGAAACGTATTTGCGCTGCTCGTTTCGGGATGTCCGAAATAGTGGGAAAAGTGGATCTGGTGGGCGGAATTCTACTCCAATACGGGTTTTCAGTTGACTTCAGGTACGACTCCCTTCGAGGTGGTGTACGGGCTCCCACCACCGCCTATTGCCCCTTTCCTGTCGGGGGAAATTCGGGTCTAATTGCTCGCGGACGCAGTGCACGAACTGGACTATATTTTGAGTGAGTTGAAGACCCATTTGTGGCGTGCACATCAATGGATGATCCATGAGGCGAACAAATATCGCCAACCCCTGGAATTTTTGGTCGGTGATCGGGTGTATATGAAGTTTCGTCCGTACCGTCAACAGAGTCTGTTTTCCACTGGAGCTGCGAAATTGACTCCTCGTTTCTTCGTTTTGTTTATGGTGGAGGCAAACATTGGGAAGTCATCTATATATTGAAAAGTCATGCATAAGTTCATCTATTTTCAATTTGGAAAACAAAAAAAAATTAATAAATTAATTGTGTTTCATTAATAAATTACCTAATAATAAATTAATTTCAATGTCACCCAACTTCTCGGCGAAATTCTTTTTGGGTCTTTAGGACTATGGCCCAATTTCGAGTATACCCTTCTGATTCATTGTATTTATTATCATTGAAAATATCAATAGGTATGAAATTAATTCGTTTATTTAATTTCCCTAACACTCCCCCTTAATCGTGTCTTTTACTCCATCATTGGGAGGAGGCACATCGAGTGGACAATTTAATATGGGTGGAGTTGTTTTCAGCGGGATTCGAACCCACGACGAGGGCATGAGCATGAAGGCTCTGATACAATGAAAAAATTGCATCTCATCTAAAAGTCCAAACTTATAAAGAGTCGTAGAATTAATTCGTTTATTTAATTTCCCTAACATCTTCTCCACCTTAATTGCCACCGCCTCTCTTGCAAGCCACACTCTCCGCATGGCAAAATAATTTGCATTTTTAAAGACAAAATTTTGTGCATCACTTTTCAAAAGATATATTATCATTACTAAATTAAAATATTCTTGGTAATTATTCAAGATTGTAATAAATGAGTCGTGATCTTGAATCAAACATAGGGGAAATTATAATCCCATCTTCCACGTAATCAAAATAGGATTGGAAATTCATGCATTTGAAGCAAAAATGATGAATGCACAATTTCTAAATCTAAAAAAAATATGGCATTGAATAAAAATTGTCAACATTAATAATGTACGAGCCAATACTAATTCTATCCATTCTTCCCAGTCTATATATATATATAAGCAAGTAAAGGAAAAATGAACAATCACATCCAACACATTCTTGCATTTGGCATCATAAATTTAAAATGGCTAATTATACTGACAAATGTTGTATTCAAATTCTGTCTTTGTTGGTATCTTTTCTTTTTCTGAGCAATGTAGTACCAGCTTATTTCATGAAACAAATTCATCATCCACTCAGCCATAATACTAGCACTGTTAACTTTTTGGCTTTGGGAGATTGGGGAAGAAAGGGAATGTTCAATCAATCTTTTCTTGCTCAAAAGGGTAAATCTTTTTCCCCATTTCGTATAATAACATACTATGTGTTTATGGTATTGAATATGATGAGATGAAACGATGTATATTAATTATATGGAATTTATAAGTTCAGGGCTTGAAAATTAGTAGAATTATCAAATTAGGGCTTTAAAGATTTCTTTTTTCTATCGAATCAAGACCTGAAAAATAGTTTGGGTCCTGAAAGACAAAAACTATCGATTTAGGACTCACATCACATTTAACATCTTATAATTTCTAGTTATCCATCAATATTTTCTAAATCATAATTTTAAAAAAATAATACATATATTATTTTCATGCGAATGAAAAAAACAAGAAAAGAAAATAGGGATAAAAAAATTATATTAATGCCAAACACGTTCTTAATATTTCTGAGTCCAAGAATTGATGGGGAAATATTTTTCTAGGGCAATAACTTTAGGGGGTTGTTTTTTAAGAACAATAACTTTACTGACTTGGAAATATAGGACAATATGTTTTTAAAATATGTAAATATAGGACAATATGTTTTATAGTCTGTAAATGTAGAACAATCGAGCCCGAATAAGCCCAAATCGGGCTTAAATATCATGTGAGATTCGGGCTCGATTGTCCTACATTTACAAATTTTTAAAACAAAATTGTCCTATATTTACAAATTTTAAAACATATTGTCCTATATTTAGAAATTTTAAAATATATTGTCCTACATTTTCAAGCCCGTAAAATTATTATACTTAAAACACAACCTTCCTAACTTAATGTCCTTATAAAACATTATTCCCAAGAATTGATAGTCACCGTCTTTCGGCCCCAGACTAATAGTTTCCTATTTTTAAAACTTTGAATGTGACATGAAAATTCTTTTATGATGTAAATTAATATATAGTTTTACTAATTTTCAGGTGTGACTTGACATTATTCTTAGTTGTTACAGTAATTTTTATTTCACTCAAAATGTGGGATGCAGATTGGGGAGGTAGGAGCAAAGTTAGGAATCGACATGGTAGTCTCAACTGGTGATAATTTTTACAAAGATGGATTGACAGGGGTAAATGACCCTGCCTTTGCACAATCATTTACCAACTTATATACTGCAAAAAGCCTCCAGAAACCTTGGTATACAAGTAAGTTCTCAATCTCAATATCCATCAATCTCATAAGCAAGGGTACAGAAGTCGGAAATCGCTAGTCACCACCAGGCGCTGCGAATTTTTTTTTCAATTTTTTTTTTTTAATTACAAACAAAATTAACATAAATCCAGACAAATAGTCCAACTTCAACTAGATAATTAATTAATTACCAAATATCAATATCCAAAACAAAAGGACATAACAATTTAGAAATTAGCATAAACTACAAAAGAATCAATTGTAAATAGACTTGCATATATTTATCAATTTTCTCCAACTCAGGAGTTAGAATACTGACACTGCTCATTCCGAATCTGTTGTGAAATATTTTAATTTTAATTTTTTTTATTGGATATTAGTTTTTTTTTAAAATGAAAATTCGCCTAACCAACTTGGTTGTCTAGGTCTGCTAGGCGGCGCCTAGCAGCAGAAACGATTTTTTGCACCGATTTTGTCAAAATCGAGTCGGCCGACGATTGCTTAGGCCGATTTTTACATTCATGATCATAATTCATAGTCATCTCAAAGAAAATTCAAAATAGATAAGTGAACAAAAAGAGTTTAATTTGTTAAAAAATTAATGTAGTTCTAGGAAACCATGATTATCATAGGGATGCAATGGCGCAACTGAGTCCGGATCTCAAAAGGCGGGACAACAGATGGAATTGCTACCAGTCCTTACATTGTTCGAGCTGGTAATTTTTTTTTTTTGTTAGATACTTTTATGTGTTATTTGTATCACATAATCAAGTGCATTTAAAAATTATATTACTTATCTAACTAAAAGATATTAATTGGTTAATATTACTATCTCTGTCTCAATTTTATTTGTCTTTTTAAAAAAGGATTTTTATTCCAAAATAATTACTCCCTCCTTCCTAATTTTGATTGACCACTTTCTGTAAATAGACGTCCTAATTTAGATTGGTCATTTCCTAAAAGAGAAATAAAATAATTTTCTTTACAAAACAATACCTCTTACAAACAATACTTATTTACACCACATATCACTCTACTATACACACTAAATTCACTTTACACAATTTAATAATAATAAACAACTTTTTTTTTTAAAGTTGAATTGACATTCATATCCTTCCACCAAACTCACTTTACACCAAGATTGATGGGTTGACCATTGATGGAGCTTGGGTGGAAGATGTGGAGAAAGTGAAAGGTGAGGTATTCCGATTCTTCAAAGACCACTTTTCGAGGAAGCAGAAGGGTTTTGTGTCTTTATCTGGGTTGATTACACGGAAAGTGTCGGGTGCTGAAAATAATCTTCTTATCAAGCCTTTCCTTGAAGAAGAAGTAAAGGCAGTTGCGTGGAGTTGCTAGGGTAACAAGAGCCCGGGGCCGGATGGGTTTACTTTCAAGTTTGTGAAGAAAATGTGGCCTATACTGAAGAATGACGTAATGTTACTCATGGTTGATTTCTACGAGAATGGAAGGATCGTGAGAGGCGGGAATCCATTGTTTGTCACATTGATACCAAAGAAAATTGATGCTAGCAGCTTGGCTGATTTCCGCCCGATATCCCTAATCGGGTGCATGTACAAAATCGTGGCAAAGGTACTTGCTAACAGATTGGCTAACGTGGTGACTTCGGTAGTCTCAGAGTTTCAATCAGTGTTTGTGGGAAACAAATAGATTCTGGACAGTATTTTGGTTCTTAATGAAACTGTGGATTTTATGAAGAAAGAAAAACGGAAAAGCTTTGTGTTCAAAGTGGACTTTGAAAAGGCTTATGACTCGATTTTGTGGGATTTCCTCGATGACATTATGAGAGGTATGCAGTTCCATTGGAAGTGGCGGAAGTGGATCGGAGGGTGTGTATCGTCAGCTTCTATGTCAGTCTTGGTCAATGGAAGTACTACAGGTGAGTTCCAACTTCAAAGAGGAATAAGGCAGGGTGATCCATTGTCTCCGTTTCTGTTTCTGATCGCTGCTGAAGGACTGAGTTGCTTGATGAGAAAAGTTGTAGAGACGAAGGAATTTGATGGGATTGAGGTTGGAAGGGAAAAGATATTGATTAGCTATCTACAGTTTGCAGATGATACAGTCTTGATCGGAGATGCCTCCTTGAAAAATGCAAAATGGTTGAGAGGAATTCTTCGCTTGTTCAAATTGGCTTCCGGATTGAAAGTAAACTTCCACAATAGCTCTTTCCATGGGATTAACTTGAAAAATCAGCAGATGGAGAGGTTTTTGGAGGTGTTAAGGTGCAAAATTGGTAAGTTCCCATTTTCATATTTAGGTCTTCCGATTGGAGCAAATTTCAGGAATAAGGAAGTTTGGAAGCCACTGGTGGACAGGTTCCGGAAGAAACTATCATGTTGGGAAAGACGGTATCTATCATTTGGAGGTCGTCAAATTCTCTTAAACTCGGTTCTATCTGCTCTACCGGTCTACTACTTATCCTTTTTCAAAGCCCCTGAGTGTGCTATAAAAGCCCTGATTAAATTACAACGGGAGTTCTTAAGGGGAATGTCGAGTCGAAAAACTGTGTGGGTTAAGTGGGAGTCTGTCTATCGGGATAAGTCGAAGGGTGGGTTGGGTGTGAGAGATATTAAGTATTTTAACCAAGCTCTATTGTGCAAGTGGGTGTGGAGATGGGTGTCTGGGGAGGACTCACTTTGGGTCAGAGTCATTGAGTCGAAATATGGGTCTTTGAAGTGGGTCTCGGAAGTGAGTTTAGTCGATAGAAAATGGTCTCTTTGGTGGAAAGATATATATGAGTTGTGGTGGGGTCAGGTGGGAGTCGTATTTAGGGATAGGTTGAGTTTTTCCTTGGGGAATGGTCGTAAGGTGTCTTTCTGGGCAGATCCGTGGTCTGAGGGTAAGGGTCGGTTGAGGGATAGGTTTCCGTCTCTATTTGAATTGTCAGTCCAGAAGCAAGGGTCAGTCGGGAGTATGTAGGATGGTGAGACTAAGTCTTGGGTTCTTCGTTGGGGCAGAGAGTTAACCTCTAATGAATTCTTTGAGTTTGTTGATCTTTGGCAGCTTGTAATCAGGTATGAGATTCGTGCAAATGTGGAGGATGCATGGAGGTGGCAAGGCTCGGCAAAAGGCAAGTTCTCGACTAAAGATATGTACGATGTCATTGTGGAGGCCACCCCAGGTAGTGACGAGATTGTTTTTCCGTGGAAGAAACTCTGGTGGAAAGCAGTCCCGACCAAAATATCGGAATTTCTCTTGGAAGACTATTCGGGAAAGACTAGCCAAAAAGGACAACTTGCTCAAACGTGGTGTTTGTGATGGTTTGGGGTCCGGCGTATGCCCTCTATGTTTGGGTCCTACTGAATCATCAAACCATGTTCTCTTATTGTGCCCCGTGGCTCTTCTAGTATGGCAAGTGATTGGGATTTGGCTTGACAAACCACTACTCTACTCTTCATCCGCTCGTGATCATTTTGTGGAGTTTGTGGAATTCGAGAGTGGTAATGTCAAGAGAAAGATTTTCGGGTTGATTTGGCAAGCGACAATTTGGAAGATTTGGAAGATCCGTAATGGGGTTATTTTCAAAGCCAGCCCCTATACTTTGGATAAGCTCATTGACGGTATAAAGTTTTGTTCGTGGAAGTGGATCCGTGCTCACTACCCGGTAACTTTTGATTACCCTTTCTCTGTGTGGGACTCTCAACATCTTCAGTGCATTCCGGGTAAATTGTGATGTATATTGTTCAAAGTAGATACTATTGGATTATATGTATGTGGGATTCGAGTACCCCTTGTACTCGTTTTATAATATTTCATCTTTATCTTAAAAAAAAACTCACTTTACACCATTTAATACTAATAAACAGTATTTTTCTTAAAACTTGTGTCTACAGTAAATTACCAAATAAAATTAGGACGGAGGTAATATTATTTTACACTAATCAATGATTATTAAATATCGCACTCCAATTTTGTCATTCTAGTGTTTTTTGTGATAGTACCGGTCTCAAGACATCAACGGCAACTTGGGAAATTGTGGTCGGACATCACCCCATAAGAACCATCGGTAAACGAGGAGATACCGTGAAACTTCAGAACACACTCCAATTCTAGAGGTACCTTTCACAACTCTAAACATATACTATATATACAGGAGCGGAGTCAGGATTTCGATTGGGTGGGTGGATTGGGGGGAAACATATTGCTCAAATATTTATATGAGTATGTTCCATAAATTTTAGATATTTTTAACTGCAAAAGAATATATCAATATTTATCGTTAAAATGTCTCAAAACATAAATTTTGTCTTAAATCTATTAAAATTTAGAATGTCACTTTTACATAGAATTATAAGAATAATAATACTTAATTTAATTTGGTGAATTAAAATCATGAATTGATGTACCTTTTACTTTTTTAATTGTTTGTCCAATTAAAAGAAACTATTTTAAACGTTGTTGGGCTCAATCTAATTAATCTATTAATGAAGAACATGCCCAATGTTTAGGCTAATTCAATTATAATTCATATTATTTACTATGCAGGGACTTGCATCTATTAATATATAGTATATGTACTTATAGATAAAAAAAGGAAAAAAATTGGGGGAGGGGCCATGGCCCTCCGCCATTGCACATATAGACATACAAATACTTCAATGCAACAGCCGCACCAATTATTTTACTAAAAGGTATTAATTTTTTTCACTTAATAATATTAATTATTTTTCAGGCAAACAAGGTTCCATCTACATAAATGGACACGGTCACCGCCTAGAACACATCAACACCGGAGTGTAAGATTAATCTGACGCAAATTAAGAAGCTTTTTTATGTTTATATATCCATGTATAGTGTGCAAATTAATAGCTAGAAACCTTAATTTTATTGCAGGTCAATTGAATTCGTGACAAGTGGAGGAGGATCAAAGGCATGGGGTAATACTTTTAATAAAGATGGACATAAGAACAACTTGAAGTTCTACCATGATGGACAAGGTTTCATATCAGTTCAACTTTCAAGAATCGAAACAAATGTTACTTTCCATGATGTTTATGGCACATATGTGCATAGTTTTGTGCTAAAGAAAAGTGCTAATTAGATCAACAGACCGTAATTTAATACTCCTAACAATTATTTCTAAATATTAATTAATAATATTTTAGCAAATGACTAAATATATATATATATATATATATATATATATATATTTTTTTACAGGAAATGACTAAATATATTTTAATAAACATTATAAAAATCATTACAAATATATATTTTAATTATGTTACAATAATATTTATTAAACTAAAACTTAATAATATTTTTTTATTAAAATATTATTTCATTTGATTAAATAATATTGCAATTATACTAATTTTCAAAAAATTATAAAAAATAAAATATATTTAGATATTTATTAATTAAATTTTAATATTTTATGAATCCTAAGAGTTGCAATATAAATAAATTATGAATTGTATAAATATATCTACATAAATTTGGTATTTTTAAATATTGAGGTGTTATTAAAAAATAGAGTGGGTCTCATGTGCACCCGGGTGCACCGTGCATTCATATTGCATTTTATAAGCGTGCAACTATACAAAACAGAAATATGCAACTATTTTAAACAGGAGCATGCAACTATGTTCCTATATTAACAGTTGCACTTTTCTGTGTAAATAAGTCGCACTTTTCAACATAACAAGTCAAGATTGTGACTTTTAAAAATCTTATTTACAAGACCTTTATCTTGACCCATAAGGTGCATATAAGACGTGGCCTCACATCAAATAATATTGAGAAATATAAAAAACAAATCTTAATGTATAATAATTAATTATAAATATAGATATCTGAATAAACTAATTTTGAGAACAGTACAAATTATAATTAAAATACAAAAATATAATTTGATACATCTTTATGATTATAAAATAAATTAATAAATGTATTAAAAATAAATTAATAAATGCAATGAAATTTATTATAATATTATAAAACATTTACGAAAACATTATTAGAAAATATACATAGAAAAATATTGTTAATTGAGACAAAAAAGTGCAATATCGAACTACTTTTACAATAACTCTATCCCTTTGGGACCATTTCTACAATTAGCCCTATGACTTAATGGTCATGTGACAGAAATATGTTGGTTTTTAACTGCAGGTGACTAATTTTGCAATTTTGTTGTCTTATGGGGTTACTTTTGCAATAAAAAAAAGTTATGGGACCATATTTAGAAACATATGGACCATTTTGAAAGAAGTGTGTGCCCTATGGGACCAAAAGTGCAATAACCTCAATAAAATATGAAGTCTCAACTGAATCGAAGATGCAGAGACATATTATACATCTTCTCTATATGGAGCCAGTTTGCACAAAACAATTGTACATCATATAATTTATACTGGTGTTGTTTTGTTAAAAAATATTCACCATTGGCTCCATATCATTGCTCACATTATATATGTGCAATACGCATATATATAGTACATATATACACACATATATATATGTGCATTTAATAAATTAATGACAAGAAAAAACAATAAGCATCCACTCCATTTCAACTTGGCTAGAATCCAAAAACATAGCTCAATCAGTCAGAGCACCACTACTTATGCTGTGAGGTCATGGGTTCGAGACATCATTTGTCCGATCAAAGAAAAAAGGTGGAATCCATGCACACAGTTTCGCCAATTTTACAGGCATGGCGGAAAAGAATGAAGGGAAACCTCAAAATGAAGAAAATGGAAGTAAGAATAGAGTTGTATACAAAATGCACCACCAAAAAAGAGAAAGCCATATATACTGAAGATTTAGTCGATGAAATCTTACAGTGGGTCGAGGTTACACATTAATATCTGTGCGCTTTGATCTTGCGCTAGTGATCTCATGGGAGCTCGTCAACGCAAATCTCGGGATGCTGTAATTGTCGGGCATTGACATGGGCTGTTGTGGGTAGAGCGTGGGAGGCGGCGTTAAGTTTCGCTGAGCTGGAAGGGGGGGAAGCACGTTGTACTTGTATGGATCGCCAAGCGTACTGTAAGCAAAGGAAGATTAAGTCATAAGCACTGTTACTGTTCAATGGAAACAACTAATACCGACTAACTAATCCCTTTTAGTGAGTAACACATGTGTGAACTTGGTTCACGTGAAATCCATCCCATTTTTGACCCATTTACAAAATGGGTCTAACAGAACTTTGTATGTAGGATCAATTTAGGATTTATTGGGTAGGACCAATGAAGATCATGGATCTCAAATCTATGAACCAAGTTCACACAAGTTTTTATCACAAACTTATCATCACAAGTATCCGCAAGCTCAAATGCTAGGTAAAGAACTTTATAATTCATGCACAAACGGGTTTGCATGACGATGATAAAGGCATATATGCATCCTGCAACCAGCCTATCATCTTATACTTCTTTGGCAAGTTTATGGGAGTATAGTGTTGTGGATCGTGTTTACCAGCGTCGTAAAGGGAAGGAAGCGCGCCAATCCACTGGCGCTAATTAATTCCTGATTCTCACTTACTGTTTTTATTATTTCCGTTCAGTTTTGGCCCACTATGTTTATGGGCTTTTTAATTATTTGCCAGACTATATATTAGAGCTTTTTCTGCGTGGATTAGGTTATGCAGATTTTGATTATTGGAATTGGGCAGCTGCGGCTGATTTTGGGATTATTTACGGTGTTCAGTTCTTGAATTCTCAGTTCTTATTTGTTATCACCTCTCTGACTCTAACATATAGATTGAAATTATACTACCTAGGAATAGATGGCATCATGGCAAGGATAATGAATGTGAAACTACTTCTCTAGTATGAATATTAAAGATTGAGTATTCTCCCTCATTGGGGCAAAATTTGATGTTTCTCCAAATAATAGCAAACAATCTACAATGAAATTTTTGAACTGCCAACACAAGATACAGAGTTATATAAAACCATTAGGAAGTATAAAAGCGTAAAGGCAAGGAAAGGTAAAGCACAATAATGTAGTATCTGCACAAGGACACTGTGCACAGTAGTTCTTTACTGTGTTGTACCACATGCTTTAATGTGTTGTACAATGTACATTACAACATATTAAAGCACAACTGGGCAGTGCCCTGCAGGTATAGGAGAAAAGATTCATACCTTGAATTTTTATATAGATGATCATCATCGCTCGAGATTTCACCAGATTGTGGCAATGGTCTATTAACTTGGGTAGACCATGGGGCTGCACCAGGCAACTCATCTGAGAAGTATCTCCTCTTGATCAACTAACAAAACAAAATACACATCACTTAGAAGATACTACTAAGAGAAAGAGAAACAAAAGCATGAATATATAGGAGTCAAAATACATACCATTCGGAAAAACTTAATCACAGCTTCCTTGTCGTATCTGGCTTCTTTGGCGGCCTAATCGAGAGACAGAATATTTTAGTTGTCATGAAGTTATGATTTATGAATGGCATAATCTAAAGGCATAATGCATCAAAATGTCCCTAAACTATCAACTTTTGTTTCAGTAGATCCCTAAACTATTTTTTGTTCAAAAATTTACTTCACGAGCTCTCTTGAGATGAAAATTGACAAATTTTTCGAATCACCTTATTGGTCCGTTAAAAAAAGTAAATGTCAGCTTTACTTAATTTTAATTATATACAAAAGTATTTTTCGGAAGTCATTTTAGGTAGTCATCAACTGAAGTATTGGGGTTAAAAACACTGGCACAAAACATCTGGATATCTATAAAATTTATGTATATATTATTTAATATGACCATTAAGATAAATAAAAAAAATCCGCCAATATACTTCCTGAGGGAGCTCATGAAAATAAAATTTCAATACTTGAAGGGCTTTATTAAAGTAAAAATAGTTTAAGGACCTTCGAAAAATAAACTGATAGTTTAGGGACCTTTTTGATGCAGTTATGCCTTTATCTGAAACCAAACTTACTGTTATGAGGCCTCCACCAGTAGAGAAGCTCTGAGTTAATGGGATTTCCTCACTTGATGAAAGCAATCCCTGTTTATCAACCCACTGGCGAGCTACATCAACAAGATTACCACTACTCACTCGAGTGCCCTCTTTAGGGGCAATATCAGCTTTATTACCAATGACTATATAAGGGACAGGAAGCCCTCCAGGACCTCCAGATGCCAAAGGAGCTGAGAATGTCCCAGTTGCTGCAATTTCAGCAGCCCATTTCTGCGAATTACTCTTTGTCCTTCTTTGAGAAAGGTCATGAACTAACATAACACCTGAAATTCAAAGTTCCCACCACACAAGGAAAAAGACTTTATAATCGGTCTAATTTCCACAAAAATTAATGTGTAATTGCCATCTTTTACCCAATATATAGAGTCAAACCTCTTTTAAAAAGTGTGGTTAAGAAAGAGTCTCCACTATCCTATTTAGCTATTTAAAAAAAAAAAATCCCTAAATACATTAGGAAGAGGAATTGTACCTTGAATAGCTCATACCAGTAAATAAATGATGTTGCTAATAACTATTGCATGATGGGTTAATGAACTCAGATGCATACACAGCATAGACATAATTGGGATAAGGTATATCTATACCCTCAACTATTACCTCAGGTTCAAGTAAGCCCTTAACGTATTTTTTGGAGCAAATTAAGTAATTAACCCTTTAACTCTTTCAAATAGAAAAAATATGCCCTTGATGTATTTTATTGGTGCAAATAAATCTTTTATCCTTTTAAAACTAAATAAAAATGTATTTCTATTGACTCAAATTCAGCTTTATTTTTTATTTAGTTTTTTATTTATTAATGAATGTGTTTTTTGAAATTTTTGTATGTTTTGATATAAATGAAATTATGATCTAATATTTATGTGTCTTTCTTTATTTTGGCATGGACATAAAGCTTTTAATATATCTTTTTAAATAACAGAAGTGTCTATTTGCTAAATTTTGAAAAGATGAATAGTTCATTTACATAAAAAATAATTAAGGATTTACTTGGACCTGGAATAATACTTGAGGGATGTGGATGCACCAAAAAATATTTTAAGGGCTTACTTGGACCTGATGTAATACTTTAGGGACCTAGATTTACCTTTTCCCAACATAATTTACATACAAAAGAGAACATTTATTGTGGAAAGAGTTATACTCAGCGAACACCACCTTTTTGCTAAACTTGAGTGTTCTGACAATGACTGCATACCATTAATTTGTGAATAGAACAGAGACCGGCAATCTTTATAACGCTCGTGCCCTGAAATGTCCCAGAGTTCAATAAAAAATCCTCTCTCAGTATCACCTTTGATGCTACTTGATGAGCTAGACGAACTACCATAAGTAGTATGCTGAAAGAACAAAAAAGCATCAATCTCACAAAAAAGATCAGTAACCAATTCATTGAAGGACGATAGAATAAAAGGCTTACCTTGACACTTACAGAACAGCCAACAGTTTGAGAAGGGCGAGCAACGGAAGAACTTTTCATTATTAGATGAACAAGAGAAGTTTTCCCCACACCTGAACAAAGATTGCAGTTATGATGGAAAATATCGCTGATTTATTATGTATACATATGAAACTTGCAACTGCACGAGGCTAGAATTGGATATTAGGTTCCAATCACTTCAGATCTACCTAAGAAAAGGAATATTTTTGCCCCAGCGGTTTGATCAAATGTACAATTTTACCTAACAAATTTTTAAAACCCTAATTTGCCATAATATTATGAAAATATTACAAGATTTACAGTTTAACACTATACAAATTGTCCCAAACAACTAGTACTATTTTCATCAAGTGCAAAATTACAGTATTAAATTTTCCTAAATTTCACAAAAAGATAATGTTTAAGCGGATGCAAAATTAATGGGCTGGGGTAAGTTTGGTATTTTAGAAAAATAAAATTATAACGGTAAAACAGACCATTAGACCAAACCTTTGGGATATGCATGACCTTTGCACTAATTTTACAACCATGGACACAGTGTTTCATAGAATATAAAAAAATATCTATAGAAAATCCAAATAGCAAGAAAAACTAAGTTCTCCTCAAAGCTGTTAGGAAGTATCAATGATTCAAATACCACTAAATACAATATCCTAGAAAAGCACAACCAATTCAATTATAGAGGAAGAAGAGAACCTAAAGCATGTGCGTTCATATACAGTAATGGTAGTAAAAAATCCATATGAATTCAGCATAATTTATTCACCGATTAGCACCAACATTTTTTATTGCAATAGTTGGGTCATAACAATCCAATTTTAGATAGATGGTAAATCTGCGGACTGAGGTCAAAGTATGACTCCACAGTGCTGTGTTTGAATATTATAATCTGATTCGAATGACTCAGAAATAGAAGAACCCCTAATGTCATAATTACTTGCTGAAATAACTCAAAGCCATGTCCCAAACCACTAATATTTCTTCCACCATAAACAATATACTCCTATTACATAAGCACCTTAGGTTATGCTTCATCAAAATCAACAGTCTGGGTTTTCATCTAATCGATACCTTGTGAAATCCAGAACGCCAACATATTTAAGTTCATAGAATAGGTTTAAATCTATAATACATTGTCATAAAGTTTAATCTACCAACCATATAAAAAAATCCTGGAAGAAAAAAGGAGATACACAAGGAAAATATCATGAACGCCAATTACGAAAAATATGAGATTCCAAACATTATCTAGTTACCTGAATCCCCAACAACAAGCACTCTGACCTGCCCAACTGGAGGTCCACCACTATGCTCTTTCGTCTCCCTTTCCCTCCAAAACATAGCTCTTCTCTTCCAATTCCAGACCGATTTCCGCCCAACGGCACAGCATTGCGAATCCTTGTACTATTCAAATGCGGCAAAAATTCAAACGAATCGCCTTCAATTCTAACTAAACAGCCCCAGTTATTCAACCTAATAATGCTAAAAATGAAAGGGCGTAACACAAAATTCGTCCTATTTTCTTCAATGCACAAAAATGCAACTAAGATATACAACCAAACAGCATAAGCTACGCGTAAACTTGTGTTTCCTACGAAAAAACTAACGGGCGTGGGCTTGTATGAAAACAAATGATCTGAGATGAGATTGCTTAAAGCAATTGACGGTAATTTCGATAGGATTTGTTGAACCAGGGGTTTGTCGACAGTTTGAAAGGTTGGGTTTCTGATTGTTCAGCTCGAAGAGGCGATTACCGATGCCCATGAAATGCGACTTTGATTGTGCGGATCTCGAAAAGCACGAGTTTGTGTAAATAGAACGCTTTGTTAGAAATGGGGTAAAAAAAACAAAAATTTGTGGATCTCATGTGCATCCAGGTTCAATGTAAATAAATTTTATCTTTTAATATAATAAATTGCATATATTTTAAATGTATTATGATTTATAAGTGCACGGTACACTTGTATGCATACAAGACTTGACTAAAAAAAATTATTAGATCAAGCTCGATCAATTGGTGTTTTTTAAAGGAATGGGCATTTCTCACGTGCAATGCACGGTTTGAATATTAGAATTCAACGCAAGATGAATTACGATATAGACTTAATGTTTATTATGTCAACGTACGTTAATTTTTCTTATTATTATATAAGTGAGTATACAGTTTTTTAATTAAACATTAAATTCATTACAAATATTGAATTTTTTAATTATAAAACTTTTAACTCATATAGGCAAAACAATTAAAAATTACAATTTATAAGCTCTTAAAACAACTTATATATTTAAAACACGTTTAGCCAAATGATCTCATAAGATCTTAAACATCTTATTTTACCAAACAGAATTAAAGAGTTTATAAGTTTCTAAACAGCTTATAAGTTGTGTCAAACAGGCCCTTAGTTTACTGATTTGGATTAGTGGTTTTTTTTTTCTTTTATGTTTCTTTTTACCGAGTTTCGACCGGGTGATTAAAGTTTGTGCAATGATTTTAATGAATTGAACTGTGTTCTATATTTAAGTGAACGATTGTGTGTAATCCCCTGCATAATTATGCATGTTTTAAAATTACTTTTTACTTTTTATAATTAAACTGAATTTCTTATTTATTTATTTAAATAATTATTTATCACATGTTGCATTAAATATGAATGAATGTTATATATATTTACTGCATACTTGTTCAATAAATAGTACGTGTTACATTGTAGTTAATTTGGTGATATCAGATCACAGAAGATCAAATTAACAGCTCCTTTTGACTAAGTACAAATTCACAACCCAGGTGGAAATGAACAATTCATCATGAAAGGTTGAAGTGTAAGGCTCAGATTGGCTTGTCTTGACCAAGAGATTACACTAGTGCATTATTATGCGCTGAAGAGGACCTACAGGAGGATAAATTCTTCGGTACTGAATATACAAGAATTAGACCTCAGTGGTTCGTTATTTCTTAATCTCCGTCCCTTAAATAGAATCGTATGAAATTAATAACTATTGCTTTGACTTATGATGGGAAGAGAATCAATGTGATTCGATACCTTGTATCTTGGGCAATATTATTGATTACATGACGATTGCTAAGATTTAATACGGAGAATCGCGTGCAAGTACGGCTTGCTTGATTTGTCCCCTTGGTGGGCTCAGAATCTTTATCATACGAAATCTTGCAAGTGGAAATTCATTTCCGGTATGGATAATAATGTTGAGTTGTCTTTACTCCAAGGACAAAGATATTAATTAATATAAAGTCTGTTCAGTGGCTTAATTGATTAATGGACTAAGATAATCTTAAACGCGGGAAATAATGACCGGGATCCATATTATTGTGAAGTCGTAATGTGGGTTAAGATGGATAGTTCAATATTAATTTTATAGTGGAATAAATTAATATTAATGGGCTTGAATAATATTTTGGCTAAATATTAAAGTTCCATAGCCCATTGAAGGTCCAATCTTAATTCTCCTAAAGGCCCCTAAAATAGCCCAAATCAAAGTTCAATTAATGAAAATGAGAAGAAAATATTTTACCTATTTTTCCTAATTATTTTTCAAAAAATATGAGTAGGAGAGAGAAAATATTTTTTCTTGATTTTCTTGGAAAGATTTTATGGAATAAGTATTCTTGAGATACAAGTTTATCCCATAAATTCAAGAAAGGAAAAAGATCTTATTTCTTCCCTATTTGTGTGATATTTTTGAAAATTATGTGACAAGAAAGGATGAGAAAATTTTGTTGGGAGATATTTTGGGAAATAGAATATATTGGATATATTCTACATTGTATCTTGAGAAAGAAGCAAGGAAATTTCCCAATGCCCAATTAACCTAAAATTTTCGCGCCCCCACCCCCCTAGTCCTATAAATAGGGGATGAATTTTTCATCCCCAATGCAATTTCATGTGTTAAAAAAATTAGAAATCCACAAAGGTGGTGGCAAATATTTTATTTTCTCCTTTAAATTAAAATCGTTTGTTGAGAATCCTCCCACCGGATTACGTTCGTGGACTTGGGACATATTTGAGAAGACACTTTGGGTTGATCCATCGTCTCAACTGTTGTCTCTACAAGAGGTATGTAATCTCGTAACTCCTAGATTTCGCATGCTTAGGATTTACGTGGATTATGTGTACGCATGTTGTTTATTTGCTTATTAATTATTATGTTGAATTGATTTAGGATTAATTCATGTTAGTAATTAATTAATTAATTTAAATATGTATTTAAATTCACCTCGAATAGATCCGAGCACCCCTAATTTCCCAACAACTGGTAGGTTTCGAGCTCTGCATTTAAATTGTTATTTAAATTATGTTGGCCATTAAATTTTATTGAAAATTGGATAGTAGAATTGTTAGATCTATTTTGCAGGTATTCAATTGTCATGGTATTTAATGTGTTTTAATTTCATGCGTATGTTTTGGTTTTAATTCGACTCGTTCGAATTTGTTTTTCTCGTGAAAAAATTCACGAGTAGATTAGGTTATTTGATTTGTTCAATGTAATAGACTAGTCTAGATTTAGGTTTATTTATTTTTATAAAATAAATTATAACCTGATCGAGGACGAAGATGGAGACGGGAAATTAAAACGGATCCGAAATCGTACGCGGGCATAATCTTGACACAGTTGTTGGGAAATTAGGGGTGCCCGGATCTATTCGAGATGAATTTAAATACATATTTAAATTAATGAATTAATTACTAACATGAATTAATCCTAAATCAATTCAACATAATAATTAAACAAGCAAATAAGCAACATGTGTACACGTAATTCACGTAAATCCTAAGCATGCGGAATGTAGGAGTTACGAGATTACATACCTCTTGTAGAGACAACCGTTGAGATGATGGATCAACCCAAAGAGCCTTCCCAAATATGTCTCATGTCCACGAACGTAATCCGGTGGAAGGATTCTCAACGACCGATTTTAATTTAAAGGAGAAAATATAAAAATATTTGTCACCACCTTTGTGGATTTCTAATTTTTCCAACACATTGAATTGCATTGGGGATAAAAAATTCATCCCCTATTTATAGGACGGGGGGGGGGGAATTTTAGGTCAATTGGGCATTGAGAAATTTTCTTGCTTCTTCCTCAAGATACAATCTAGAATATATCCAATATATTCTATTTCGCAAACTATCTCCCTACAAAATCTTCTCCTCCTTTCTTGCTCCCTAATTTTCGAAATTTTACACAAGTAGGAAGAAAATAAGATCTTTTTCCTTTCTTGAATTTATGGGATAAACTTGTATCTCAAGAATACTTATTCCATAAGATCTTTCCAAGAAAATCAAGAAAAATATTTTTCTCTCTCCTACCCAAATTTTCGAAAATAATTGTGAAAAATTAGGCAAAATATTTTCTTCTCCTTTTTCATTAATTGGACTTTGATTTGGGCTATTTGAGGGGTCTCTAGGAGAATTAAGATTGGACCTTCAATGGGCTATGAAACTTTAATATTTAGCCAAAATATTATTCAAGTTCATTAATATTAATTTACTCCAATATAAAATTAATATTGAACTATCCATCTTAACCCACATTACGACTTCACAATAATATGGCTCCCGGTCATTATTTCCCGCGTTTAAGATTATCTTAGTCCATTAATTAATTAAGCCACTGAACAGACTTTATATTACTTAATATCTTTGTCCTTGGAGTAAAGACAGATCAACATTATTATCCATACCGGAAATAAATTTCCACTTCCAGAATTTGGTATGATAAAGATTCTGAGCCCACCAAGGGGACAAATCAAGCAAGTCGTTTTAGACGCCGATTCTAGATTAAATCTTAGCAATCGTCATGTAATCAATAATATTGCTTAAGATACAAGGTATCGAATCGCATTGATTCTCTTCCCATCATAAGTCAAAGCAATAGTTATTAATTTCACACGATCCTATTTAAGGGCGGAGATTAAGAAATAACGAACCACTGAGGTCTAATTCTTGTATATCCAAGATCAAGAATTTATCCTCCTCAGAGGTCCTTATCAACAAGATCATAATGCACTAGTGTAATCTCTTGGTCAAGACAAGCCAAACCCGAGCCTTACACTTCAACCTTTCATGATGGATTGTTCATTTCCATCGGGTTGTGAATTTGTACTTAGTCACGAGGAATCTTAATTTGATCTTCGTGATCCGGTATCACCTAATTAACTACAACGTAACACGATTTACTTACTTATTGAATGTATGCAAAGAAATATATATAACATTCATTCATATTTAATGCAACATGTGATAAATAATTTATTTCAGTAAATAAATAAGAAATTCAGTTTGGTTATACAAAGTAAAAAACATACTTTTCAGTATAACCCCAACAGGGAGCAAATGAAGTATGTGTCCCACCTGATGAAGCTGACCCCTCTAGACATAATGGATTAGTAATGAACATAATAAGAAATTAAAATTAAAAACATGTAAAAAATTAGCATAATCATACAACCTCTACTGCACTCCTTGAAGATTCTACAATTGAGACTGAATTCTTCTTGTTCTTCTTTGAAACAGCAACTAATTTTGCCCTCCTTTTTCTTGTGGTGGCACTTTTGATCAGAGGAACCTCCTACACATGTATAGGTTCATCAGTTTATAGTCAAATAGAGATAAAACAGAATTAATGAGTGAGAACTTACATCAACAGGTTCATCAGTTCCTTAAGTCATTGGTGGAATGTCTTCTCCTTGAGTCATTTCTTCAGGTTGATCAGCTCCATTGTTCTCTTCCTCAGCTATCATAGCCTCAACAATCTTCCTTGTTTTACAACCCTTCTTGTTATGCCCAGTTTCCTTACAGAATGAACATTTGACTTTGTAACTCTTCCTAGGCATAGTTTGACCACCATCTCTTGATTGTTAACTTCTTGTTCACCAACTCCTTCTCTTCTTTTTTTTCTTAGGCCTACTAGCTTTTCTCTTTCCAAAGTTAGGTGGTAAGGGGGTATGTAGCCAGATCTGAAACCCTTCTTACAAGCATTCAAACAAATATATAGTTTGTTAAAGAGTGTAGTCCCATCACGTTCCCCTCAGTCCTTAGAATGATTGTTGATCCAGGGTCATAGTCCCACAATTTCCCATATTGCTCTGCACTATCACCTTCAATAATTCTCAGTGCCTTGTTTTTTGCTCTGTAGGCCTGAGTATCTGAGATGTAAACTCTCAACTTCAACATTGTCTTCTTCTTAAAAGGTCTAGCCCTCTTGCCTGGATCACACCTCCACTCATTTTCAAAAGTCTTTGCCAACCAGGATGAGTTGACATTCTTCACATGATAGGACCTTGCACAAGTATGCTCTGAGTTGTAATGTTTGATCTGGTAGTGTTCTTCATCCTTCACCTAAAGTGCATTGATTCACCAATCACAACCCTCAGCTTTACACCTTGCATATATCCTCCTACCACCATTCTTCTGAAAGAATAAGGATCTTTCAGTCCTCACACCATGAGAATTCACAGCTTCTTTAAACAATTTCTTAGTACTAAAGATTTGTTCAAGAAAGAAGTTAAGCTTACTGACTTTAGATGGCTTGAAAACAAAGGATCTATCAAGCACTATCTTTATTTCCTCCTCTTCATCTTCATCCACACTATCCAACTCTTCATCATCTATCAATTATTCTTCTTCTATGCTGCCATTTTCAGATTGTTCAAGCTCTTCATTCTCACATATCCCATCTGTCTGTTGGGGTTATACTGTAAAGTATATTTTTTACTTTATATATAACCAGACTGAATTTCTGTCTTATTTACTGAAATAAATTATTTATCACGGTTGCATTAAGTATGATTGAATGTTATATATATTTACTGCATACCAGTTCATTAAACAGTACGTGTTACATTGTAGTTAGTATGGTGATACCAGATCACAGAAGATCACATTAGCAGTCCCTTGTAAATAAGTACAAATTCAAACCCTAGATGGAAATGAACAATCCACCGTGAAAGGTTGAAGTTTAAGGCTCAGATTGGCTTGTCTTGACCAAGAGATTACACTAGTGTATTATGATGCACTGAATAGGACCTACAGCAGGATAAATTCTTCAGTACTGAATATAGAAGAATTAGACCTCAATGGTTCGTTATTTCTTAATCTCTGTTCCTTAAATAGGATCTTATGAAATTATTAACTATTGCTTTGACTTATGTTGGGTAGAGAGTCATTGTGACTCGATACTTTATATCTTGGGCAATATTATTAGTTACATGACGATTGCTAAGATTTAATACGGAGAATCTGCTGGGGAATTAATTGCACGGATCTATTCGGGATGAATATTTAAATACAAATTTAATTATAACAATTATTACTAACATGAATTAATCCTATATTAATTCAAATAATAATTCAACAACAAATCATGCATATAAACAGTTCACATAAATCCTACGCATGCGAAATTGCTACGGGTTTACGTGAACTAACCTCTTGGAGTGGCAATGGTCTCGTCGATAAAAACACACCAAAAAGCCTTCCCAAGTATTCCCTAGTCCTTGCTCGTCAATCCGGTGGAAGGAAGCTCGCGAACAATTAGCAAAGGGAAAATAAAAATTTGTTGCACCACCTTTGTGGATTTACTAATTTTTCCAAAGACATGGAATTGTACACTCACAATTGACGTTTTTAAAAAATACACAATGGTCGACGCGTTTCAAAATATTTGATATTTTATCGATGCTGATATTTTTCCGAAAAACCAATTTTCGTGTTCTTCTGGGAATGAAACATTCATCCCCTATTTATAGAGAGGTGGTGGCCGATTTTTCATCATGGAATAGGGAGGAAAAATCTTTTCTTGATCTTCAAGAAATCTTGAATATATTTCATATATTCTTTTCTCCATAATTAAAATATTCCATAAAAATATCATCTTCTCTTGTTATGGTTATTTTCGAAAAAACAAGGATAAAGATTCCAAGATTTGGATCTTCTTGAATTTATGAGATATACCTGTATTGCAAGAATACATATCTTCCATAATATCTTTTCAAGAAAATCAAGAAAATCTTTCTTTCCCTTATTCTTTCAAGATTTTCGAAAATATCATATAAATAACCAAGTGGGAGATTTTTTGAATTTAATGAGATAATCTTGTATTTCAAGAATACATATCTTCATTCCATAACAAAATTCAAAGAAAATCTTTCTCCCCTTTTATTCATATTTTTCGAAAAAAAAATGAGGAAAAATACTAACAAAATTTTATTTTATTTTTAAACACCTTTTTCAGTTATTGGACTTTATGTTTGGGCTACTTGAGGGGCCTTTTGGAGAATTAAGATTGGACATTCCAATGGATCTTGAATTATCAATATTGAGCCACAATATTATTCAAGCCCATAAATATTAATTAATCCCACTACATAATTAATATTGCACTATCTATCTTAACCCATATTACAGTCAATATGGCTCCCGGTTATTATTTCCCATGTTTAAGATTATCTAGCCCATTAATTAATTCAAGCCACTGAAATAGCTTTCCATTAATTAATATTTTTTTATCCTTGGTAAAGGAACAGTTCAACATTATTATCCATACCGGAAACTAGTTCCACTTGCAAGATTTGGTATGATAAAACTTATGAACCTCCCAAGGGGGCAAATCGAACAAGCGTACTTGCACACGATTCTCCGTATTAAATCTTAGCAATCGCATGTGACCAATAATATTGCCCAAGATATAAAGTATTGAATCTCGTTGATTCTCTACCCGTAATAAGTCAAAGCAATAATTACTAACCACACGCGATCCTATTTAAGGGACGAAGATTAAGAAATAACGAACCACTGAGGTCTAATTCTTCCTAGTTCAGTTCTGAAGAATTTGTCCTCCTGTAGGTCCTATTTAGTTCACTAGACATGCACTAGTGTAATCTCTTGGTAAAAACAAGTCAATCTGAGCTTTACACTTCAACCTTTCACGATGGATTTTTCATTTTCATCTAGGTCGTGAATAGTGTACTTTTGGTTACAAGGAACTGTTAATTTAATCTTCTGTGATCTGGTATCAGTAAATTAACTACAATGTAACACGTACTAATTATTGAATAGTTATGCAGTAAATATATGTAGAATTCGATGATATTTAAAGCATCAATGATAAATAATTTATTTCAGTAATTAAGACCGAAATTCAGTTTGATTATACAAAGTAAAAGCATACTTTCCAGTATAATCCCAACAATCTCCCACTTACACTCAAAGTCTGTTTTTAAGTATACTACAGCACATCTCGTGTAGTTCCTAATACGTGACATCTAATGTCACCTACACGAACCCAATAATATATCCCACTTATACTCAAAGCAGATTGGCTACGCACTTGACAACCATTCCTCCCACATGTCTCTTGAATGTTTCCAGAGGCAGACACTTTGTTAAAGGATTAACTAGGTTATCCTCCAATGCGATCTTAACCACCTCTTCATCTCCTCTCTTAACGATTTCTCGTCTAAGATTTCTTTCCTTCAGTGTGCTTGTTTGACTCGTGGACTCTTGGTTCCCTTGAATTTGCAACTGCCCCTCGCAAATATTGCTAGACAAATTCGGAATTCCATCCAAGTCCACTAAGAAGGTCTAGAGCCAAACTGGTTCCTTCACTGCTTCACAAGCAGCTACTTACCCGGCTTCCATGGTTGAGTCAGTGATGCATTTCTGCTTCACACTCGTCCATTTCATGGCTACACTTCCCAAATGAAAGCACACTAACTGGGGCAGATAGTTTTTGGAATCTATGTCTGATTGGAAATTCGAGTCTGTGTAGCGATGGGGATTAGACTATCTGACTGATAAACCAACATTCTATCTTGAGTTCTTTTCAGATACTTCAGAATGTTTTTAACTGTCGTCCAATATTCTTTTCCCGGGTTACTTTGATATCTTACCACCATGCCAACGGCAAAGCAGATATCCGGTCTCGTGCACAGCATTGCATACATAAGGCTTCCGACAGCCGAAGCATAAGGAATGTCTTTCATGTCATCTATCTCATTTTGTGTCTTAGGGCACATTTCCTTGGATAGATGGATTCCATGCCTGAAAGGTACGAAGCCTTTCTTGGAATCCTGCATGCTGAATCGCTTCAAGACAGTGTCTATATATGAAGCTTGCGATAAGCCTATCATCCTTTTCTTCCGATCTCGAGTGATCTTGATCCCAAGGATGTGTCTGGCTTCCCCTAAGTCCTTCATATCAAACTATTTTGAAAGCCATGCCCTTACGTCTGATAACACCTTTACATTGTTCCCGATGAGCAGAATGTCGTCTACGTATAGTACTAAGAATACCAATGCAGTTCCGACACGCTTTTTGTACAGACAACTTTCGAACTCGTTTTGATCAAACCCATAAGACTTTATTACATGATCAAAACATTGGTTCCAAGCTCTGGATGCTTATTTGAGTCCGTAAATGGACTTCATGAGCTTACAAACTAAGTGTTCTTGGCCTTTTTCAATGAAGCCTTGGGGTTGTTGCATATAGATTTCTTCATCAAGACTTCCGTTAAGGAAAGCCGTCCTGACATCCATTTGCCAGATTTTAAAGTCGAGATGTGCAACAATCGACAAGAGAATTCGGATGGACTTGAGCATTGCTACAGGTGAAAAGGTTTCCTCATAGTCGATCCCTTCTTTCTGAGTATAACCTTTCACCACGAGCCTTGCCTTGAAGGTTTTCACCTTCCCGTCCGGTCCTCTTTTTCTCTTGTATACCCACTTGCAACCAATGGGTTTGACCCCATTAAGTGGTTCGACTAGCTCCCACACTCTGTTATGATCCATAGAACTCATTTCGGCTTTCATTGTTGTTTGCCAAGAAACCGCATCCTTGTCTTGGATTGCCTCGTCGTATGTCCATGGGTCTGATTTGTCTTGTCCGGGAATCAAGTCCAAGGACTCTCCTATCCCCATGAATCTCTCGGGCTGTCTCACAACCCTCCCACTACGATGAGGTTTCGATTGTGTAAGTGTGTCGTTTGGTATGTCATCTTATGCTGGTTAGCAATGAGGTTAGCCCCTTAGCTCATTTAAGGTAATCTCATACGGGTCTTCTTTTCGTTCATATAGCCTTCTTCCAAAAATCTAAAGTGGGTGCTTATTACCACCTTTTGATCTTCGGGACCATAGAACATACACCCTTTTGTTCCCTCGGTGTATCCTATAAACAACCTTAATTCTGATCAAAGGATCCAATTTTCTGGCTTCCTTGTCCAACACGTAGGCCGGACACCCCCAAATTCTCATGTGTCTCTAAACCGGGCTTGCCTTGGGTCCACAATTCTTTGGGAGTTTTGGGAACCAATTTGGATGGCACCAAGTTCAGAATGTGAGCCGCTGTTTCCAAGGCATGACCCCAGAACTACTTGGGTAGATCCGCATAACTCATCATTGATCTAACCATTTCTAAAAGAGTTATGTTTCTTCGCTCTGCAACCCCATTTTGTTGAGGGGTTCCGGGTGCAGTTAGCTGGGATTCAATCCCTTCATCTGACAAATAGTTCAAAAACTCATCGCTGGTACTCGCCTCCACGATCGGATCGTAGAGACTTGATACGTTTTTCCCTATGATTCTCTGTTTGAGCCTTAAATTCTTTGAATTTCTCAAAGGTCTCAGATTTATGCTTCATAAGGAAAATATAACCGTACCTTGAGTAGTCATCAATAAAAGTGACGAAATACTCATAACCTCCTCTTGCTTTGGTTGACATTGGACCACATACGTCTGTGTGAACGATTTCTAACACTTCTTTGGCTCTATTCCCCTTGGCTCCGAATGCCCTCTTGGTCATTTTACCATCCAAACATGATTCGCAGGTTGGAATTGGTTCAACTTGGAGAGACTCCAGTGAACCGCCTTCTACCAACCTTTGGATCCTCTTTGGATTAATATGTCCCAATCTTAGATGTCATAGAAGTGTCTCGTTCACGTTTGATGAGCGTTTTCTTTTATCTAAAGCTTGATTGATGTGTTATAGGATGCATTTCGTGAGTGGTGTGCCGCTATTAATTGTATAGAGATTGTCCATCAATGTCCCATATCAGAGATACACTCATCATTTCAAGAAATGATGTCATTCTTATTAGAAGAAACTAAGTATCCATTAAATGAAATTTTAGAAACCGAAAGTGAATTCTTTCTAGAAGCGGGAACATAAAGAACATCTCTTAAAATTAAAACTCTATCTTCAAAAGACAGGGTGCACTTCTCCCATCGCTCAAATTTGCCACTCTCGTAGCATCGCCCAGTGTGATGAGGATCTCATCGCCACTAAGTTTCGGGTCACTAGGACCTCAGAACGTGAAACATACATGGTCAGTAGATCCTGTATCAACTACCCACGAATGAGAAGTATACGCCGTTAAACAAGTTTCAACAACTAGTGCGTGAGAATTACCTTTCTTTCCGTCCCTTTTGGGGTTGGAACAGGCAAACCTCCATTGTCCTCTTTCACCACTTGACTTAAGCACTTCCTCTTTGGATTTTCCTTGACACCACCGGCATTCCTCATCTTACCATTGCCTTTGGCAACAGTTGAGTTTGATTGCTTATGGGTTTTGGTCCTCTTCTTTTTCTTGCCTTCCTTTGGCCTAGAAGATGAAGAAGGACCACTTGTCGTCAAAGCTTGAGTTTGGTGCCCCATCAATATCTCTGCCGAGACCAAAGCTTGCAACAAATCAGCTAGCCAGGCCAAAATGCTCAAAAAATTTTGGGCAGAGAGTGAAGTACCAAATTCATTTGAGTCTCCAGATTATAATCTGCACTCAGAACCTCAAGTTTGTTCAGATGGGCCATCAATTTTGAGGACGTAATCCCTTGCGGGTTTGCCCTCCACCATTTTCAGCGACGACATCTCTCGCAAGGTGATCCGATGAGTCCCGCATTTTTGACTCGTCAGTTGGCTCATCTGATTTTGGTGTGTCAAGAATTCACTTGTGTTTTTGTGCAGTTAAGACAATTATAATTTTTTGTTTCCAATCAATATAGTTTTCATACTTATTCTATTGACTTTAAGTATAATGAACAGTGGATTAAAAGGTTGCGACATGATGAACTGAAATAAATAACTATATGCGTAAGCACAGATATATCACAAGGTTCGATCACACGCATCATATTAAAATCTCAAAAAAATATGAACATGCATCAGCCAACATCTCAAAACAGTTTAAATAAGCCATGTGGGTCATTATTTAAACACATTCAAGCAGGTTACAAACAAGAACAGTTACAAACCTTTAATACTAGATTAATAGTTGGCTCCCACTTGACCAATATAAAATTGACAGGGACTTCGGGGAAGTATGTGCATATCAATTTTATACCTAAGTAATAACCATGATTAAATACAGAATTATTATTTCGCTTTGAACGAGCCTCGTGGGGAGGGTCATCGTCACCACTAGTAATAATTCACAATCATCCATTTGGAATTTATTCATGTGAATGCTATCTTTTGACTGTCTCGTGGGGGGAATTTCTCCAAAAGAATCCACAAATAAATAAATCATGGAGGTCAAAATTAATTCAATTTTATTATCCATAAAATTGTCAATTAATTATTTAAGCATACTTAGTAATTTTCGAAAGTGAGATTTTTCAAAACATTTTCTCATGCATCGCAAATTTAAACACAATTTAAATAAGCATAAAATAATGCATAAACATCAAGACAAAAAATTAAACATATTGGGCACATATATTCAATTGTCACGGTTAATTTTGTCATGTCTTGATCTCGAGAAATTGTCTTCTTTGCCTTCATCGTTCGTCTCGAAAGGTTCGACACGTCTAGTGATGTCGCCCGACCGGCTATGTGGTCGGAGTGCTATCTTACACTCCCGGCCGTGTCGTCGGTGCCCGTAAGCGTCTGTACAGCGGCCTTGCCGCCGCGCCGGTGCTTGTTGCTTTCGGCAGATCTCGGCGGGTCGCGACGCCGCGGATCTGTCTTGCGCGAATTTTACCTCACCCCAGCGTCGCCCTCGGCGATATCACCCCGCCCGCAAGCCCATCCTCTCTTCAGCTTCGCCAGACCGCGCCTGCCCGCGCCCACGTCTTACTGGTTGATCGCGCCTTTCGCCCGCCCGACATCCGCGTCGTAGCGTCTTCCCGAAATGCGTTTAGCGACGACCTTCGCCACGCCTTGCGGATCCCGTCTTTTAATTCTTCGTCTCCGCCTCCGCCTCCATTTCCTATCCGGTTACAATTTATTTACAAAAATAAATAAACCTAGATCTAGATTAGTCTATTACATTGATCAAATCAAACAAATTCTAATCTACTCGTGGATTTTCTCACGAGGCAAAACGAATTCGAACGAATCGAATTAAAAAACCACAATTTATATGCATGCATAAATAAACACATTAAATTCCATGACAATTGGATACCTGCAAAAAAGATCTAGCAATTCTACTATTCAATTTCAAATTTAATGAAAACGAATTAAATTACAATTTAAAATTCAGAGCCCGAAACCGAGGCTCTGATACCAGTTGTTGGGGAATTAATTACACGGATCTATTCGGGATGAATATTTAAATACAAATTTAATTCTAACAATTATTACTAGAATGAATTAATCCTATATTAATTCAAATAATAATTCAACAACAAATCATGCATATAAACAGTTCACATAAATCCTACGCATGCGGAATTGCTACGGGTTTACGTGAACTAACCTCTTGGAGTGACAATGGTCTCGTCGATAAAAACACACCAAAAAGCCTTCCCAAGTATTCCCTAGTCCTTGCTCGTCAATCCGGTGGAAGGAAGCTCGCGAACAATTAGCAAAAGGGAAAATA
The DNA here is from genome assembly GCA_037126765.1 of Stenogyne calaminthoides. Lineage (NCBI taxonomy): Eukaryota > Viridiplantae > Streptophyta > Magnoliopsida > Lamiales > Lamiaceae > Stenogyne > Stenogyne calaminthoides. Next base: position 13,798,355 of record JBBCBC010000012.1, on the reverse strand, counting down.
AAAATTTGTTGCACCACCTTTGTGGATTTACAAATTTTTCCAGCACGTGGAATTGTACACTCACAATTGACGTTTTTCGAAAATACACAATCTGTCGACGTTTCAAAATATTTGATATCTTATCGATGCTGATATTTTTCCAAAAAACTAATTTTCGTGTTCTTCTGGGAATGAAACATTCATCCCCTATTTATAGAGAGGTGGTGGCCGATTTTTCATCATGGAATAGGGAGGAAAAATCTTTTCTTGATCTTCAAGAAATCTTGAATGTATTTCATATATTCTTTTCTCCATAATTAAAATATTCCATAAAAATCCCATCTTCTCTTGTTATGGTTATTTTCGAAAAAACAAGGATAAAGATTCCAAGATTTGGATCTTCTTGAATTTATGAGATATACCTGTATTGCAAGAATACATATCTTCCATAATATCTTTTCAAGAAAGTCAAGAAAATCTTTCTTTCCCTTATTCTTTCAAGATTTTCGAAAATATCATATAAATAACCAAGTGGGAGATTTCTTGAATTTAATGAGATAATCTTGTATTTCAAGAATACATATCTTCATTCCATAACAAAATTCAAAGAAAATCTTTCTCCCCTTTAATTCATATTTTTTGAAAAAAAAAATGAGGAAAAATAGCAACAAAAATTTATTTTATTTTTAAACATCTTTTCAGTTATTGGACTTTATGTTTGGGCTACTTGAGGGGCCTTTTGGAGAATTAAGATTGGACCTTCCAATGAATCTTGAATTATCAATATTGAGCCACAATATTATTCAAGCCCATAAATATTAATTAATCCCACTACATAATTAATATTGCACTATCCATCTTAACTCATATTACAGTCAATATGGCTCCTGGTTATTATTTCCCGTGTTTAAGATTATCTAGCCCATTAATTAATTCAAGCCACTGAAATAGCTTTCCATTAATTAATATCTTTTTATCCTTGGTAAAGGAACGGTTCAACATTATTATCCATACCGGAAACTAGTTCCACTTGCAAGATTTGGTATGATAAAACTTATGAACCTCCCAAGGGGGCAAATCGAACAAGCGTACTTGCACACGATTCTCAGTATTAAATCTTAGCAATCGCATGTGACCAATAATATTGCCCAAGATATAAAGTATTGAATATTGTTGATTCTCTACCCGTAATAAGTCAAAGCAATAATTACTAACCACACGCGATCCTATTTAAGGGATGAAGATTAAGAAATAACGAACCACTGAGGTCTAATTCTTCCTAGTTCAGTTCTGAAGAATTTGTCATCCTGTAGGTCCTATTCAGTGCACTAGACATGCACTAGTGTAATCTCTTGGTCAAGACAAGCCAATCTGAGCTTTACACTTCAACCTTTCACGATGGATTGTTCATTTCCATCTAGGTCGTGAATGGTGTACTTTTGGTTACAAGGAACTGTTAATTTAATCTTCTGTGATCTGGTATCACTAAATTAACTACAATGTAACATGTACTAATTATTGAATAGTTATGCAGTAAATATATGTAACATTCAATGATATTTAAAGCATCATTGATAAATAATTTATTTCAGTAATCAAGACCGAAATTCAGTTTGATTATACAAAGTAAAAGCATACTTTCCAGTATAATCCCAACAGAATCGTGTGCGAGTACATATTGCGTGATTTGTCCCCTTGGTGGGCTCAGAAGTTTTATCATACCAAATCTTACAAGTGGAAATTTATTTCCGGTATGGATAATAATGTTGAGTTGTCTTTACTCCAAAGACAAATATATTAATTAATATAAAGTTTTTCAGTGGCTTAATTAATTAATGGACTAAATAATTTTAAACACGGGAAATAATAATCGGGAGCCATATTGTCGTAATATGGATTAAGATGGATAGTTCAATATTAATTTTATAGTGGAGTAAATTAATATTAATGGGCTTGAATAATATTTTGGCTTAATATTAAAGTTTCATAGCCCATTGGAGGTCCAATCTTAATTCTCATAAAGGCCCCTCAAATAGCCCAATATAAGTCCAATTAATGAAAATGAGAAGAAAATATTATTGCCCTATTTTTTCCTCATATTTTCGAAAATTATGGGACAAAAAAGGGGAAAGATTTTCTTGATTTTCTTGAAAAGATTTTTATGGAAAAAGATATGTATTCTTGCAATACAAGATTATCCTATAAATTCAAGAAATAAAATCTTGTCTTCTTGTGCATTGAATTTTTCGAAAATTCTATAGATAAGGGAGGAAGAGATTTTTTGTGATTATTATGGAAATAAAATATATGAGATATATTCAAGATTGTATCTTGGGAAGATTCACAGAAATTTTCCATAACCCTATTAGGGCACAAATTTTCGTCCACTCCCTACTCTATAAATAGGGGATGAATTTTTCATCCCCAACACAATTTCATGTGCTGGAAAAATTAGAAATCCACAAAGGTGGTGCAATAATTTTTTATTTTCTCCTTTATTAAAATTGTTCGTGAGAATCCTTCCACCGAATTACGTCTGTGGACGTGGGACATATTTGAGAAGGCATTTTGGGTTGATCCATCGTCTCAACGGTTGTCACTCCAAGAGGTATGTAATCTCGTAACTCCTAGATTCCGCATGTTTAGAATTTATGTGAATTAGGTGTACGCATGTTGTTGTTGCTTATTTAATTATTATGTTGAATTAATTTAGGATTGATTCATGTTAATAATTAATTGATTAATTTAAATATGTATTTAAATACACCTCGAATAGATCTGGGCACCCCATATTTCCCAACACTACCAACTTCAAACCTGCCCACTCACCTTCACCATCTATGTTTTCGTCAAATATTATATCATCTAGTAGTCTTTCTCCACTTGATTCTGAACCACTGAAATCAGAATCAGTACCACTATCAGAGACTAAGACATCTTCAGTGACTACTACTTCATTGCCCTGCGTCTTCCTCTAATTAGCTTCTGAAGAACTAAGTCACTTTCAGGTTCTTCCTCTTGACGCATCCAAACCCTAATATCACTAAACCCTAATATTATTGAAAATCAAACCCTAAACCCTAATATCACTATAATCGAACACCCAACACTGAAAATCGAACCCTAAACCCTAATAAATAATGAAAATCGAAAGCCCAAGAACTTTTATCACTATACCCGAACACCCAACACAAAATCCACAAAAACTTGAATAAGAATAAAAAATATAGATACTTACCATAATCCACAACTAGGCTTGGATTCCCCGACCCGCGAGGATCTGCCCCGATCGAGGCAGGGAATCCCCGCGAAAATTCCTCGTGGGGCGGGGATGGGGAATTTTTTTTCCCCGAAGGTCGGGGCGGGGCCCGGGATAGCATTCCCCGCCCCGCGGGGATCCTTGCCCCGTTCCCCGTGGGGCCCCAATTTTTTATAATTTAAATTAATATACATATATATATAATTATATATACACATATATAATTAAATAATAAGTTTTCAAATTTTAAACCCTAATCTTGAAATTATAGTTTACTAATATATATAATATTGAAATTATTTATATTTTTTTGATGAGGAGCTTGACATGGATGCACGTGAAACAGAGATTTGAAGTTTTTTAATTATGGGAGAGAACAAATGAGATGAACAATAAAGTATTTTTAATTTTTATTTATGTTGTATGCTTAATTTTATATTTCGAATTTTTGTTGATATTGAACTATTTTTAAATTTTTATTGATGTTGTTTAATTTGTATTTTGAATTTTTATATTCGTATTAAAATTGTGAAAATTAAATTAAAAAAAAAAAAGAGGCGGGCAGGGGATTCCCCGAATCCCCGCGGGGATGAAATTCCCCGGTGGGGCGGGAAATGGGGCCAATTTATTCCCAGAATGGTTCGCGGGCACTAATACACATTTGGGCTTGGACAGCTGTAAAAAATGACCTTGGAGAGCGGTTATAACCGCTCTCCATGTAATAAATTGTCCAAGCTTGGATACCGATAAAAAAATTTTGTCCAAGAAATCAAGATTTGGACGGCGGTTTTCAACCGCTTTTTGCAGAAGGGGCTTGGAAATGTTAATAAACTTAATTGTCTAAGTTAAATTTTTTTAAAATTTCGTTTATTATGTTACATAGACATCGGTTATTAACCGCTGTCCAATATCTTTTTTTTTAATTATTAATTTATATTTTAAAAATCCTATAATAAAACTATAAACCAAAACTTATATATACGTCAATTAATACCATATACCATAAACCAAAAATCCTATAATAAAACCATAAATCACATATATATATACCAAAACATCAAATAAATTAATAAACATACACATCATGAAATAAATAAACATACAATCATAAACATATGTCCAATACACCAAAAACATGAAATATATATCATCACAAATATATAATTTAATTACATGCTACCAATATTTCAAACAAATTTCACTCAATATCGTATGAATATAAGAATCGATTGTAAAGGTACCCCGTCCAATCGTTTTTCTATTTCTCCAGTCTTTTCTTAGAGTAAGACTTGAGCTCACGTTCATAGACAAACTGCAAACAACGAATCAATCAATATAGTATGAATTTTTATTCAATCAATAATAATTTAAATAAATCGATAAATTAACTTACATTGAGAGGAATGTTCGTTAGAGAAGCGCGGATTATATCTTCAATAAAGCAACACACAAAATGTCCACAATGGTCATTATCTCGTTGCCTCGGAACCTGTTAATTAACAATTATAATCACGTATTACAATTATGATTTCTTTCTATTAGTTTGATAATTTACTAAATTAAATTTACCTTAATGTTAATCAAGTTCACTTTATTTAACTTAGATCTTGAACCTTGACTCTGAAGGCGACTCCGATACATCGTCATCACACTATTATTATTATAATTAAAAAATAAAAATAGATTAAATATGCATAATTTTAAAAGTAAAACGAATCATTGTATAGAATATTAAAAATGAACTTACGGCTTCCATATATATGAAACGAGATCGAGGCGATTTGAATAAACTCCATCCCGAAGTGGGTCCATAAAATACACACTTAATGTATTCATGTGTATGGCGACCCAAAGACCCAATGGTTCCTATATTATATTGAGAATATTAAAATTAAGCGCAAATTTAGCATATATATGTGCAAATATTATAAACATGAATACAAATTTTAATCTAAATGTTTATCACTCACCCCACATTTGTTGGCGAAAAAATGAGATGATCGCTCCTAGTTTAATTCAAAGATATGATTAACTAACCTATCAATGGTCTCAGACCCTATCACCCATTATGCAAGACACTGGGGGGAGACGAAGAGTACATTCCACTTGCTCGGTTATCTCGGAGAGATATACCTCACCCAAATATCTTTAACCAACATATATACGCTTAATTAATATTTAAAAGAAAATTAAACTATCTGAGAAAGTGAATATTGAGAATTAGTAAACACATACCGAGGTAAAGGGCTATGATGGTTGCACTCAACCACTTTCGTCATTCAAGACTTCACAAGACATGTTCCTCATCGACGAATTCTTGGAAAGTATTCTCGATGCAAGTGAGCAAGCATGGGAACCGTGGACGATCTCGAAAGCATTAGGCGATACCATCCGGTGCACCCTAGACCGTACATGATCATCGTGATCTAAGTCTCCGATCATGGGATAACCAAGTCTGAGCGCTTGATGGAGTCCTCGTTCTCCCCCCCGATTCGTCTCACGACACCCCCCGATTTCTCTTTAGCCTTTTGTGGTGATTTCTTCCGAGGCATTTGTGGTGTCGGCAGATTCTACAATTAATTTGCAATATTATTTAGAACCACAAATAAGATAATGAACTTTAATAACATATATTTTACCCTCATGGTCTTTAGAGACCAAGTTGCTCGGCCATTCGATGTAGTGCCCGGCCGATGTTCGATTTGTGATGGCTTCATCGATTGGTTTTGCACCGTGAATCCTCTTGTCCGACACGGGTACATCGAGTGTGACCCTCACGAAACCGGGAGTGATGGGATGACCATGAATCATTCCATGGGAGTTGTGCAACGTTCTGTGGGCTACCAACCGTCGGGATCCTCCAAATAAAAGGTAGCAAAAAAGGTCGTTGGTCATTGAATAAGGTATTTAGTTAGAAAATTTTAATACACTAGTCTTTAATTAAAACAAATGTGAGACATGCATATCGATATCCGAGAGACGTTTTGAAGTGCCTCAATAAAAAGTCGTCCCTAGGGTTAGGCGAAAAACATAGCATTAGCGACACTATGTTCTGACTTGCTCCACTCTACGACATTACGTGGCTCATTCTTCTCTCGGACCTCAAAACGTTCCACATCTTTTAGACAACTTGACAACTTTGTTCCATTAGTATACCCACCATATTCATGGCTTGAAGACCGGTGTCATTTCTAAAGATGTCTTAAATCACGCCATATCCGACACTCCGTGGCGGCAAGGATGCTCTGGTGACCCATAGCCGAATCCAAACAGATCATCGGGGCGAACATGCGGATGTCGTCGAGGCGTCATGGTGCGAGATAGATGCTCTGAATCACAAAAACAAAAAATTATTATTTAATTATTTGTTTATAAATAATAGTTTGTAATTGAAAGATAAATTAATGGATAGATTACCACTTTACCCGATGATCGTTGTGCCTTTGGGATCGTGAATATTCCCGTCTCGACCCTTTACGGTAGTCCGAAATAATTAAAATGGGTAACAATAGGCTCACTCTCTCCAAATTTTTTTCTTCTTTCTTCTTTTTCTACGATAGTGATGAAGCGTGTCCCTTTATTAGATATATTAAAAGTGAATATATAAAAAAAAATTAAAAGTTAGGATTTTGATCTCACCATATTTTCTCTTATTCGTGCATAACCTTTGTTCGATCCACGATATCGCGCCTCCATCGACTTGGCTTGATCGTGATTTTTATTACTCGATTCTACAAGATTATAATAGAAATATGATAAACCTTTGAAAAACTTAGGGCATTATAAATTGAGGAAATGACATTGATCAATTTTTTCGAAATCATCCTCCATAGCTCGCTCATAAACTCCTCCAAATATGGAGCCACCATAGGGCTATTACGTCTGTGGGAGGTGACTAGTTGAGTAAAGACCAGATCCGGATCTCGTGTGTTACTTCTCAACCAAGTCCAGAAAATTCTTGGCCATTACTCCGACTTGCGACAATATTTTTTCTTCTTCTTTGCGTGGTCAAGACCTCTTAATGTAGTCTATACGCATATAACATAACAATTTAGTAAATTTAAGGGTCATACTACAACTTTCAATAAATATATAATTAACATACCGTAAGCTCGTCTCATAATCTTTCCTTCAAAGGAGTCAGTTTGGGCTACGCCGATCCTTGGTGGCAAAGACGATAGGGATCACGCTCCGATTGCGGCTCAATGTAGAAGGACAACGACTCACTCTCTTTTCCTATTATGCATGTCCAAACTCATTGAACGATAACTGCAATAACATAGTATTTAATTAGATTCAACGATCAATCAATATATTTATCGATTTCAAACTGTTCAATTGTAATAAAATTACCTGAAGTGTTTTCCCCTTGCTACTAGCTCTCTTAATAGATGACATGGTGACTATACCGAAAGCACGCTTCTCCCGGAGCTGCTAGTGGTGGTGGGAACATCGGTGTCACTCTCTCAAGTCATCGGGATCTTTGTCGATCATATGCACCATGATCATATGCGCCATGATCTCCATCAGAATATCCATCATCATCTCCATCATCTCCGGGATATGGCAAACGAGACATGATCCTGTAAAGCAGAAGAAACATACACCAACATGATATATATAGTTTCAAACCTGAAAAAAGAAAAAGATGTTTACATAGTTTCACTGTGACACTTAACCTACAAGTATTGAGAATCATCTTCTAATCCCAACATTCCTGATAAAGAAAGCTTCTGATATCATAGAATTTACAATTTTTAATTTGAAATCTTGAATAATAACCTAAAGGGAACCCATCTTTAGAATGAAAAGAACAAACAATCATAACAATAACTAGATTAATTGTACAAATAATATGGCGGATTTTGAAGTTCAAACATGTATAAGATTAATTCAGTTAAAATCAAGAAGACAAATAATATAACTACTGACTCAAACCCATTGGTCACTCAAATAATTGGTGCAAAGTGTACTGTATAATTTGTGCATACCTATTAGTAATATTTAATGAAAGTAATCAGTATTGCAAAAGTGTAACATATATATAGAGAGAAAAAGTATTTGCCCACTTTTTAATAAAAAAAAGTATCACTTTTAAAGTAAAACTATCATTTTCAAAAAGAAAACATACTGTTACATTTTACATCTGAATATAGTTCTTTCTTTTTTGTTTTTAAAAAGTGACTCTCACTTTGCAATACCTGATTTCTTAATCAAATGCACACCTATTAAAAAAAGAATCTTAAAATACGTCATATACCATTAATCAATGCTACATATATTTTAGAATTGCATGACCAAGCAATAATAAATTTTAAAAAATAAGAGTAGAGGAAAATTATCAATAATTAACCTTGAACCTGCAAAATCAAAACTAATTTGTAACAATTATTATATCTGAAAACACTTAAATAAATCTATATAAAATGACTTTCAGATAATTATACGATATGATTTATGAAGTTATGATGCTTATCAGAATCATATTTCAAACAAAATGAGGCATAAATTAATGCTACTTATTACAAGATTATACGACCTTCAACTTGCGAAGAGGATAATAGAAGAAGCTTCGGCGAACTTGTGTCCTTTAACCTTCCTTCAAAGTATGAAACAAAAAAGATAATTATGTTTTAAATATTACCTAGGAGACAGACGGTGCGATTTAGCACGATGCGACACAGGGGTAGCGACGGACGGAAAGCTAGGCGGCGGCGGCGGCGGCGGTAGGAGAGCTTGGCAACAAGGTGACGGCGGCGGCGGTAGGGGAGGACGCGCGGCTGATGGTTCGATTTGGGGGAGAGGGAGGAGGAGGCTAGGGCTTCGATATATATCAATTGGTTCGCGATTTGGGTGTGTATATATATTAATTATCCGAACACTTGGACAGCGGTTTGGAACAGCTGTCCAAACTATTCCCTTGGACAGCGGTTCAAAACCGCTGTATAAACACTTGCACAGCGGTTCTCAACCGCTTTCTAAGTGTTAAACTTGGACAGCGGTTTTTAACCGCTGTCTATTCTTTTTTTTTTAATTAAAACCGCTCTCCAAGCTATACTGTTTGAAAAAAGGGATGTCCAAGTGCAGCTGTGCAAGCTCAAATGTGTAGTAGTGGGGGATTCCCCGCCCCCGCCCCGAATTTCGCGGGGATGGGGATGGGGAGTTGTCCCCTGGCCCCGCCCCACCCCGTTGCCAAGCCTATCCACAACTCCATATTTAAACAAATTCTTCCTTCGCAACATTGAGGGCGCATTGGATTGTGACCAACTCGACCGATTTTTTTGGAATTTTAGGATTTTCTGGTGATTTTCCCTCTTTTTTTCTCTCATACAGCGACAAATACTCACACACGTTCACTATGTGTGTTTGTGTGTGTGTTACTTTGTTTTAAGGATTATTTTAGTTTAGTTTTGGTTTTAGTTTTTAATTAATTCGTTAAGACACATTAAGGTTTAATACATATTAATTATATGTTAAACAGTCTCTGTTTTGCGCTTAACGAGGGTCCGTTAGAGGCCGTCTATTTTTTGGACTAAAAATGCAAGTTTAGTTAAACAGTGGGACTAAAATTGACGAAAATAATCTTACAGGACTAATTTGGCAGAGGTGGGACTAAATTGAAAACATTGTGTGGTTCGTGGGACCAAAAGTGCAAAAAACTCGAAATTAAACTTAGAGTTTGGTCTTGGCTAGGTGCAAGGAATGTATTAATGGGTAATTGTTTATCTCGAATTGGCTGGGAGATCCTTTTTCTTGCTTGGCTAATTAATTCTGTAAAGTGTTATGGGTGAGTACCCTTGTACTCAATGGTAATAAAATCTATTTTTGCTGTTCAAAAAAAAAAAAGATCAAATAAAATATCAACATTGTCGTCATCATTCACTTAAATTTTGGCATCCTCTTTTCTACGGAGTGAAGTACACAATTTCACTATAAATCAAGTGTGTCTACACTTGTTCAAACATGCACATAAAATTTTGGCAAAGTGAATAGGATTTCTATTTCGTCGAGATCGGCCAAAACACAAACATACTCAAATGAAAAAAAAAATATACAACTAGATCCGTCGAGTGTAAATGTTAGGGATGTAGGAAATGAAGAAATAAAAAATGGAATTAAAGATATGAAAAATAAAGTAAAGGAGATCCGTGGAGATCGGCAAGATATAAAGTGATTTATAATGGAGAAATAAGAAAGTGCATGTTAAATGTTCATACTGTTGTTGTATCGATTTGAAGAAGAAGAAGAAGAAGGTAGAAGACCGTGCATGAGGATTTGAATTGGGGAAAGAAGGTGATGGGATAACTTCACTCTTTAAATCGTAGTGCAACGTAATATATAAATGTGTCGATGCATTTTTATATATAAATGTGTAAAATCTTGAACACTCCAAAATAACAGTCTTATTATGTGCAATTGATGCACGGATTTACTCGCCCCAACTTTATCCATGCATTCACAGAACATGTATAATATATTTAATGGGTCAAATATTTTTTTAAATGGATCATTATGTTGCATGAGTGCACAGTACACTTGGGTGCACAAGAAACTCAATCTTGCAAAATAAAACGGTGAAATGTTTCACCACCAACATTTCAAATCTCGTCATACATTCAAAATTATATGACTAAATTATTTAAATGATTATCTAAACCAATAAATAATTATATTAATTTTACCATTTGTATTTTGAAATTATGACATGATTAATTCTCCTAAATTGAATTAATAATCAATTATCAATAAGTATCACTATACTTAGAGATAAGGCTATGATAAAATCTGGTACATTTACGCGCATCCCAGCAGAAACGAGACTTGGGACACTCAAAGAAAAGAACTTTCACCCACCTTAATCACTGATGAGACAATATCAATTATAGATGACAAAATCTAGTATGAAAATTTTCATACATGAAAAAATTTTAATTTGCAACCAAATTTTGTAATTAGTGAAGGTAAGACAAAATTGAGTGGTTCATAATTCACTCGGCCCAAATGATTCATGGTTCACCCGGCCCGAATAGATCATAATTTATGATTCATTATTTAGTGTTTAGAGTGTAGATGGTTAATTTAGGGTAATTTTATAAATTTTCATACATGAAAATTTTCACACTAAACCTACTCATTATAGATATATGTACAATGAAAATACACATAATAAAATTTTAAAAAATTCAAGGATACACTGAAAATGTAACAGATGATATCATTCCACACTGAATAGGATTTCTATATTGCGACATATCACAATAAATAGAAAGTGGGTTTATTAACAAAGTTACTATGTACAAGTGAATTAGAGAAACACAACACTAAAACCATCATTAATAGCACATGTCAGTAAACAACCATCATCACTTTCATCGATGGTTCTTAATTTGCAACGAAATGGTACCTTGAATCCACGTAGCTCTCAACGTCCCAAAGGAAAGAACCGAAAGTCACAGCTTCCAAAACAAGTCGTCTCAGACCACCAAAGCTGATCGTGATCACTTCATCTTTCGAGGAATCAATGGTTCCTTCGGGTGAAATTACTATCTCGGGCATACCAAATAATGCTTCAGTATGTTTCTCAATGATACTGATGGCCTCTTTAGATCTAATGGATGCATATTTGTGAAGTGTCTCTCCATCGAACGACATAACATAAGTCCTCAGTCTGGACGGCTTTACCCCTTCAAAATCAACACCAGAGGACCAAGAGACTTCTGGATGGGGTGGTTTCTCCTCCTCTATAACTTGCTTGGTATCGTCTTCTTGATTAAAGATACCCTGGGGAAGGACTTTCATAGTCTTCTCTAATTGAAATCTTTGGTCAACCCGTTTAAGGAAATAACCGTACATTACGGAAGCAGCATAAACTTGGCCAACCCTAAGTTTGCTTATTTGAGCAACCGAGTTGGGATCGCCAAGCTTACTTCCAAGAATGAGAGACAGGTGATTTTGAATCATATCATAAGCTTCGGGAGAGTGGAGTAGCTCGAGTTTATCTTCTTTGTTTGGCCAAGAATCCACACGACCAGAACCATACGGTGCAATTGTGGGAATCAAGGGGACACTGGCATCCATGAATTTCTGGACCACCAATGCATATAATATCTCTTCCAAGGCCTTTCTCCTCTCGTTGGCTTTAACCTCTGCAATTCTCCTGAAACCGAAAGAAGAACATCAAACAATTAACCCTTAGGCTCCATTTGGATGGATGATTTAGAAATCCATGGATTTCACACACAAAGCATACTCTTCAATGGATTTACAAATACTTAGATTTGAGAGTTTTGGAAAAAGAGTGAAGGTGGAAAGGGGGAAGGGGTAGAGATGAGGAGATTTCACAAATGACTAGGTTTTGATGAGGATTTGAAATCCCTCCATTTTAAACTAAACTCTTAAATCTAAGTATTTGTAAATCCATTGGAGAGTGATAATTTGTGTATGAAATCCATGGATTTCAAATTCATCCATCCAATTGGAGCCTTAGCATAACAAACATAATACTTCAAGAATGAGTAATTGAGGTATTTCATTAAAAAAGATAAATGGAAAGAGAACCCACAACCCGGGTTTGAGGTATAAAACCACCATTACAACAACTATAAGCCAACTATCACATTTTTCAATACATCCAATTCCCTCTCCTTACACTTTACTATATTTAAACCATAACCCACATTCATTACGGTCACACCCAACAACAATATAATAATACAATATCATTCACTCTTACACATTGGTTTGTCAAAAATTTAATCCACCCCTACTAAAAATCCCAAGACAAATACCCACCTTACTATTTATCAAGATTTCAAAATCCCTAGATTTCAAAAATCTATTTTTAAAATCACTTAAAACCCAACAAACATCACCTAAGGTTCTAGCATCAGCCGAAATCAAACAAGGCCTAAACCCACAGCAAAAAGCCAAAATTGATGAAGGCCAAAAGTGGACCCTAAGTTCATCTTAAGGCCCAAGAAATAATCGATGAACATAAAATTCAAAAAGTCCAAACAGAAAGCAAAATGCCAGAATCCAAGGTAACACTCATTTTTCAGACAAGAACAACTTTCTCGAAGCTTAGCAATCCAAAATTCTCATGCTTTATTAGACCAAAACCAGTATGTTTAACAGCATCTTAGCAAAGCAAAAACCATGGATCTCATCATACGTTGAGGCAGTTATCTGCAAACTATAAGTTACCTGTATAACACAAGGTCAGTTCCAGATGCAGATTGTTCTTCCTTCTCTTTCTCTGCATCATGGTCGGTTTGAAGCTGTTCAAGTTGCTGTTCTACAGCAGCAGGGACAAGATGTGGGTGGCTTACTAATATCTGAGACAGAAATTGTCCAATTGGAGACTCTAGTTTAAGTGGAGCAATACGAGTTTCCGAACTGCCGGAATCAGAAGGCTGCATAGACGCTCTGATCGGGGCGTGCCTTTTGCTCAGAAAGCCGGCTTTTCTCTTGCTCATCTTCAGGTGAGCAGTTGACGCACGCTGAAATTTACAGTCCCCAGTAAAAATAAGTTACAGAAGCGATTCACAACCGCCACTTTAACAAAACAATTAATACTATCAAACTAATACCTTTTAATGTAACAACTAATACTTTTTTTAAAAATACACAAAATGCAAACCAGTTCTCGGTAAAACTGGTTTACATAAGACTTTTCCATACACCAAATACAAACTGCAATGGTCTTCAAAAATATAATCACAATTTTTCAACAAAAAATAAAGCAGTAAGCAACAAAAGGCCTAAAAACAAAAATCCCAAACTAGCATAGTTTCAACAAGCGAACTGATACACACAACCTAAAATCAAAGGGGCTGGAAAGATCATTACCTGAATCCAAGCGTTGGAGAGTTGGGACCTTGACCCAATCTTCAAATCTGGTCGGGCCAACCCGGATCGAGAGGCCAAATTAGGCGCGATGCCGCTGAAAGAAGCCCGAAAAGCAGCCACCGTTTCCATCTTCAAACAAACTTCCTCCTATACCACAAACAAATGATTCGAAGCCCTAAATTAAAAAATCGACCACTAATTTGCAGAAATGTACACCGTAAGAAGGGGAGAGAGAAAAATTACTAGTGAAATACCTTGACGAAATAATAACGAGAAAATTGGCAGATTCTGATTCAATCTACGGCCTGCTTGATCTTCTATGCCGCTTAGCTAATTCTGCTGCAAAAAATAATGATCGATTGAAATGTTTGTCGCTGTTTTGTGCGAAATGCAGTGTGCTGTTGAAACTAGGGAATAATATCCAATTTATACACGGCTTCGTTCTGGGGCATGTGGTCAGCATTTGCTTATTAGGTAAATGCCCGGTATTTTGCTTTAATTACTACATTGCCATTTAAAGAGAATTTTTTTCTTTTTAACGTGGGTTTTTATGGAACCATGTATGAATGCTCTACCTAGTACAATTGCACAAAACTTAAATAAATTTATCGGTAATGCTGCAGGGCCAGATTCTGCTTAGACAGAAAATGATATTTTGATAATAACAAATTTAATTAACATGCTAAATGACTAGAATGCCCTTAGTATACTTTTAATATTTTGACTGTCTCTCCCATATAAGGAAAAATCTTTCTGCAAAATATGTGCAGAAAATAAAGCTCTGATCAGGAGCGCTGCCGCGCCGCCACCATCGCCACCACCACTCCCTGTTCGGCCGCCATTCCAAAAAAATCGCCTCTTGTCCAGGAAATTCCTCAATCCATTTTTTATTTTGTTTACTCGAATGAATTACGTTCTTAAAATAATAAAATGATAAATTACCTTGAATTAGATGAACTGATACTCTATAGTTTCAAACGTCATCTTGAATGGTATTTTCGTATGAACTTGTTGCGGGATGCTTCGAGCATCATCTATTGCAAAATTTGGATCTCTAAAATGCTATATGAAATTTGGATCTCTAAAAAATTGGATCGCCTGGGGTTCGGATATTTAGAACGGGTTTCGAAATTTGGATCTATAAAAATGCTATATGAAATCAAATCAGTGGTAGAGGGTGATTGTTGCGTGGGATGGGTGGGAATTGAAAGGGCATAAATTGTAGAACGGAAGTTGCAGGGGCGGTGGGAATGAGATGAGCTATTAACTCATAAAAAAAAATTAATAATAAAAATAAGTCATAAAACATTTTAAATGTTGTACTAGTATTTAAGTTGATTTTGTGAGAATTGAAAATCCTCAAATAACGACGATTAGGTGGGAAGGATAAAAGGGAGTGGTGATGGGGCGTCTGTGATTTCTGTGATTTGGGGGTGTAGTAAGCCTGAAGTTTTTAAACCAGACGGCGGCGGCGGCAATGGTGACGGCGACGATGGTGATGACGGGGGTGGTGATTTGGGGATGCAGTATGCCTGTAGTTTTTAAACGTCGACGGCGGCGGTGGCAATGGTGTTGGCGGCGGCGTTGACGGGGCGCTTATTACTGGTTTAACTTGAAAAGATTTCTTTAAATAAAAATTCACTCTCAATGGCAAAATAATAACTGTGTATTATTAATTGTAAATAAAATTAATATTTTAATATTTGCAGAATCTGCCATTTAGCGGCTCCCTAAATTTATCACCGAGAGTTTAAACTCATGTTCTATTGTCATTATAATTTGATGGTGTCTCACCCATTAACAAATATATATAAATTTATATTCTCCTCAAAAGAGATACTATAAATATACAAAAATTAATTCTAATAAATCTTCAAAACGACTTTCTTTTTTAAGTTCCATTTGATTCACGTGATTGAATTCATTAAGGAAAGTGTCAATTCAGGGCTTAAAAGATGGTAAAATTATCAATTTAAGGTCTTAAAGATTTTTCCTATCGATTCAAGGCCTATAAGATAGAAAATTATCGATTCAGGGCCTGAAAGATAAAAACTATCAATTTGAGGCTTACATATTTTAAGGTCATGTTTGACACTTATATTTCATATCCTTATTTCATGTTCTTATTTATTTTATTTTTAGGGTTTACGGTTTAGGGGGTTTAGGGTTCATGGTTCATGGTTCAAGGTTTAGGGTTCATGGTTTAGGGTTTAGGGTTTAGTGTTCAGTGTTCAGTAGTGTCATACATGACCTTAAAATTTATAAGCCTCGAATTGATAGTTTCTATCTTTCAGGCCCTGGATTGATAGTTTTCTATCTTCCAGACCTTGAATCGATAGGAAAAATCTTTCAGATCTTAAATTGATAGTTTTATCATTTTTCAGGTCCTCAATTGATAAAACTTCATTGATTAATTATGATATGATTGATTAAGATTTGATTGATTTGACTTAATTATTTGAATAAACATATGTATTTGGATTCACATATGTGTTGGATCTTTAAAATGAGCATACAAATAGAAATTTGGAAGTTAGGTATTCAAAAGGTTAAGTTGGTAATTTATGCATTAGGAGTATCTTTGGTGGGTTGATGTAAACTTTGTAGAAGTCTCAGGATTATATGAACGGGGGCCCATTCTGGGAATTCTTCTGGCCCATTTTGTTTATTCAAATCAATTTTGCTTTTTTTCATGGTTAAGATTTTGTCCTCTCAGGTTCTCTCATGTCTTGTTCATATGCCACCAGTTTTCGTGTTGTAATCGCGGTGCACGTGTTACACTGGAAAATCATAAAAATATATTTGACCTTTTTTTCCTGACAAAATCTAAAATAATTATGGATGAATTAAAACTTTATATATTTTTATTAAAGAATAAAGCTAAGATAGGCTTGGTCTTGTATCCACCAGGGTGTACCGTGCACTCATAGTGCATTTTAGAAGCATGCAACTTGTTATGCTGAAAAATACAACTTATTTACACAGAAAAGTGCAACTGTAAATATGAGAATATAGTTGTATACTTCTGTTTGGAATAATTGCACGTTTCTATTTTTATATAATTGCACACTTTTAAAATGCACTATGAGTGCATGGTTCACCCGAGTGCACATGAGACCCACTCGTTAACATATATATGTAGGACCACTGGACCAGTGTTTGTGTCCCAAAAAATCCAAAATTTATTGTTATTGTGGAAAATTGACTATATTTGTTACCAACGTACCTACTCGCTGGATAACTTGAGCTAAACGACGTCGATCGTCTTTTCTAGGTGGCAATTTGGATCGTTTGCCGACTACTAATACCAACTGATCGACTGATCATCTCTCCCGTTTGAATTACTGGATTAATTGTATTTTTACCTCTTAATTACTGTTGAATTATTCGGTGGTTGGTATTTTTTTCATGTTATTTTCGGTGTGTTACATCACAAATCCTCGAGACACAAAAATTTTCTAACTTTGGAAAATTGCACTAGGGTTCTTCACGGAGTTTGGAGATTATCGAATCTGAATTGAAGCCCGGACCAAAAAATAATCGAACCGAAAATAACCGTTGAGCTTTTGACATTTTTCTAAACGAATTGGATTTTTTTGTGATACGGATCTAGATATTACCGAATTAACTATATCGAAAAACTGAATGAAACCGCACCGAAATCGTACTAAACCGAATAATCGAATTAAATATGTTAAATTGTGTTATAACGTTACTGTATTTATGTATGATTTATCGATTTTAGAGAAAATCAAATTATTAATAATAAATTAATAGTCATTACAAATTTAAACACCTTAAATAGATAATAAAGATTTAAATTTTAGACAATGATGTTGTGCAATCATAAACATAAATTAGTTGTTAATTAACATAGTTTTAACTTAATACAGTTCGATGAAAGCAACTAATATTATTCAATGATACTTTTAAGTGAAAACAATTAATACTATTTAGTGAAAAGGAAGATTGAATAGAAAAAGAGGGTAAAAAAAATATTTTTTTCATTCCGATTGGGTTCCGTTATAATTGAAAATCCATTCCGATCTGTACAAAAAAATAATAAATCCGTACCAATCCGTATAAAAATTTCATTATTGATACGGGCACTCGAATTTTAAAATAATCAAATTTCGGTGCATACACAAATATTTTCAAATATCCATTCTGATAATAAATATATCTGTGAATAAATATTCCCAACAAACAAAATAAACACTCTTTAATTTCTTTTAAACTTTAGATAAGAACTACAATGGGGGAGTGACTCTCCGCCACTCCCATACAAAGTCACTAACAAAATAACTCTAAGGTATATAAAAAAAAAAAGTGACTCTAAGGTACAAAAAAGTTGTCAAAAAGTCTAAGTTGTCCTTCTGCCCAGTTTTCTGCACTTCTGACCCGTTTTCTGCACTTCTAACTCATTTTAACTTTTTGTATTTTAAAATTTTAAAAGTCCAAAATTTTTAATTTACTGAATTAATTAAATTATTAATTAATACAAAATTTTGAATTTCAGTGCCATAATAATTTTAGTGATTTAGTAATTTTAAATTTATGCACTTTTCGATCAATTTTATAGTGCATTTTTTTAAAAAAAAATTATATTTTGGATCAATATTTAAAAAATTGTATTTGAAAGTCCAAAAAATATGCTATTTTCATAAAATAATTTTTTTTAAATTTATGCACTTCTTGGCTAATTTGAAAATGTACTTTTTTGTATTTTATATACTTCTAAGCAATTTTTAGAGTGCATTTTTTTTTAATTTATGGACTTGTGAGCCAATTTTAGAGTACATTTTTTTGTATTTTGTGTACTTCTAGACAATTTTTGGAGTGCATTTTTTTTAATTTTTAGAATGCATTTTTTAAAATTTATACACTTCTGAGCCAATTTTGGAGTTCATTTTTTTGTATTTTGTGTACTTCTAGACAATTTTTGGAATGCATTTTTTTTTACAATATATAATTACAGAAAAAAAAATTCTGCAAAAATTAATAAAAAATACACAAAAATAAACAAATTAAACTAAAAAAACCAGAAAAAAAATCCCTAGATATGCAGAAATCCTAATAAAACAATACTCCGCAAAATTACACAAAATCTGCAGAAAACCTTATAAAAATATTTAAACAAATCTGCCAACCAAAAAAAAAATCCTAATTTGATTCACTCCACCTCAGAAACGAAAATTACAACAAAATCTGCAGAAAAATACAAATCTGTTATGCATCAAAATTAAATACCAATCTATTATGCATCAAAATACCAATCTGCAGAAAAATAACAACAATCTGTCCAGGTACTCCACCGCCATCACTACAGAAAAATACAACACCAATCTGCAAGCAAATTACAGACAACTTAGCTTACCTTTATTCAAAACCAGTCACATAAAATCAAGTTATCTAAAAACATAGCAAAAATCGCACACAAACAGATCGGTACCTGAACCGGGTGACTCGCGAAAACAGATCTGGCCGCGACCATCAAATCCCAAACGCCGTGAGTCACTCATAATCCCACCCACCTCGCGAACACACATCCGGCCGCCACCGTCTCGCAACCCACCACATACACAAAATATATCACTCAAATTCTCATATCTAAACAAATACAGAAAAAATAAATACAAAATAAATTTAAAAAAAAACCCTTACCTTCGTCGCTCCCCGCACCGCACCACTGCGCACAACCACGCCTCCGAGGCACAAGCCCCGCCTCCGCGGCCCTCACACACAAATCGTCTTCTCCGAAACCCCCACACGCCGCCATCAAACCCCACCAACCACCAACCGCAGCTGAAACCAAACCCTAGCTGTAGATCCACCAAATTGTGGGGAAATGTTTAGAGAGAGAGAGAGGATGGTGGGCGGCACCGCCCTCAGATAGTGAGGGAGAGAGCGGTAGGTGGGAAGGGGAAGGGGGTTTTCTGAGGGTGGGTGGGAAGGGGAAGGGGGTTTTCTGTGCGCGGGCGGTGGGTGGGTGGGAAGGGGAAAAGTGTTTTCTGAGAAATGAGAAAGAGGGAACTATGACAATTAATTGGGGGAGGGAACGATGTGAATTAATTGGGGGAGGGGGGATGCGGGTGAGTGGACCGAGATTTTGAGTGTGAGTGGACCCATCTAAAATTGTAATTATAATTGATTTTAAGGGTAAAAATGTTTCATTTTGTACCTTAGAGTCACTCTTTAATTTTCTTGTACCTAAGAGTCACTTGTCTCTATTTTTTGTACCTTAAAGTCTTTATTTCAACTACAATTTGTAGAATGCGTGAATGCAAATTGTAGTTGAGTAAATTGAAATGAAAATAAGGTCTTTATACAGAGTACAAATTTCCAAATGTTACAACTAATAGTTGCGACTTCAGATATCACTTTTAACACAAGTCTTATTCACCAATTTAAATTATACCTTACAAAAGAATACAACAATAATTCATAAAATTAATCATAACTTTTAAAAGAAAAACTTTTAAACTAAAAATAACATAATTCTTTTCCAAATTCTCAAACAATAAGGCAATTATTTGTGTCACTTTATTAGAAGAACCCCTTTTTGCCTGTAGAAGCACGACGGTTTGATGAAAAGACGAGGAGAAGAGCCATAAAAGAGTCCGCGATGAGCAGAAGTGCAGTTGAAATATTGGCCTGGACAAGATATTTGTTGACTTTATTATCAAACGAATTATCACTTAATCTCTTCAGTTCAAATGTCACTCCAAATCCCACACCAACTCCAGTTGCCATTAACAATGCTATCACCTGCCAAATTTTTATTTTTGCAAATTATCATCTTTTTGCCACAAAGTGTACAACTATTTAATATTAAAAAATGAAATAAAACTTAAAATCATAAGATCACATGTCGATCCAGATATCGGGGCTCTAGTAAAAACCTCTCTGAGGAAAAACCATTCTTAGGACAAAACCTCTAGACTAGGGAAAAAGGAAACCCCTCTTTTTGCCACAAAGTTTGTGTCGAATTAGCACCACAATTAAATGATCCAATTTTTTCGTGAAACTTGTTCGGCACCAATATTAAAATAATACTATAATTATACTTGTGAACTAATATCATAACCATTTATTAACTGATCACATACATTTATAAGTTAATACCATATCATTTACGTGTGTGTAAATATTATAGTATTAATTTATAAGAGTAGTGATATCAATTTTATTTTTTATTTTTGGTTAAAGTTCGTCCTTTTGACCAAATTAAAATTGAATAACAATAAAAACATACATGACTACAGTTATTGCATGGAAAAAAAAAATCAAAATTGACTCTAAAAAAATAAACTTGAAAAGATAACAAAATGCATGGCTTAAATTAGGCACGCCTTTAAATTACATATTTTTTAATATTAGCTCTATACAAGTACATACATATACACGTGTTAATGCATCGTTTTTTAAATTTATAGTATATATTAAAATGTATAGGATGATCATCCATTGGCATAGTGTGAGATGATATCTTGCTAAGCTACAAATATTATTAATCAATTAAAGAATAGTTATTTATAAGAAAAGACGAGATAAAAATTAATTTGTTATATAGAAAACAGAAGAATAAGTTGAGGAGGGACCTTATCACCAAAGAAGTCGAATTCTTGAAGACAGCCATTGCGTATCAACCTCTTCCCTTGTACCACGTTGTATATCGCAAATGGGATTTGAAACAGCGTGTACAAAAATCCTACAGCACCAGTTGCAAGTACATATCTGCAAAAAATACACAATCACTACTAAGATGGGACCTTTTTTTTTTTTTTTTTTAGTTTTAAGTATGAAACCAGTACATATATATATATATATATATATATATATATATATATATAAATTAAATTGATATCACTTCTTTTATAAATTAATATAAGTAGTATTTAATACTATGATTTTAGTTTATATGTGTAGTGGTACGAATCAGATGATAAGTGTAATCATATTAATTTGTAAGTGTTGATCGTATAAATTTCACACTATGAACATGCAAGTTTCACCGAAGACTTACTCAAAAGATATTGTCTTATATATAATGAGATGGATTATGAACGTTAAAGAAGCGAGTGATTCACATGTTCATCCAGGTGCACCGTGCACTTATAGTGCATATTTAAACCGTGCAACTTGTTATATATACTGAAAAATGTATCTTATTTACACTGAATTGTGCAACTATTAATATGGAAAAATAATTAACTTGTTTATACTGAACCGTGCAACTATTAATATGGAAAAATAAATTCATCTTTCAATATAACAAGTTGCACGATATTGAATTGCATCATGAGTATACGGTGCATCTGAATGCATACAAGACATAGCTCAAAGAAGTGATGATTACCTGTAAGCAATAAGGAAAGTGAACTTAAACTTGGTGCCATCATCATCGGTGAAATTGTTGAGCCCCATAACCACAATTGAGGCAGCTAGGGTTAGCAGGGTGATGATCCTAAGACATAAAACCGTTGTTAATACACCCATGCTCGCCATTTCTTAATTTCTCTTCACTTCTTTCTATATATTAATAATAATACTTCTCACTCGTACAAATTTCTGTTTGATTTTCAAAGGTTAATAAGTGGGGCCTTTATATAGGAAAATGGTGATCAAAATGTTGGAATTATCAATGTTTTAATTTAATAATATTTGGCGCATAGTAGGCATGCAATTGCAGGCTGTACAAACTTCATCGACATTATACAATTATTATAGTGACGGCAATTTTTTGATTGTCGAATGACTTTAAAGCATTCACCGTACAATGACATAGTAGATATTCGGCAAAATTTTTATTAATTAATAAACTCTCTAAAATTTCAATTAATCGGTTCCAATTGGCCAATTAAAAAATTCATCAATTGATAAAATAATAAGATAATAAGATAATAATTTTTTGAAAAATACCTATACAAATTAGTGGATCAATATTATAAATTAATAATTTCTTCAAATAATAAAAATAATTAGGGCAATTTAATAAAATAAAAATCTATGTTTGATTGCTTCTTGTTAAAACTTAAATTATTTGAAGCTCATTCTAATTTTTCTTATCACATCCAACAATTCGGGTGTTGTGTTTTCAAATTGCACCAAAAAGTTATAAAGCGTTTGTAAATGCTATATGTGTTTCATTCCTCATAAAATCACTCTATTTCAAAATCTCTTTAATCTCAATAATTAATTTTAAACATCTATATATAGTTTGTAATATCTACCCTACATTATGTAATGTATTATTAATTTTATTAATAAGACATATTAATAATCAAATCCTATAAGATATGCTAATAATCAAAATCCTATTGTATCATCCTCGTCGTCATCCTCCAAACAATTTCTTCTAAACTCTGAACTTCATAACATATACAATTTCACCCAGGTAATCCAATATGATATTAACATTCATTTTGTTGTGGTAATCAAAATAATTTATCATTGTCTCTAGTTATTGAATGTCTTCCTCAATGTTCAGATCATTTAAATTTCTTGGTCTTTCACCACTTGAACAAATTTTGTAACCGGAAATAATTTGCTATCTCATCTTGGTGAACATTCATCGTACGGGAAAGAGGCTCTTTATATTAATAAACTATTAGTTTATAGATAAATTAATACTTCTCTAAAATAATAAATTTCTCTGGTCCCAACAATATTAATTTATAGAGATTTTACTGTACGCGTGTACATGTGTATCAACGGTCAGGGCCGGTCATAGAAATGTTGGGTATTAATCGAACTTTAAAATATGGCCCTCTTTCCTTATATTTTTTATTCTCTACAAACTTAAAGTCAGATAAAATATAACAATTTTAAAAATATTAATAAAGCAAAATTTACTTGAAATCTTAACTACCTCACTTAACCACTATCTCTCAAGGAAGAGGTTTGGGGTTGATGTTGCTTCCAACTAGGTGAAATTTTCTCTTACAATAAATTAGTCTTTAAGCTAATGTTGAGAAAATCTCTCTAATATTAGGATATGTCGTTTTTGCTTAGATACATACTAGAACACTCTTGTATGAATTTTGATATCTCATAGATAGTATTCTTTGATGCAAATGCTTGAATATTTGGCTCTCCGGCTTGGTAGAATTTTTCTATACCTTATAATGAAGGTAAAGTTTTCATTTATAGCGGATTTGAATGTTAGCGTTGGAGGAAGTCACATTCAAATTCACTATTTTTTTAGTGCAGTCTTCCTTGCACAGTTACTATGGACTTTTCAGCTTTTGTGATGCTCGTTGCCATCCTTTGATTGGTCCATGCTAGCTCGCTCTTACGGCTCTTTTTCAGGCGACTTTGTCTCGAGGTGACTTGTCCGGGGTTTCTTGTCTTCAGGGGACTTGTCCGAGACTATTTGTTCTCAGACTTCTTGATGTGTCTTCATCAGCTGATCTTTGATACCTTCACAACTGATCTCTATGTTGTGCAATTACAACTAGATCATGAGACCACTTTCTCGAATGTGTTGGTGTTTTGCGCAACAATGTTCACTGGCGTTGGAGGTTGAAACGGTTGGAATTTGGTTATGAAATTGGGTGTTGACCCAACGTTGACCATATTTTAAAATGATGATCCATTTGTGGAAAATGGAAAAAAGTTGCAAATTCGTAAGCTACATTTCGAGTAAATTAATTTGATGTATTTATTTGCTCAAAATCAATTTCAAGTGAATGAGATATTAATACATTAAGTTGGCAATTTGTTGTGTAAAAGTTGAAGAGGAAATTGTGGGGGAAATGAAAATCCCATCCACTAATACAGATTTGAGCTTGGACAGCTGTTAAAAATAACCTTGGAGAGCTGTTATAACCGCTCTCCAAATACTAAATAATCAAGCTTGGATAATCGATAAAAACCTTTGTCCAAGAAATCGCACTTGGACAACGGTTTTTAACCGCATTGCAAGGGTTCACTTGGAGAGCGGTTTTCTACCGTTGTCCAAGCATATACACTTGGACAACGGTTTTTAACCGCTCTCCAACACTTTTTTAAAAAAAAAAAAAATCGATTTTTAGGCACGGACCCATCAAGCATCTCATATATAAGCCATCAAGTCTCCCAATTAATTGAGGTAATTATTCGCTCCCATGGGGAGACCGAACACGGGACCTTGGGCGCCTGAGCGGGGATCAATTCCGCTCGGGCACTAGCTTTCTTGCGTTTACTTAATGAAATTAATTATATATGTCCTAGAATTCATTTTTTTTTACAATTTTTTTTAAAATTCTTTATTTCAATTATCTTATTTATTAATTCAATCACACTTTTTTATATAATAATAATTTTTTTATATAAATTTAAATTAAATTATATTAAAATTATATTTTTTACTTTTTTTTTTAAAAAAGTACACTACGTACCTTTCTTTTAAACTTGTAATACTTTTCCTTCTAAACAAGTAATATACTTTTTTTATCTTAATAAGTAATATTTTTCTTTAAACAAGTAATACTTTTTCTTTTAAACTAGTAATATATATATTTCTTTAAATAGGTTATACCTTTCTATTTAAACAAGCTAGTAATACTTTTCTATTTAAACAAGTAATTCTTTTCTTTAAACAAGTAATACTTTTTCATCTAAACAAGTAATACTTTTCTTGCATTTATTTAATGAAATTAATTCTATATGTTCTAAAAATCGTTTTTTCTTACAATTTTTTTTAAAATTCTTTATTTCAATTATCTTATTTATTAATTCAATCACATTTTTATATAATAATTTTTTTTATATAAATTTAAATTAAATTAAATTATATTAAAATTATATTTTTTACTTGTACTTTTTTAAAAAAAGTACTACATTTCTTTTAAACTTGTAATAATTTTCCTTCTAAACAAGTAATACTTTTCTATCTAAATAAGTAATATTTTCCTTTAAACAAATACTTTTTCATCTAAACAAGTAATATTTTTCTTTAAACAAGTTATACCTTTCTATCTAAACAAGTAATATTTTTCTATTTAAACAAGTAATATTATGAACAAATTTTACATAAGAGTTTGTGTTAATCTCATTATATATCTACTTAATATTAAAAAATAAATAACATGAGAATTTAAAGAATAAATTATTTGAGCTGTACCTAAAAAGAATTTACAAATTAAAACAAAAAAATAAAAAAAAAAAAATAAAAGCTTTACAAAAAAAAAAAAAAAATTAATTCACTTGGAGCGGTTATGAACATTTGTTTTGGAGCAATAAGTTATGAACCGTTGTTCAAGCTTTGATCTTGGACAACGGTTTTTAACCGTTGTCTTTCTTTTTTTTTTTTTTTTAATAGAACCGCTCTCAAGGTTCAAAAAAGGGTTGTCAAGTGGAGCTCTCAAGCTCAAATGTGTAGTAGTGATCTGTTGGTCGGGTGGGAAAACCCATTTTTGGCGTCTGGAAGCAAAACATTTTAAAAGCGATGCATATAAAAAGGGGGAGGCCAGAGTGATTATAGATTTTTACGTAAGCTCATGTGTTGTGTTTTGCTTATAATCGAATGCATATGACAATATAAGAACATAAAGCAATAAAACAACACAACAATTTTATAGTGGTTAGGACAACCAAATCCTTTCATCTTCTTCATGGGGCACCAACTTAACTAATTGGACTTAGTTTAACGTGTTAGTCCAACACCCAACAGATGTTTACCGAGTTCACACTCAAAGCGGGACTTATCACCCTCACGGGATCGCTTTACCCTCCCTTTTCGGGATTCTTTAGATGTTTACCGAAGTTCACACTCACCTACAAACTTAACCGATCAAACCGATTTGGGTAAGGTTTGTTTTGTTTCAACTAGGGTGAGATTTTCCTTACATTTGTTTAGCCTCAATCTAAGGTTGGAAAAATCTCTCTAAGCTTAGGATATGACATTTATGCTTAGAAGGGTAGAACACTTCTTGAATATACGTGTATTTCTTTCTCTCGCGGTTCTATGGTGGGAATGCTTGAATATAAGGCACTTGGCTCGCAACATCTTTTGCATATTCTCCACTTTGATAATGAGGGAAGAACTTGTATTTATAGTGTGGATTTGAATGTTGGTTGGATGGAGTCACATTCAAATCCATACTATTCAATGCTTCTTTTGTTTTTTCGGTAGTTGTATTGGACTTGAATCTAAGCGATATAATGGCATGTTTATCGAAATTCGGGATTTGACTGAAAAGTCTACATGGTTCTTCTGTCTTCGTTAATCGACCCTCGAGTCCTTGCTTTCAAACCCGGATTGTTGATTCTCCAATGAATATCCCGGATGACTTCTCTTGGGAAACTTCTTTCCCGTCTGGTTGACCATATTATCGTCATTTCACAAGTCGACATATCGGTTTATGCAGTTAGTACATGGAGGTTAGCATATTAGAAACTAAAAATCTTGATCATCTGCTCATCTTTATATCGATCTAGATCACGTCGATCTCGTCAGTCTCATCTCATCTCTTCCGATCCGCAAAAAATCCGATGCGGTCTTACGATCGGTAAATCCGATCTGGTCTTCTCGATCAAAATCGATCTTTTGACCCCGATTCTTCCCGATTGGCTTACCCTTTATCTTTTTCTCGATCTTCATCACTTTCATGAGATCGATCTCGATCTCGTCGGTCCTCTTTCTTTCCTTCACCGATCTTGATCATCTTAAATACGATTTTTCGTGAGTTCCTCAATTTGTTCTCTCTGTTCGGCTTCAAAAAACACAAGTTGATAATGTTTTGGCACAATTCATCAAAACTAAAAATATCCCAACATGATCTATCCCACATAGGAAAGTGGGAAAGGAATTTGCTTCCTTATTAGTAGACTTGTGGCATGGAAAAATTTGAAGAAAGGTTAAAAAAGTCTATTGAAAACGCGCCAAACTTAGTTGCATTAGGCGCTTTAGAGAGCCACACCATCGCGTCGCATCGTCGTCATGAGGAGTTGAGGAGCCTTTATTTCTCAAAGTGGGTGGAATGGGGGGGCTCATGGCAAAATAGCTTTCGGGGAATCTAAACCACGTCGATCCAAAAATGCAGAAGAACCACGGCGCGATTAATGGGGGGTCGAACCAATGGTCGCCAACGACGAGGGGTGTGACCCGTGTTGGGGAAACTCCATCCCCCATTCATACCAAGGGAAAAACGAAACAAATGAAGAAATAAAAATAACAATCAACAACACAAGATTTTACGTGAAAAACTCCAAAACCGGAGAAAAACCACGGACCACGAAAGAATCATCACTATATGATAAATTTATACAATAATATAGATTTTTCCTCTCTCGCTCGATACTCCTACACTATTACAAGTCTACATGACACTCATCTTCTCACAAATATGAGAAATGAATTTAATTAGAATCAAACACTAGACTAAAGTGTATTGACCGCACTTGTAACAAAGACACAAAGACTCCTTATATAGGATTTGGAAGTCCCATTTCTTTGTTCTCATCCGACGTGGGACAAAAATCCTTTTTATTTTAACACAAAACCCAGCAATCTCCACCTTGGTAAAATAAAAGAAAACTCCATCGTATTCGCCCACAATCCATGTCTTCACCGACAATCATGATTCTTAAACCAAAGAACCATCATTCTCAAAACAGAGAATAACCTACTCCACCATAACACTTAAAATAAATCATTCTAAGAATTTTTGACCACTTAGAATCAACCATTCTAAGAATTTTCCTCGGCACATGTCGAAAAACCTGCTGAAAACTATGGTGCTCCTTCTAGCTTATGGCTCCCCTTGAAGTCCTTCAGCCATCAACATACATTCATCACACATCTTGCATCCATGTCAAACCAATATACATGCGGTCCAACTAACATTATCACATCCTCATCCATGACAGTTGGGAATGCCAAAAGGATGTTCATTTCCTTCTAACAGGAAATAATTTTTGATCAAACATAATGTTAGTTTCAAGAGCTATTTGCCACAACCGCTCCACCTTGATCGATAATCCCTTGTGTAACCCAGATTGCATCATCACATTGATTCTTCCACCTACCATTTCTCCACCCCTAATTGAATAATTGTCTCTCAAGAGACCCCCTTACCTTCTCAAGAAATCTTTTCTGATGTGGAAGATCAGACTATGCTGCAACCACAGAGCATACTCAGAATATCAAGAGACCTGACACCAGGCTCTGATACCACTTGTTGGGGAAACTCTGCCCCCCATTCATACCAAGGGAAAAATGAAACAAATGAGAAATAAACGAAGAAACAAAAATAACAATCAACAACACAAGATTTTACGTGGAAAACTCCAAAATCGGAGAAAACCCACGGACCACGAAAGAAACATCACTATATGATAAATTTGTACAATCATACAAATTTTTCCTCTCTCGCTCGACACTCCTACACTATTACAAGTCTACATGACTCCCACCTTCTCACAAACATGAGGAAGGAATTTAATTAGAATCAAACACTAGCCTAAAGTGTATTGACCGGTGCACTTGTAACAAAGACACAAATGCTCCCTATATAGGATTTGGAAGTCCCCTTCTTTGTTCTCATCCGATGTGGGACAAAATTCTCTTTTATTTTAACACAAAGCCCAACAACCCAGGCCGGTCCGCAGGCCTGTTCGATCGAACCGGGTGCAGCAGGCAAGCCGCCTATACGAAAGGGTGCGATCTAGGTTCTTGGATCTAGATCTCATCCAAAAGACACGATCAGAGAGCCCTGAACGTCCGGTTCGAAAAGGGAAGGGAGAAGGAGAGGGGCGGCCGGTCGACGACGGGGCTAGCCGGCTGGGGGTGCAGTGGCAGGCCGGTGAAAAGTGAAAACGAAAGGGAGAAGGAGAGCTGAGTGGCGGCCGAGCGTAGACTAGGGAAGGCCAGGAAGGGTTTTGGGAAGGATCTGGAATTCTGGATATCAATTCAAATGTCTTAATAAAATTAATATTAAATTTTTTTTTTTAAAATCTGGATATCCGGATAATATCCGATAAAATATGGTAAAACTCTAATACGGTCGGATATTATGTATTCTGAATCCGATTCCGAATCCGAAGTCAACTATCCGTATCCGCCCGGATACCAATTTTTTATACCGAATTCGATACCGACCGGATTCGGCTCCGGATTGGTCGGAAAATATCCGATCCGTTTTCACCCCTAGTAAAAATGAGGTGATGATGAGACCTATAAAAGAGTATGAATGAATGAATGATTGATAATCATTGTAAAAGTGTGTTTAAACAATTTAATATTTAAAAATGAGTGATATGGAGACGATATGAAGAGGAGAGAGTGAATTGATGGACCCATCCATTGTGGATGTTCTTATATAATATATATGTATATATATTTTCTCGTCACCCTTTTGATTTGTGCAAAACAATTTAAACGTTATGATACGGAGTATAACCTAACACAAATAAACATCTGTTTAAAATATTAAAATGTCAATGTCCAAATTATGCATTGTATCACTACGAGGCCGTCTTCAATTAATTTGGTTATATGGTTGTGACTAAATTAAATTACTATAGAAACTCAACGGTCCGATTTACAAAGTCTCCTTTATCATCTCCATTTTTCTCGACCAAACCAAACAATACAAACTCCACACCTACTATTGCTACTAACGTAACGCCACCCTATTCTCTCTTAAACGTATCACTCTCCTTCATGCTCATTCCACTCAAACTCCCACTCCCACCGGTGGCGGATTGTACCCAAAAAAAAATAAAATAAAATGTACCCCTTTTTATATTTTATATTAAAAAAATAAAATTATATTTTATTATGTATAATTAAAAAAAAAAATATTTAAATGTATCTTTAATTTTTAAATTCTACTCAAATGTATCCCCAACTATAAGCCATGAGTCTCCCACACCCTAATGGCGGCGCCTTCAGAATCCGCGCCCAACGTCTGGGAGAACTTGCTTCGAAAAATGCTGCCGGAAGGCGCGCCGTTGCCGGACGAAGACCAGCTCGACTTCTCCATCTCCGTCGATTACACAGGCCCTTCCCCATTTTTTAAGCCGCCAATGAATAATCCCACAATTCCCAAATCAAGGTTCACCACTTTCCCCAAACAACCCCCATCCTTCACCCCCACAAATTCCTCCTGGTTCAAGTCCAATTCCGGTTCCCTCACCACGAATTCCGATAACAAACGGTTGAGTACCACCAGTTCAATCGCTTTCGCCACCGATTTGAATTGCAGCGACGCCGGGGTTAAATTGCAGTTGTTAGCGATCGTTATGATTCGGATTACGGTAATTTATCCCGTTTCCATGAGATGAAATTGGAGGATGATTGTGCATTTAGGGTTAGGGTTAGGGTTAGAAGGTGTGTTAGATGTGGAAAGGGGGAAATGAGGTATTGAGGGTGAGAGAGCGGTGCATTGTGTGTGGAGCAGAGTATTGTAAGAAATGCGTGATGAAGGCGATGGGGGCGATGCCGGAAGGGAGGAAATGCGTCGGGTGCATTGGAATGGCGATTGATGAGGCGAATAGGAGGAAATTGGGGAAGGGATCGAGGTTGTTATCGAAAATCTGTAGTCGATTGGAGGTATATGCAAGTGGAAAAAGAGTGTATGGCAAATCAGGTCGAAAAAATTTCATCTTATCTAGGACAGAGTCTTTTGTAAACCAGTTTTACCATGCTGATGGTTTTGCAGTCTTGTGTAGTTTTAAACAGTATTAGTTGTTTAATTTAAAGGTATTAGTTTTTTTTACTATAAAGTATTAGTTGTAAAACAGGTGCCCAGTAAAATTGGTTTACACAAGACTAACTCCTCATCTAAAAGTCTGTGCAGCTGGTTTCCATTTGTGTGTATTTTTAAACAATATTAGTTGTTTCATTAAAATGTATTAGTTGTTTTACCATAAAGTATTCATTGCAAAACAGATGCACAGTAAAATTAGTTTACACAAGACCAACTCCTCATCTAAAAGCCTGAACTTGTAAAGAGTTGTTGAATCAATTTATTTATATTAATTCCATAATACAGGTGAAGCCAGAACAGGTAATTTTGAATGGTAGAGAGTTGAGTAAGGAGGAATTGGGACGAATTGTTGGGATGTGCAGTTCCTCCAAGAGGTTTGAAACCAGGGAGGTATTGGTATGATAAGGATTCAGGGTTCTGGGGGAAGGGGAAAGGATTTTCCCTTGATTAATCTTGATTATG
Organism: Stenogyne calaminthoides; assembly: GCA_037126765.1. NCBI lineage: Eukaryota > Viridiplantae > Streptophyta > Magnoliopsida > Lamiales > Lamiaceae > Stenogyne > Stenogyne calaminthoides. Next base: position 13,766,111 of record JBBCBC010000012.1, on the reverse strand, counting down.
TTTTATATAATTTATTGATAGTTTTGGTTATGGATTTTGTTGTTCTTTGGTTTTTTCAGGAGGGAAAGAAGCCGGTTAGGATCATTAGCTCAAAATTGGATGTGGGAGGCAAGTTGAAGATTGATGCAAGCAAGGGTGATACAAGGGTTTACATGAATGGCCGTGAGATCACTAAACTTGAGCTTAGAGTGTTGAAGGTAAAAACAGAATAAACAAGAAGATAGAAATGTCGGAGGAGTAAAAATCTTTCATCTCTGTTCTGTATATACTGTAGAAGTATTTCTTGAGTTGAATCGATCCTCAACCCGATTAATCACTATAAACTACTGATACTGTTTCGTGAAAACAAGTAATACCGACCAACTAAAACCGTTTAGTGAACCAACTAATACCATTTAAAATTACACTTGAATTGCAGTGCAGTGCATAGAAGTTTCTGACGTTGGATTAAATAGCTTGATTTTTCTCAAGGAATAGAAAAGGAATGAATATAAGCAGCATATCAGATAGTAGTACTGATTCTTATCCACAATATATATTCAGAAATATAATAGCTTGTTAAATAATGCAACTTACCAAATCTGATTAATATGCTCGCTTTTCTTGTAAAATGAGGTTACCATCAAAAGAATTTACTCTATGCTTTAATTACTGCTTGCCGAAAACCATCATCTTTCTTACTAAGCAGTTGATATTTGGCTTTCTAATAGGGCTAGGTTTTGTATGCACCAAGTGGACTGTACACTCCATAGTGTATTTTAAAAACATGCAACTTGTTGCACTAAAACATTCAATTTGGTACACTGAAACGTGCAACTATGCTTTATGAACACAGGTTGCATGTTTCAGTGTACCAAGTTGAATGTTTCAATGCAACAAGTTGCATGTTTCTAAAGTACACTATGGAGTGCAAGGCACACAGTGCTGAGAGAGACCTACTCTTCTAATTGATGTCTTATAATATGTTATCTATAATTTTAGTAATGGGCTTTAATTTAAGTTAGAGTTTTTTGTAATTAAAGTCTAGAAGTCAGATTTATCTTTGAACATTTATGTTGTGGCAACTACGGTTTTGTCGGAGATTTTTATCCCTATGGCCTCATTTTGAAGATTATTATGTTATATTGTGGGATTGTGTCGGAGATTTATCTCTGTTGCCTCGTTTTGAAGATTATCGTTATTATTCATCGTTTATTCCTTGTAGCTGGCCAAGGTTCAATGTACTTGTGATACACACTTTTGGCTGTATGAAGATGGATCGTATGAGGAAGAAGGCCAAAATAAAATTAAAGGAAATATATGGGAAAAGGTTCTTAATTTCTTAATTTTAGATGATGACATCTTTTGATTTTTAATTTTGTTATTTGATGTTAAGTCCTATTAAAGAGTTTGAACTGGAATTTTTTTTAGGCAGGCGTCAATTCGTTTCATTTGTTCACTCTTGTCATTGGCTGTACCGCGTAAAACTGCTCAGTGTGCAAGAATAGATCGTGCTTCCGTTTCATTTGTTCACTCTTGTCATTGGCTGTACCGCGTAAAACTGCTCAGTGTGCAAGAATAGATCGTGCTTCAATTTCATCTAGGTTGTTCCCCGAGTATTTGGAGCAGCACCGCAGGGTCCAGAAACTTCTTCTGATTGGGTTAGAAGGTTCTGGAACAAGTACCATTTTCAAGCAGGTACATTCATGTTTTCTTTGACCACTTATCTAATTGCACGATAAAACTCCTTTACAGAGACCAATTCATAGATCAAGTACCGTCTTATGTAAAACAGTTTTATCATGCAATTGGTTAGCAACTACTACGTTAATAGTAAAGAACAACTAATACTTTCTGATGAAACAACTAATACTATCAAATTAATACCTTTTAGTGTATCAACAAACATAATGAAACTAATACCTTTTAGTTTATCAACTAATACTGTTAAAAATACACTTAAAAGGCAAAATTGGTTCCATGATAAAACTAGTTTCCATAAGATTTCGCCTTGATCCTAATAAGGATATCTTACATTTGGCAAGATTACATTAATTATGACTCTAAAAAAAGAGTAAGTATCTTGTATACACGTGTAAATAGTGCACAACTAATATTGTTCATGAAAACAATAATATTGTTCACGAAAATAACTAATGATGTTCAGTGAAAATAACTAATATCGTTTAAAAATGCACTTGAGTTGCACGGTCCACCTGCTGTGTACAAGACACTGTAAAAAAAAAAAAAAAGAGAAGATAATCTAGACTATTGATTTTGTTATGTTTTGGACACATTAATTTAATGTTTTATTTGTTGTTATATAAGTTCATTGCATTTGCTTTTATAATTATCTCTTCTATTTTAACAGGCCAAGCTTATATACACCAAAAAAGTTCACTCCTGAGGAGTTGCAGAAAATTAAGCTTATAATTCAAACGAAGATGTACGGATATCTCAGCACAATACTTGAGGCAACAGAGCATTTTGAAGAGGAGGCATTTATTAAACTACAGTCCACTGTTCTGGCTGGCGAAAGGTCTGTAACAGGTACTTACTCTAATTTTCTTATTAATCATTAAAAAATAGAAAGTAAACTCAGTTGCAACAAATTAATAGAGGACAAATAATCGTTAGGAACTCTCCTGTTTCTGAATTGTGGTTACATCATTATCATAACTATAATTCTAATGGCAATCCAACTCTACAACAATGCAATTTCGGGATATAAACATACTAAAGATTTTGAGAATATTTTATGATGTCCCACAATGATATTGTTACAAGATAATTAACACAGAATGAGAAATACTTTATGCTAAAAATAAAATCAATACTTTCTCAGATTGGCTATTGGATACTGGAGATTTTTTAGACACTACGTTTCCTGCTGCTGCACGTGAATACGCTCCTCTAATTGATAAAATTTGGAAAGATCCCGCTGTACAGGAAACATACAAGAGAATCAGAAGAGACGAATTACCATTTGTTCCCCATGTTGCTAAATATTTCTTAGACCGGGTATGACTTGATTGATACTCTATTTGCACGGGTTTTAATGTAGGAGTTGTTTATTATTATTAAAAAGAATAAAATTGCTTTTTGATGGGAGTTAAATGGTATAGTAGTGACACAAACATTTTGTGTAAATTAAATGAGATAAAATTGACTTTAGTGTGGAAAAAGTAATGACATAGAATGTAATATTGAGATGTTTGAGGGATATAAATAAAAGGGAAACAACTGTTTTATTGCTATTTATAGAAATGTTCAATTGAGTTTTGGACGGATCTTTTTGTTTAAAGTACGAGACATTTTAACAGGGTCAACTAATTTTGGCAGGCCGTCGAGATATCAAGCGATGAGTATGAACCTTCAGAGAATGACATTTTATTTGCTGAAGGCATTACTCCCAGCAACGGCCTTGCATGTACTGACTTCTCATTTGATGATCAAAGTGCAGTTTCCCAAATATACAACCAACCACCTCTGTCAACAACATAAGACTTCCTTAAATACCACTTTAGTTATTATTAGAGAAAAAATTAAAAATGGCCCTATAATTTTGTCCGAATCCACAAATGGTCCTATAAATTTTTCCGTTTGGAAAATTAAAAAATTTGACCGGAAAATGGCCGGAAATATGATGTAACATACAAAATAATGCGAAAAAAATATTGAACTGACGGGTTCAGTGAGAGGAAGAGGATATTATAGGTTTCAACCCTCTCTCAACGTAAATCACTCAAAATTAGCCACGATAATGAATGAAATTAGTGATTTTGAAGTTACGATTCACGGGGGGATGTAATCAAAACATGAATTTGATTGAGAGTTTTTCTTCTTGATGAAAGACAGTTCAAATGAGAGTGGTGACGACCGTAGACGTGACCAGAATAAAAAATTAGGTCAATTTTCCGATCAAATTTTAAATTATCCGGCGAAAAGGACTAAAATTGAAACCAAAATGACCAAAATTGATAAAATAAAAACTTACAGGATCATTTGTGGATTCAGACAAAGTTACAAGATCATTCGTGATTTTTTCTCTTATTATTTCTTTACAATACAAATATATGACAAAAAAGTCCTCTAATAGGGAACCGAACGAGCAGAGCTCGAGCTGACTCGTTAGTAAATCGAGTATCACTATTATTAAACGAGTCGAGTTATGCTACCTGATTCGAACAACGCCTCTACCCCCAACTAGCTGTTCCCAATTTCTCAACCTGGAGAGACCGATCGACATGGCAATTGAATAATAGGCCACGTTAGACCAAAAACTTGACAAAAACGCCCAATAACATGATACAACTGGCCGTGGGGCATTTTTACCAACTTTTTTAAAGTTATAAGACATTTTTGTATGTTTCAAAAATTACGGGGCAATTTTTTCCATTTACCATAGGGTAATTTATCAAAACCAATTTTGCTTATCGTCTCAGGTACCAACTAATCATGCTCAGCTCTCCGAGACTAAACAACGGCTGCAAGTGGTTAGAAATGTTCGAAGGGACGAACGTTGTTATCTTCTCCGTTTCATTGAATGACTACAACCAGCTCTGGACTCACAGTACAGGTTTTCAACAGAACAAAATGGTGGCAAACAGTGAACTCTTTGAGAGTATAGCTCGAAAACCTTGTTTTGAGAACACACCTTTTCTCATCCTCTTGACTAATTACGAAGTGTTTGAAGAAAAAATCAAGGAGTCCCCTTTAACTGTTTGTGAATGGTTTAGTGATTTCAAGCCTTTAAAGACTCATGGAAAGAGTTCTTCTGTGGCATCTCAGGCATTCCATTATATTGCTGTGAAGTTTAAAGGCCTATACGATTCTATTACGGGGAGAAAGTTGTATGTTCATCGAATGATTAATCACGAGAGAAAAACGGTTGATGAGGCGTTTAGATACACGCGAGAGATTCTTGATTGGGATGAGCATAAGGATGATGGTGGTTTCTTTGCTGTGAGTGATGAAGATTCTGTATAAATTTAATAATCTTTTTTATGCCCTTGGAAAGTTTTTAAAGCTCCGATAGGCGTGCATACAAATTTTTACACCAGATTTAACCTATCTAAGTCTTAACTATTTATCTTTGAACAAGTACCAAACGTGGAGTCTGTTAAACTTAATTGTTTTTATGGGTCTGTATAACTCATCTAAAAAATTGTCAGATTATGTTAAAAATAAAAATCATATCCTTTCCTAAATTCTAAACATGCCTTTTTGACAATTGAGTCAATTTCCTCGCGTTACTAATGCATAGGGAACTTGGGACCACTTTGGCCATTCACTAAGGCATTTCTTCATTTGCAACTCCAAGTAACTTCTTTTTTAAAAGTTAAAAAACAGGTCCAACAACATATATAAATGTGCTATTATAAAAAAATCAAGCGGCGTCTCTAAATGAATACAACATTATGAATGTATATCAATGTGTGGATTGAATTCAAACTGCAACCAAATCTCGATAATCCACAAGACTATTTAAACCATTTGTGATTGAGAGCATCTTGTGCTGTTATCCTCTTACTGGGGTCCACGGTCAGAAGTCTTTCTAGCAGATCATATCCAGAAGTGGTAATAAACGACCTAAGTCGAATATTGAGCAAGGGCCAGCTTTCCATGTCGTACATCCATATGCACTGGAGTTGATCCTCGTCTGTTTCCCCATTGAATATAACGTCTTTCGATAGCAATTCAGCCATGATGCACCCCACAGACCAAATATCAATGGCACACGAGTAATTGGTGCCACTAAGAAGTTCAGGGGCTTTGTACCACCGAGTACCAACTCCACAGCTGTCGGAATGAGTTGACTCTCTTCCAAAGTAGCACGACAAGCCAAAGTCACAAATTTTCAACGCACCGTTTTCGTTCATGAGAATGTTCGAAGGCTTAAGATCCTTGTGCATGATTCCTTGCTCATGAAGAAAGCCGACTCCTTGTAATATTTGTTTCATTACAAGTTTTACCTCGCTTAACGTCAAATCTTTTCTCTGCATATTGTGGATGAATCTGTGCAGGTCCTTGTCTAAATACTCCATCACAACGAAAACGCCGCCATGCACGTCCATAACGGCTTCTTCAAATTTTACGATGGAAGGGTGATGAGGAAGGGACTCCAGAATTCTGATTTCTCTCAAAGTTGATGGAGAGAGTCCGTGAATCTCCTTCTTCATGGCAACAGTTTTATTGGTGAGACTGTTTAGAGCTCTGTATACGACTCCGTACGAGCCCCTATTGATCTCCTGCAGATTCTTGTACTCATCCACATGACTACCCAAAATATAACCAGACTCAGAATCGGAACGAATGTGGAGTTGAAGAAAGAAGGGATGATTATTGTAGTATTCATCAATGGCGTCTAATACAACCATGACTGCTGTGAAGATCAAAAAAGAAAACAAAAAGAACGAGGGTTTAGAAAGAAGATATATAGCGAGAGAGTTTGAAACCAACAAAGAATCAAAGTGTACGCTACAAGTGTTGGGATGTATGCATATATATAAGGAAAATAATTATATCTATTGAATTGGTTATTAACATATCCTGGTATGAAAATCTATATATAATATCTAGTATAATCTTAATTTGATAGATCACATCTTGAGTTTTCGTATAATCTTTGATAGATCACATCTTTGCGTATATGTATATAAGAAAATTAATATCCATCGATGGATATGTATCTATCTAAACGGTTATTTATAAAATCTTGAGAGTAGAATGGGACGAATACACGTATAGAGGGCATACCGCGATATTTTATTTTATTTTTTATTTTTTGAAAAGAGGCATGCCGATATTGATATGGTAAATCTGATTTGATCGTGAAGTGAAGACAAATTTATATGTGAAATTAACTATATTTTAAGAATCTCCACGATCATTTAATTAGTTTATTTAATTAATTTAATCTTCTCATTAATTATATAAACCTAAACCCTAAACCCTAAACCATGAACCATTCGGGCCGGGTGAACCATGAACCACTCGTGCCGGGTTCAGGTTCGGGTCGATTTGGCCGGGTTAGGTAAAAAAATTTAATAGAATTAATAAAATTGGGTAAAATATGGAATATATATAAATGAGAAGATTTAATTAATTAAAGAAACTAATTAAATGATAGTGGAGATCTTGCATATGTGACGCGCCACATAAACGATGAAAGATATAAGTTTGTGCCCATTAGACATTTGATCAAATTAGATGGTAATTAATTTCTTATTAATTGGAGTGCTATCAAGTAATAATTTATATAAGGAAATTAACTATATTTAAGAATTAATCTTATCGGAGAGTTGGTGATATCTATTTTGAGAGGTTGGATCTCGTATCGTCAATTGACATAAGATGTAAGACTCATAAAACATTTTAGAAGCGTCTTATTATACAAAAAAAAAAATGTGCAACTATTTCAAGCGAAGCATGCAACTATGTTCCCATATTAACAGTTGCACTTTTTCTGTGTAAATAAAGTCGCATTTTTTTTAACAAGTTAAGACGCTTCAAAATCGCATTTATGAGTCACAAGATAGAGATCCGGATGCATACAAAACGTAGCCTTTTGAAAGATATTAAGTAACTCTCATGTGCACTGTGCATTTTATAGTGTATTTTAAAATCATGCAATTTGTTACATCGAAATATGCAATTTGTTTATATTGAATCGTGCAATTTGTTTCCCATATTAATAGTTCTTGAGTTTTTGGTGTAAGCAAGTTTAGATATTTCAAATTAAGATAAACAACTTCAGTGTGATTCTAAGCTAATCCAATAATTCCAATGGCCATGTGCATTTTTTTTTCTGGGCGCCTTTATATATCGTATAATAACTAAATTTATTAAATTAACAAATAGGTTTTTTTTGGGCCCCTTTATGACGTGATCTAAACAAAATTTTATGAATAAATATTTAAAATAAAAAATACTTTATAAGAACAGGCACAATTTTTTTAGGGTGTTAGACAAAATTTCTCGTCAATTAACATAAGATGTATAAAAATAATGTTGAAAAACAAAATGAATTGAAGAGTTAGAGATTAAAGATATTGAATTGCATAAAAATCGAAGAACTGGATAGTTTTTTAAAAATAGATTAGGTGGCGTTATTGTACTCAAAGATTTGAATTTAAGCATATTTGAATTTGTAAAAGAATTGTAAACACATAAGTTGCAAACATATAAGTTTAAAAAAAGTTGAAAATAGATAATTTTTAAAGAATAGATTAGGAGGTGTTATTGTTTTCAATGATTTGAATTTAAACATATTTGTTTTCACAAATATATAAGTTAAGAAAAGATTGTAAAGGAATTCCAAACATATAAGTTAAAAAAAAATTGGATCTATGCACGGATTGAATCTTAATAAATTTCAATGTGATAATAATTATAATAAATTTTTTAATTAAATGTATTATATTAATGTACTTATTATTATTTATTAATATATGAATTTTATAAAATAATACATGTGTATCTCATTATTATAAAATTAATATATATTTTTTTAATTAACCATTCAGCGCATAACACATCCAAATTTATTTTAGATGATAGTAAAATTTTTAAAAATTAGAAAATAAAATAAAATCATATAATCACACAATTATAAATATTTTAAAATATTAAAATTCATATTTTAAATATGAATTTGAATTATATATATGTAATGTGCATGTCAAATTAAAAATCGTAATAAGACGATTAATTTGACAATTATAGTGTTAAAAATACATTTGTAATAAAAGAATTATCAAACTTAAAAAATATAGGTGAAAAGTAAAATGTAAAGAACAAAAAGAAAAATATTCATTGGTCGATATTAAGTCACTCTCCTTAATAGACTCTTCTTGGTAGATAATGAAGTTCATCTATTCAACATAAAATAAGTGTACCTACACTTGCTCAAATATGTATTCTTGGAAATTTGAAAATCTTCTACTTTTATATATTTATGCATTGTCACCTCCGAGAAAGTAAGCAGATCTTATCTATTACAAAGGTGCAGTCTGACATCATATGAAGCATATTTTAAATGCAATAAAATGTTGGGGCATGTTTAATTGCTAGATATGATAGTGTTTTGATAGATAGATCAACCCATCTAAACCTCGACCATTTCTTCATTTAAAGACCCGTGCGGGAAACTTATCAATAAAATAATATAAACGAATTAATTTCACATCACCATAAATTTAAACTTTTAAATGAGATGAAATTCTTTTATAAAATTGAAGTCAAAAGTTCATCCCCGGCCCGCAAAAAGCTACTCTTGTTCGTCACTATCCTGCCGCTGTCAGCCATCATGCCACCCACCGCAACCGTCTGCCGCTGCCATTTTTTCTCTTAGTCAAATTAGGTAGAAAGTTGTCATATTTTTCGGTAAAAACCAGTTGAAATGTACAAAAAAAAAAAAAAAAAAAAAAAAAGGATTCTGGTTTACCAAAGAAAAAAAAGAAGATGAAAAACTTTCGCGCAACTTTACCTGAATCTGGATGGAAGGATTAGGTGGTAATAAAATGGTGGTGTTCTTGTTGAAAATTAAGAAATTGTGAGTAACTTACCACTTGTTTCTCATCCCTCTTTGTTGTAGTGCCGTGAGAAATGAGAACAGGGCGGCGGCGGGAGGGGATGCAGCAGCGAAAATAAAAGAAAAATAAATTTAGACTCCATTTGGATGGATGGATTTGAAATCCATGAATTTCACGCCCAAATTATCACTCTCAAATGAATTTATAAATACTTAGATTTGAGAGTCTAGTTTAAAATGGAGGGATTTCAAATTCTCATAAAAATCTAGTCATTTGTGAAATCTCTTCATCTCCATCCCTTCTCCCTCTCCCCCTTCACTTTTTTTCCTAAACTCTCAAATCTAAGTATTTGCATATCCATTGGAGAGTATGATTTGTGTGTGAAATCCATGAATTTCCAAATCCATCCATCCAAATGGAGCCTTATGTTTTTTTAAAGAATGGTATATTAGGTACTACAATATTTATATAGGTGTATCTACTAATGTTGGGGGTGTGGACATATTCAATTTGTTTTTTTTTTTTACCTATGTTTTTGTATTGATTTTTCATTTCCTCTTGGATTTTATTCCTAGCCCAGATTTGCTTTATTTTTCCACTGCACATTCTTTAGGAATTATTCTCAATGCAAAAGTGTACTTCAAATGCCTAAAATAAACAACATATTCTACCAGTGAAGTAATTTGCATCCAAAATATAAATAGATAGAAAAAAAAAAAACAAGTGTGTACAATGTAAATGCATTAGAAATGCATAATAACAGTTGAAATTGCCCATAATTTTCTACCGATCATTCCTTCAAGTGGTGCGTCCACTAAACTTTTTTTTTTTGGAAGTGTTGAAGACCAGATTAAATATAAGTACGTAGAATAAGTGTGACGATGTACATATTCACATGTTAATTAACCGATTATTTAATTCATCTGGATCTACTATCAAGCGAGCTAGTTTTTTTTGTTTTGCCCAATTCACCTCTTAAGTACAGCGAGGCCGACTGGCCCAACAGGCTAAGTCTGCTTTGACATCTCTAGTCACGAAGATATCTCATTATCACTATCTGATCTAGCTACATGTATATGTTTTCGTATTCGATGTTTAATTTCCTTCCAAATTCAATTTTTTGAGTTTGTGTTTATTGATATTTCTCTATGTCGGTCTCCTGCCTGGAATTTTACAGAATCAACCTTCATTGCAAGTCTGGGTTTTAGTCTTTCTAAATTTGTTCACTTTTTAAAATTTCTGATTTTGATAGCTTTTGGGCGTGATTTCTATATGTGTCATCAAGGTATTTCTCTTAGCCATGCGTCACACACTTCTCTTGCTCTCTGAGATGATTTCATATATGCTCGTAAACTTAAAGCACTAATGCACCCTCATGCATAAAAAACTAGGGCTGGAAGTGCAAATCGTGTACTGAAAATTGATGGGAAATAATGTCAGAGGTGGGAAAAAGTATTACTTTCTATTTAAACAAGTAATACTTTCTATTTAAACAAGTACTACTTTTCATTTAAACAAACAATACTTTATATTTAAACAAGTAATACTTTTAATTTAAACAAATAATGTTTTTCATTTAACCAAGTACTAATTTTCTATTTAAACAAGTACTACTTTTATATTTAAACAAGTAATATTTTTCTATTTAAACAAGTACTACTTTTCATATAAACAAATACTACTTTTCTATTTAAACAACTATTACTTTTCTATTTAAACAAGTAATACTTTTCTATTTAAACAAGTACTACTTTTCATTTAAACAAGTACTACTTTTCTATTTAAACAACTACTACTTTTCATTTAAACAAGTGATACTTTCTATTTAAACAAGTACTACTTTTCATTTAAACAAGTATTACTTTTCATTTTAACAAGTACTACTTCTCATTTAAACAAGTAATACCTTTCATTTAAATCTATAATACCTTTCATTTAAACAAGTATTACTTTTCATTTAAACAAGTACTACTTTTCTATTTAAACAAGTACTACTTTTCTATTTAAACAAGTAATACTTTTAATTTAACAAGTAATACTTTTCATTTAAACAAGTACTACTTTTCTATTTAAAAAAGTATTACTTTCTATTTAAGCAAGTAATACTTTTCTATTTAAACAAGTACTACTTTTCTATTTAAACAAGTAATACTACTTTTAATTTAACAAGAAATACTTTTCATTTAAACAAGTACTACTTTTCTATTTAAAAAAGTATTACTTTTCATTTAAACAAGTACTACTTTTCTATTTAAACAAGTAATACTTTTAATTTAACAAGTAATACTTTTCATTTAAACAAGTACTACTTTTCATTTAAACAAGTACTACTTTTCTATTTAAGAAAGTATTACTTTCTATTTAAACAAGTAATACTTTTAATTTAACAAGTAATACTTTTCATTTAAACAAGTACTACTTTTCTATTTAAAAAAGTATTACTTTCTATTTAAACAAGTAATACTTTTCTATTTAAACAAATACTACTTTTCTATTTAAACAAGTAATACTACTTTTAATTTAACAAGTAATATTTTTCATTTAAACAAGTACTACTTTTCTATTTAAAGAAGTATTACTTTTCATATAAACAAGTACTACTTTTCTATTTAAACAAGTACTACTTTCTATTTAAACAAGTAATACTTTTAATTTAACAAGTAATAGTTTTCATTTAAACAAGTACTACTTTTCTATTTAAAAAAGTATTACTTTCTATTTAAACAAGTACTACTTTTCATTTAAACAAGTAATACTTTTCTATTTAAACAAGTACAACTTTTCTATTTAAACAAGTAATACTTTTGCATTTAAACAAGTACTACTTTTCTATTTAAACAACTTCTACTTTTCTATTTAAACAAGTAATACTTTTTATTTAACAAGTAATACTTTTCATTAAAACAAGTAAAACCTTCATTTAAACAAGTAATAGTTTCTATTATTTAAACAATACTTTTAATTTAACCAAGTACTACTTTTCATTTAACCAAGTACTACTTTTCTATTTAAACAAGTAATACTTTTCATTTAAACAAGTACTACTTTTCATTTAACAAGTAATATTTTTCATTTAAACAAGTAATACCTTTCATTTAAACAAGTAATACTTTCTATTATTTAAATAAGTAATACTTTTAATTTAAACAAGTAATACTTTTCTATTTAAACAAGTACTACTTTTCTATTTAAACAAGTAATACTTTGCATTTAAACAAGTATTACTTTTCATTTAAACAAGTAATACTTTTCATATAAACAAGTACTACTTTTCATTTAAACAAGTAATACCTTTCATTTAAACAAATAATACTTTCATTTAATGAAGTACTACTTTTCATTTAAACAAGTACTACTTTTCTATTTAAACAAGTAATACTTTTTTATTTAAACAAGTAATACTTTTCATTTAAACAAGTACTACTTTTCATTTAAACAAGTACTATTTTTCTATTTAAACAACTACTACCTTTCTATTTAAACAAGTAATACTTTTCATTTAACAAGTAATACTTTTCATTTAAACAAGTAATACATTTCATTTAAACAAGTAATACTTTCTATTATTTAAACAATACTTTTAATTTAAACAAGTAATACTTTTCATTTAACCAAGTACTACTTTTCTATTTAAACAAGTACTACTTTTCTATTTAAACAAGTAATGTTTTTATATTTAAACAAGTACTACTTTTCATTTAAACAAGTACTACTTTTCTATTTAAACAAGTACTACTTTTCTATTTAAACTTAAGTAATATTTTTCATTTAACAAGTAATACTTTCATTTAAATAAGTACTATTTTTATATTTAAATAAGTACTACTGTTAGTCAATATATATATTTAAATATACTATGAATTAAATTTTATCGTAGTAAACTCCATAAAAATAGATCGACTACGATTCGGGTGGAACTCTTCTCCAAGTGACTATAAATTAAATATACGGTAAGGTGCATTAACAACAATTAAAAAATCTTGTATAATCCTGAAACATAAAAAAAAAAAAACATAATTAATATTTAAAAAAACTTAAAAAAAAAATTAAATTAATTTAAAAAAAAAAAAACCGTCGCTATTCCGTCGCTAATACCGTCGCTAATACCGTCGCTAAAGGGATTAGTCCAAAACGTCGCTAAAACCATAGCTAAAACCGTCGCTATTTGCGACGGTTCTCTAGACCGTCGTTAAAATTGTTGACTTTGACCATTTGACTGTAATCGTCGTAAAAATCGTCGCTATTTGCGATAATTTTTTGTAACCGTCGCTAATTTTCGTCGGTAAAACGCGCGTTTTTTGTAGTGCCATATTAACAGTACACTTTTCTGTGTAAATAAGTCGCAGTTTTCAACATAACAAGTTGCACGCTTCTAAAATACACTATAGGTGCACGTTGCACCTGAGTGCATAAAAGACCTAACCAATCTTTAATTTATATAATGGAACGAATACACGTAGAGGCTGTAGAGTAATAATTTATATAAGGAAATTAAGATAAAGCCCCCATTTTTAATTAGCTCCATTTAAAAAGTGTTTTTTTTATTAATATTTTTAATTTCATTCTTTTGTAGTCAAAAGAATAACTTTTTGGACCATTATATCCTTAATGAAGTCAATAAAAAATTGAAAAAATTGTGGTACGTGTTTTTTTATATGGTGGTACGTACGGGGTTAATATATTGTAATACAAGCTTAATTATGTTGTAAAATAAAGAACAAGAACAAATCAAGAACACAAGAAGGAAGATTTGTTGACTCAGTTCGTCAGAATGACTATGTCTGGGGGCGACCAAGCCAGGAAGGTTTTCACTATATTCTCTATATTCTTCAATCAACAACAATACAATAGAACCTATCTATAATAGGTATTGGGCTGAAGCCCTAAAACCCTAGAGTCCTAAAGCCCACAAAGTAATGTCCATAATATTTCAATATATTTACAACACTCCCTCTTGGACATTACGACGTGATGCTTATGACTGATTTACATATCGCTAGAATAATCTAGAAAATAAAATTTAGTAAAACAAGAAAAGATACAACTAATGAATTACGAAACTCAATCTTCTAGATTAATTTAAAGTTGACGCTCCCCCTGAAGACAACTGTCCTCTAAGTCTTTTGTATGACAGTTTCACCACTCTTCTAGAGTTTATTATTTTCTTACTTGTTCCAATAATACTTAGATCATCAAAGTAAACTAAGATGATACAAACACCACCCAATTATTTATTCAGAGACACGCAAGAAAATATTTTATTGTATATTTATTCCTCATTTGGGAGGAATTAATTGAGTCGATCGTGGAATATTCGACCCAAATATTTTATGTCATATAATGACCTTTGTAATTTTAATATCGTACATAGTACGATTCTCATCATTCCTCATTTGAGGAATCTTATATCCATCAGAGATTTTTATATAAATATTGATATCCATTGATCAATATAAACATGTAGTTACAACATCTATCAACTGCATTTGTGAATTTAATTTTATTTACTATTAAGGATATTAAGTAGCGGAACGTTATTTCATACATAACAGGAGTACATATTTGATAAAATTAATATCGGGTCTCTGCAAAAACCCATGAGGTACTAATCTTGCTTTGTACCTCTTCAAATCATTATTTTGATTTTCTTTTCATACAAATACACATTTATATCCAACAACGATAACATTTCTAGGTGTATGTATGATAAAGCCAAAAAATATTAGCGATCCGAGCTCTGCCCTAATTGCTTCTTTCTATTTTTACCTAGTCAATGTGCTTCTGGCTCAACTATTGACTTGGGTACTGGATCCAGATTTTATTCATAATAGTAAGAGCAATTATGGCGGCAAATAAGTTATCGACAACATTGGTATTTCTCCTGTTTTTATACAATTTTTTATCAATTTTTAAATTAACAAGATCTTCACCATTTCCCAAACTATTTTGATCTGGCCATTCCGCTATCCTAGTTTTATGATTATTTTTTGCACGTGCTTTATTACTAGAATTTTCGTCTTCGGGGCAAATCTCTTCAGGAGACTTTGATAGTGATTGAATATTTTTGCAAACTTTAGTTTACCGCGGATTTATATATTTCATATTAAGGGGTCCTTTACGCTTCTGGCGTGTAGAGGTATCAATATATTTGCTTTATTTAATTGAACCTATACCTTTTGTGGTGCATTTATAATAGGTATTTATTTTTGGTCACCCTCTATTATTAATAAATTATTTTGGCAAATTACTTGCTAAATATTGCGAGTTAATTATCTTTTGAACTTCCTGTTGGGAAATTTAGAGTTTTGATGAAAGTTCCAAAACACGTGTAATAGGACCAGTCAGACCTGTTAGCTGACTGATGATATAAATATCAGGTTAAAGTGACCAGTTGATAATTCTTGTATAAATCAACTGATGTAATAGATAGGTCACATATTGAGGGAGAACTCAATATGAATAGGTCAAGTCTTGAAGAAGGTCAGAAGATCAGACGAGTCAGAAGATCAGACGAGCCAGATAGTCAGATAATCAGGTGAAGACATGAAGATGAAGAATCAGAAGACCTGAAGATCAGATGACTACCAGAAGAACAAGACCAGAAGACCAGAAGACATACATCAGACGAGTCTGCTAGTTGAGCTAAGACAACTTGCATCCGAAGACTCTATCAGGTAGACTGATCAGTATTATCTGATCAGGTCAGCTCACACCAGGTGACAACTGTTTATGAACCAGATCATACAATGTTAATCAGACAAGAAGAATGTCAACCTTAGTTGGTAAAGCAAACACTGAATAAGTGTACTTGTTAACCAATGAGAATGGGACACGTATGTATGGAGCTGACAATGCGGGATTTTGGCGCTGCACAGTCAAACGACTAGAATGGACAAACATACATGCTTTCGGCCATGCCGTCCCTGAAGCATATCACATCAAGCCTACAAATCTACCTAAAATAACCTGGAATTCAAAGTGCTCTCCAACGACTCTTTTGAATTCAAGGTCTATAAATATGGGATCAATCTTCATAAAAAGGGTACGGAAATTATCATCAAGCTCAAGCTATTCACAAATTTCCGCACGAAGAACACAAAATCAATAATATTTTCTAGTGTTCATCCCATAGTTCTTAGCATAGAATTCTCATCCTTTAGCTTTAGGCTACTCAAACACTAGGATAGAATTCCAGTTGGAACACAACAAATCTTATACCCAAACCAAAAGTTAGGTTAAGTTTATTTAGCAAGATTTTAGACTAGGGTTTCTAGTTTCTGATTTCTAGGATTGGTTGAGTGAGAACTCTTGAAAGATCTGTTGTACTGTGTTGGACTAACACACTAAACTAAGTCCAGTTGGTTAAGTTGGTGCCCCTGCTGATAGGGAAGAGTGGACGTAGGACAGGTTGTCCGAACCACTATAAAAATCTGTTGTGCCTTATCTGATTTACCTGTTTTACACTTTGCACACTACCTGTTTTAATATTACATGCATATTCTGAGTCTGGATCAGATTTGCATCAAGAAACTGATTTGATCAGTTTGACACTTTGTCATCTGACTGAAAACAGATCACTCAGAATCTGATTTGAGCAAACTGGTTTTTCACACGGGTTAACTTATCTTCCGCACCAACAGTTGAATTGATAGACGCCGAACTGATCTTATCACAAGTGATCAGTAAGTCGGATATCAGTTCGTACTGCTTCACTCGCACTCTGATCAGAATTACCTGCTACTTCACATCTGATCTCACAAAAAGTTTTGAAGTCTATTCACCCCTCCCCTCTAGACTTCAACCCTCACAAAACCCGTTCGGGACCTACAAGTGGTATCAGAGCAGTGGTTCTACGGACCACTGGCTTTGAGTATCATCGGTTCTTGAGGAAGAACCATTGTGGTCACTTGAACAGATCTTGAAAAACCTGTTTTAAAACTCATCTATTTTCAAAACTCACGTTCAACATGGATAATTCTTCGGGTATGTATCATGATCTGCCTAAGTTCTCGATTGATGAGTATGCTGACTGGACCATACTCATGAGCAACCATCTGGGTGCGATAAGCAGCAGAATGATGGAAGTTCATGAACAAGGACCCTCATCATTTATTACAACAACCCAGCTGAAGGAGGTGATCCAGAATTTCCAACTGGAGCCAGAATCAGAAAGAGTCCTTCACTGATGGATGCTGAGGAAAGAAAATTATCTAATATGGATACTGTGGCCAAACACATCATCATGAAGACGATGGACAAGATAACACGAGAAAAGATCAAGTATCTCAAGACTGCCAAACAGATGTGGGTTACTCTTGCTGAAATGTGCGAAGGAAACAATTTGATTAAGGACAGCAGATTGCAAGCTGAACTGGTGAAGTTTGAAAAACTAAAGATGCTACCAAATGAAACTATAAATCAACTTGATGGAAGAATCACCATGTCAGTCAACAAGCTTCATGAAATGGGACGAGAAATGTCTGACAAGGACATCAACTACAAGATCTTGAGATCTCTGACCAAGAAATGGGATATGAAAGTAACAGTGATAAAAGATTGTCAAGATATTGCGAAGATGAAGCCAAGGAACCTGTTTCTCAGTCTGAAAGCTCATGAATTTGACCTGATCGAAAGAGGTCAAGAAGAAGATGACGAGTCGCCTGCTGAAGCCACACCTGCCACATCAAAAGCAGTTACATTCAAAGCAGCCAACAACTGTTCTTAGTCAACTGAACCTATAAGAAATATCATGAGTCAGGCTGAAAAGATTGCTTTGCAGACCAGAAAGCTCGAAAGATCTAATATTCAACTGGGAAAGTATCGGAAATTCTATAAAGACTATCAGAACAACAGAGGAAGAGATAGGAAATCTACTGACAGATCACAAGAAAGGAATCGATCTGGAGATAGAAGAGATGATCATAGGGAGGATCACAGAGAGGATAAGAAAAGAGATGATCGTTCAAATGATCGTTCAACTAATATTTCACGCACTAGTTGTTGAAACTTGCTTAGCGGCGTATGCCTCCCATTTATGGGTAGTGGATATGGGATCCACTAATCATGTTTATTTCACTTTACAGGGGTTCAAATGGACCCGACAACTTAGTGGGAGTGAGATCCTCATCACACTGGGCGATGCTACGAGAGTGGCAGCTGAAGCAGTGGGAGAAGTGCACCTGTCTTTTGAAGACAGAGTTTTAATTTTAAGAGATGTTCTTTACGTTCCAAATTTTAGAAAGAATTTAATTTCAGTTTCTAAACTTTTTCTTGATGGATATTCGGTTACTTTTAATAAAGTTGTTACCATTTCTCTTTTTGATAAATTTATCTGTCATGGAAAGTTGTCGAATAATCTCTATACAATTAACTGTGCACACCACTCACGAAATGCATACTATAACACATCAACTATTTCCGAGAAAAGAAAACGTTCATCAGACGTGAACGAGACTCTTCTATGGCATCTAAGATTGGGTCATATAAATCCAAAGAGGATCCAAAGGTTGGTGAAAGACGGTTCACTGGAGTTTCTCCAAGTTGAACCAATTCCAACCTGCCAATCATGTTTGGAGGGTAAAATGACCAAGAGGGCATTTGGAGCCAAGGGGAATAGAGCCAAAGAAGTGTTAGAAATCGTTCACACAGATGTATGTGGTCCAATGTCAACCAAAGCAAGAGGAGTTTATGAGTATTTCGTCACTTTTATTGATGATTACTCAAGGTACAATTATATTTTCCTTATGAAGCATAAATCTGAGACCTTTGAGAAATTCAAAGAATTTAAGGCTCAAACAGAGAATCATAGGGAAAAACGTATCAAGTCTCTACGATCCGATCGTGGAGGCGAATACCTCAGCGATGAGTTTTTGAACTACTTGTCTGATGAGGGATTGCATCCCAGCTAACTGCACCCGGAACCCCTCAACAAAACGGGGTTGCAGAGCGAAGAAACAGAACTCTTTTGGAAATGGTTAGGTCTATGATGAGTTATGCAGATCTTCCCAAGTCGTTCTGGGGTCATGCCTTGGAAACAACAGCCTACATTCTGAAATTGGTGCCATCCAAATCGGTTCCCAAAACTCCCAAAGAACTGTGGACCGGGAGCAAGCCTAGTTTGAGAAACATGAGAATTTGGGGGTGTCCGGCCTACGTGTTGGACAAGAAAGCCGGTAAATTGGATCCTCGATCAGAATTAAGGCTGTTTGTGGATACCCCGAGGGAACAAAAGGGTGTATGTTCTATGGTCCCGAAGATTAAAAGGTGGTAATAAGCACCCACTTTAGATTTTTGGAAGAAGACTATATGAACGAAAGAAGACCCATAAGTGAGATTACCTTAAATGAGCTAAGGGGGCTAACCTCAATGCCAACTGTACAAGATGACGTACCAAACAACACACTTACACAACCGGAACCTCATCGTAGTGGGAGGGTTGTGAAACAACCCGAGAGATTCATGGGAATAGGAGAGTCCTCGGACTTGATTCCCGGACAAGACGAATCAGACCCATGGACATATGACGAGGCAATCCAAAACAAGGATGCAGATTCTTGGCAAACAACAATAAAAGCCGAAATGGGTTCTATGTATCATAACAGAGTGTGGGAGCTAGTCAAACCACTTAATGGGGTCAAACCCATTGGTTGCAAGTGGGTGTATAAGAGAAAAAGAGGACCGGACGGGAAGGTGGAAACCTTCAAAGCAAGACTCGTGGCGAAAGGTTATACTCAGAAAGAAGGGATCGATTATGAGGAAACTTTTTTGCCCGTAGCCATGCTTAAGTCCATCCGAATTCTCTTATCGACAAGATCTCGACTTTGAAATCTGGCAAATGGATGTCAAGACGACTTTCCTTAGCGGAAGTCTTGATGAAGAGATCTATATCAACAACCCCAAGGCTTCATTGAAAAGGCCAAGAACACCTAGTTTGTAAGCTCATGAAGTCCATTTACGGACTCAAACAGGCATCCAGAGCTTGGAACCAATGTTTTGATCATGTTATAAAGTCTTATGGGTTCGATCAAAATGAGTTCGAAAGTTGTGTGTACAAAAAGCGTGTCGGAACTGCATTGGTATTCTTAGTACTATACGTAGACGACATTCTGATCATCGGGAATGAAGTAAATGTGTTATCAGACGTAAGAGCATGATTTTCAAAAGCGGTTTGATATGAAGGACTTAGGGAAGCCGACACATCCTTGGGATCAAGATCACTTTCGAGATCGCAAGAAAAGGATGATAGTTTGTCATGAAGCTTCATACATAGACACCTTTGTCTTGAAACGATTGAAAGATGAGATTCCAAGGCAAAGCCCGTACCTTTCAAACATGGAATCCATCTATCCAAGAAAATGTGCCCTAAGACGCAAAAGGAGATAGATGACATGAGAGGCATTCCATATGCTTCGGCTGTCGGAAGCCTTATGTATGCAATACTGTGTACGAGACCGGATATATGCTTTGCCGTTGGCATGGTGGCAAGATATCAAAGTAACCCGGGGAAAGAACATTGAATGGCGATTAAAAAAACATTCGAAGTATCTGAAAAGAACTCGGGATAGAATGTTAATTTATCAGTCAGATAGTTCAATCCCCATCGGCTACAAGGACTCGGAATGTTACATATATTTACTGAAATAAATTGTATATCACTGATGCTTTAATTATCATCGAATGTTACATATATTTACTGCATAACTGTTCAATAAATCGTACGTGTTACATTGTAGTTAATTTAGTGATACCAGATCACAGAAGATTAAATTAACAGTCCCTTGTAACTAAAAGTACACCATTCACGACCTAGATGGAAATGACCAATCCATCGTGAAATGTTGAAGTGTAAGGCTCGGATTGGCTTGTCTTGACCAAGAGATTACACTAGTGCATGGTGATGCCTTTGAATAGGACCCTCTGAGGAGGACAAATTCTTGAGCCCGAACAAGGAAGAATCGGACCTCGATTGGTTCGTTATTTCTTAATCTCCGTTCTTAAATAGGATCATGTGTGGTTGGTAACTATTGCTTTGACTTATCATGGGTAGAGAATCAACGAGATTCAATACTTTTTTATCTTGGACAATATTATTGGTCACATGTGATTGCTAAGATTTATCGGAGGAGAATCGTGTGCAAAGCACGCTTGTTCGATTTGCCCCCTTAGAAGGTTCATAAGCTTTATCATACAAAATCTTGCAAGTGGAACTAGTTTCCGGTATGGATAATAATGTTGAGCCGTTCCTTAACCAAGGACAAAAGATATTAATTAATGGAAAGCTATTTCAGTGGCTTGAATTAATTAATGGGCTAGATAATCTTAAACACGGGAAATAATAACCGGGAGCCATATTGACTGTAATATGAGTTAAGATGGATAGTGCAATATTAATTTTGTAGTGGGATTAATTAATATTTATGGGCTTGAATAATATTGTGGCTCAATATTGATAATTCAAGATCCATTGGAAGGTCCAATCTTAATTCTCCTAAAGGCCCCCTAAGTAGCTCAACATATAGTCCAATAACTGAAAAATGTGTTTAAAATAAAATAAATATTGTTGCCTTATTTTTCCATGAAATTCGAAATTAATGGATAAAAAGGGGAGAAAGATTTTCTTTGAATTTTGTTATGGAATGAGGATATGTATTCTTGGAATACAAGATTATCTCATTAAATTCAAGAAATCTCCCACTTGGTTATCCATAGAGAAAATCTCGAAATTTTGATAATTAAGGGAAGGAAATATTTTCTTGATTTTCTTGAAAATATATTATGGAAGATATGTATTTCTTGAAATACAAGAATATCTCATAAATTCAAGAAAATCCAAATCTTGGATTCTTGCCCTATAATTTTCGAAATTATTCCATAACAAAGAGTAGGTGGGATTTTGTGGAATATTATAATTATGAGAAAAAGAATATAGAAGATATATTCAAGATTTCTTTGAGATCAAGAAAAGATTTTCCCACATTGTTTTTGCCCCAAAATTTCGACCACCTCTACCCTATAAATAGGGGATGATTCTTTCATTCCCAAGTACAATTCCATGTGCTGGAAAAATTAGTAAATCCACAAAGGTGGTGCAACATAATTTATTTTCCTTTTGTTAATTGTTCGCAAGCGTCTTACCACCGGATAGTCGAGCAAGGATTAAGGGAATACTTGGGAAGTTTTTTTGGTGTGTCTAATAAACAAAGTTATTGCCGTCCCAAGAGGTACGTTCACGTAAACTCATAGAATTCTGCATGCGTAGGATTTACGTGAATTAATTATATGCATGATTTGTTGTTGGATTATTATTTGAATTAATATAGGATTAATTCATGCTAGTAATAATTATAAGAATTAAATTTGTATTTAAATATTCATCCCGAATAGATCTGTGCAAATTATTCCCCAACACGGTTCTCACCGACGGCTATGTGCAATCCCTCCGCCGCCTTTACAAGGTCCCCCAGGACGTGCATTTTTATGGAGCGACCTCTGACGAGAGTGCTGACCAACCACCACCTGGGATGATCGCGGTCAACGAACAGACAATGGAGGCCGGGATCCGATTCCCGCTTAACTCGGCGATCTCCCATCTACTGACGGCTTGGATTCAGAGTCTGACCCAGATCACTCCTAATGGATGGAGTTACATACTTTCTACAATGACCGATTCTTGGGCGTTAAAGTTCGTCGACTTCCAACCCCAAAGCGAGGTGGCATATGTGATGACGCCCCCATCCATCGGTAGGAAGGTTATAATGCCGTGCGGTCCGTAAGTCGGGGAGCTCGTGAGTGGAATCCCGAGCAAGATTGAGGGGTGGAATTATAAATGGTGGTTCGTTGGAGGGACGTGGGAGTCTGTGGACCCCTCGAGCACACTGCCCATCATTGTCCCAACCGATTATGCCCATCAGGTCGACCACGGTGAGTGTCACCTTTTTAAGACTTAGACACCCGTACTGATCTAATTCTCCTCTTATTTTGCAGTTTTCGCACCCACCACTGCCGACCTTTACTGGGACTTTAAAGAGGCATTTGACATCTTTCGCGACACTCCACCGAGCTGGCAGGATGTGAACGCTTTGAACATCGAACTTGATCGACTCAACACCGGCCTGTATACTTATCCGCGCCATTTGAACATCCCCCTGAAGTTCCCTTACTCCGCTTTTTACATTTTTTTGATCTTGACTTTGGTGATTGGTTTTATAATATTTGACGGGTTCCCAACATCCCGTTTACCGTCGTAAGCCCCCTGTGGACGTCATGGGCTCCCGCAAGAAGTCTGTTCTGGGAAAAATGAGGAGGCTGGTGGCCTCCGAGACCG
Organism: Stenogyne calaminthoides; assembly: GCA_037126765.1. Lineage (NCBI taxonomy): Eukaryota > Viridiplantae > Streptophyta > Magnoliopsida > Lamiales > Lamiaceae > Stenogyne > Stenogyne calaminthoides. The sequence continues at coordinate 13,742,273 of JBBCBC010000012.1, read as the reverse complement.
CCCCTCCGAGGCCGTCCTGGCCGAGTCGCCCCTCCAAGCTTCGGTCCTAATTGGCCCCTCTCTTTGTTGACAAAGACGGGGAAGGCCCTGGTCGACTCGCCAACTTCGGGCATGCTCGGAAGAAAGTGAGGAGGAGATTTTTGAACCATGAGTCCTGAAATCAGCAGGGTCAGGAAAGAAAGATCGAGTCCATACGATCGATCGGGCCTTTGCCCCGACCTCGCGCCCGCCTTGATTCGGCTTTGCTGGGAGGAGGGGCCGACATGAATGATGATGACTTCTTAGGCTAGGAGGAGGGCGGGTGAACGCAGTAAGTCCTTACCACAATTCACATGACCTTTTTCATATTAATTTCATAGCTCATTGATTGCTCGGCTTTTTTTTTACAAGCCCCGAGTTTCTACCACGCCGATTTCTCGCCTTATACGGATATTTTCCTTAGGAGTCTCCCTCACTTTGGCCGACTCCCCAATAAGTGGTCGGGTATATCTCCCGAAGAAGGTATAATCTCGCTTCGGGCGTGACACTTACCGATCACGATATTGATAACGCCAAAAACTGACGGTCAACATGTACTCGGCCATGGTCCACACTCTTAAGGCGGTATTTTATTTGAGAGGACAAATACTAAGTTTAAACCGAAGCCCGACGCCTCCGCAGGTCACAGTTCGAGTGTCCGATTAGGGCCGAATGATCCCGGGCGGCAGCCTAAGACCCGTATGGGCCGGAGAAACCAACGCTGGAGTACCTTCAGAGATCTCAACCTCGAGGGCCGCCTCGGCCGAGCCGAGATGGGCCGGGCCGAGGAGAGGATAAAAGTCGCCCCGGCGAGACCGGTGCCGGAGACCGAGAAAGTTCAAGACTACTCGTAAAAAAGGAGAGTGGTCGAGGTGGAGGCCGATCTGAGGGAGGAGCTAAGCCGGGAGGCGGAAGAGAGATTGGACACTGGGAGGCCCAAATTTCAAGGTCGCCGAAGAGATGAAGGTTAATTTTGCGTACGTGATTTTTTTTGCGGGTGCCATCCCAATATGTCATCAGGCGAACCCTTCTGGCGACCTTACTGGGCTGGTTGCCGACCTCCGGGATTACGTCCGGGCCAACCCTCTAGCCCCCGATGTTTTGCTGGACATCCAAGACTTGGAGGACATGGGCGTTGATCTCTCATTCTTTCCTTACCCCCGGCAGATCGTGCGCCCTCTCCCTGACTCTCCGGTAGGTACACCTTCCGAGCCCTCGGTGGAGGAGTTGGCGACCTCGGAGGTCGTTCCTCCTGCTATCGCTGAGCCCATCGGGGAGGAAATCCCAAGGTCGGAGGTCATTCCCCCAGCCATCGATATGATTTCTGAGCCCGTCGTGGAGAGAATATCAAGCTCGGAGGTTGATCTGCCGGCGGTCAGCATCCCGCAACCCAACTGCCCCGGCCGAGACAGATTGAAGCTGTAGCCTTACTTTTATTTTTTCTTTTTATGATTGTACCGGCCTTCGGGCTTTGATTTGCAATGTACTACCTCCCAACCTTCGGGTCTTTTATCAATGGAAATCGTCATTTCTTTTTCATCTCGTCTGGTGTTTATCTTATTGTGAAATAAAACTCCCTATTTCATTCCCCCCAGGTCGAGGTCATAAGCTCGTCTTGGGTCCTTGACTTGAACTCGTACAACTTATCAACTTCTGGTAGGTCAGACTCGGGAAGTGTATCTACGCCGACATCTCCTCCTCGGGGTGGCGAAACGTTGCCTCGATTCCCCGAATCGATGTGACGGTTTACAGATCCGCAATGATTGCCTGGGTATTCGGTGGTGCCGGGCGCCGTAAATTAGACCAACCAGAGGTCGCGTTCTGCCCACTCGCTGCACGTGCGCCACCTACATCTTTTTGGTGCCCTCGAGAGATGAAATTTGCAACTTGACCCCCGCCTTTCGTCTATAAATAGGGCGGGGTATTGAGATGTAAAACTTGCATTTATCTCTTCTGAACTCCCCACTTATCACCCCCAAACTTTGGTTATGGGCGATTCCGGCGAACCCCCTATTTTAGAACGTCCTCCGGCGACAAGCTTCTCCTGCTCCACACTCGCGACTTAGGGCATTCAGTCCATCCCTGAGTTCCCCCCATTTCCGATGTTGCCTTCATCGGAGGATGACCATACAACCATTGCCAAGCTTTGCTGCCACCCGGGTGGCGGACCTGCCGCCGCCATGATGGAGGTGCTCTGGGCCCTCTGTGCTTTGGGCGCCTATCGTGATGACGGAATTAGTGGTGATGGGCATTTTCCGATATGTAAGGATTTTGTATTGTATATGCGAATCCGATCTAGCCAGAATGCCCTTCATAATCCCTTGAATTTTTTGCACCACATGTATGACACTTGTGTTCATTTAACGCGGGAAGTCCCATTGCGGCATCTGACTGTTCTCGGATGTTAAAACATCCTTTTCTGATAGTTTTGCAGCATCTTCCTCAGCGACCTCCGCATCCGAGAGCCGCTACCTAAATAGCAGTGCAGTACAGAACAAGTTGCTAGCCCGAGTGGCTCCATAGTATAGACCAAGTTGCTAGCTCGAGTAACTCTGCAATATAGACCAAGTCGCTATCTCGATTCCAAAAAAATGTATTGTATTGGAATGCTTCTTTTCATCGACCTCCGGGTCCATTGTAATGGGGTTCTCCCCGACCTCCGGGTCTTTATTAATGAAATTCTCCTTTTTAATTCCTCTTTGTGTTGACTTGATTTCCTTATGCGACTTTTGCTTAGTCCTTGTCGTCTTATTTTCTATGCGACTTGTTTCTTGGACATTTGCGTAATCGTCTTATAAAGTCGGGGGATGACCGCACCTCTAGGGTGGCGATCTCGCCTCCAGTATCTCTAAAGTCTCACCTCGGGTTCGCACGTTATCAGTCATGTCTTTCATGCGATCTGCATGTTATCGATCATATGCTATCCGTGTGACCCGCTTGGTATGATTTTGTTTACGGCCTCGACCTGACCGTTTGACTGAGGGTGGTATGGGGTAGAGAACAACTTCATGATCTTCCACTTTTTGAAGAAGGCGTCGATCTTAATACCGTCGAACTGCTTTCCATTGTCTAATATGATCACCTGAGGTAGCCCGGACCTGCAGATAATGTTTCTCCATATGAACCTGATGACATGATCTTGGTCTATGGTTGCCAATGCCTAAGCCTCGGCCCATTTTGTGAAGTAATCCACCGCTACCAGGGCATACTTGAATGATCCCGGGCCGTTGGGAGTGGCCCAATGATGTCTATCCCCCACTTTGCAAAAGGCCAAGGACTGAGGATGCTTGTGAGCTCTTCTGGTGCGATTTTGATGGAGGGAGAATAGATCTGACATTTGTGGCATTTGCGGGCAAAAACGATGGCATCGGCCCTTAAGGTTGGCCAAAAATATCCTTGCCTTGTGGTCTTGTGGTCCAGCGAATCCCCCCAGTGTGGTTTCCGCATGCCCTTCGTGTATTTCTCGGAGAATGATTCGACCTTGTTCAGGCGTAATACATCGAAGTAGGGGCATGCCGAAGCCTCGCTTGTATAACTCCCCACTGATCATTGTGTATCGTGCAGCTCGTAACTGCAACTGCCTGTTATGACCCTGGATGGACTCAAATCCCCCCATTGGTATGATATTGTCCACTTTGGGCCGAGCCCGCACGGATTTATTTTTGGGCATCTCCCAAAAGGCCTCATTACCAATTGAGATTGTGTCCATCCTAATAAACCCCATGATCATACCATATTATTCCGATGTGGGATATTGTTTGATACCCTAACAATCCTCCCCTCAAACAAAGACCACCGAGCCTCCCCTCAAATGACCAGCTCTATCTAGGTCAATACCGCCTAGTCCATAGAGACCCCCGTTTTTTCACCAATGGCTTCACCGTCTTATTTGTTTAACACCGGGGGATATTGTTTGATACCCCAACAATCCTCCCCTCAAATAAAGACCACCGACCCTCCCCTCAAACGACCCTCTCTATCTAGGTCAATACTGCCTACTCCATAGAGACCCCCGTTTTTTCACCAAGGCTTCACCGTCTTATTTGTTTAACACCGGGGACTACTCCACACCGTTTCGTCTGGGACCATGGCTCTGATACCACTGTTAGGAATTAAACAAGCAATTATGGAGAAAATAATAGAACTAGGAATTTAGAGACAAACAACTTGGTTACCCAGTTCGCCAGGAATGACTACGTCAGAGGGCACTACCAAGCCAGGAGATTCACTATTTTCGTGTGTTATTTTCGTACAAAAAAGGCAAATACAATGAGTCAAGGTATTTAAATGAGACATGGGCCAAAACCCTAATTCACGCGCACAACTGCGGAACCCGCTCGACCACGGGCCTTGGTCGAATGGTTCCGCTCGATCAGATCTCCAGCTCGAGCACCTCCAATGCTCTGGTCACCCGTCGCGCTCGACCTCCTTTGGTGGAGCAGAAGTGCTCGACCTAACACCATGGTCGAGCGCCTCGCCCTTGCTGGATCCCTTCTCCGACTCAGGCTCCACAACCCAACAATCTCCCACCTGGAGACTGACTCCAACTGTAACTTGTCTCCCCCGTTCCAACGGTTCTCTCACTGGTAGTAGTGTCGGGCCTTATGCTCAGATTCCAAGGCCAGTTGAAGTCATGCATAACTTCAACTTCTCTAAGGTCACAACCTTAGTCAACATGTCAGCAGGATTCTCACTTCCCCGGATCTTCATCAGCTGTAAGATCTTGTTCTCGGAGGTAACGAATGTAATGATACCTCAACTCAATGTGCTTCGTCCTCGAGTGAAAGGCCAAATTCTTCGCCAAGTGAATAACACTCTGACTGCCACTATACAAAATACTATCCTTTTGCTCCTTCCCCAACTCACACGACAGATTCTGCAACCAAACCATTTCTTTACTAGCCTCAGTAACTGCAACGTACTCTGCTTCTGCAGTGGACTAAGCTACATCTTTTGCAACTTAGAAGCCCAAGAGATAGCTGTACCACCAAAAGTAAAAACATACCCCTGTAGTACCCCTTCTTTTGTCGAGATCATTTGATGCCAAGTCTGCATCAACATATCCTGCCAACCCAACGCTTTTTCCCTCAAAGTACAAAGCTTGTTCAGTAGTATCTCTCAAGTACCTTAGGATCCACTTCACTGCCTCCCAATGCTGTTTACCCGGATTGCCCATAAACCGGCTAACAACTCCCACCGCTTGTGCAATATCAGGTCTTGTACACACCATAACATACATCAAACTTCCAATTGCTGAAGCATACAGAGTGTTTTGCATGTAGGTCCGCTCCTCTTCGCTACTAGGTGAGTCCTTGTTGGATAGCTTGAACTGACTTCCCAATGGGACCCGAACTAGATTTGCATCTTCCATACTAAATCTCTCCAAGACTTTCTTTATGTATTCAGCCTGCGAAAGATACAACTTTCCTACCACCTTGTCACGATCGATTCGCATACCTAAGATTTGCTTGGCCTCTCCAAGGTCCTTCATAGCAAACCTTTCAGATAATTTTTCCTTCAACTTGCTCACCTCCCGAGCACTAGAGCCTGCTATCAACATGTCATCAATATATAATAGCAAAATGATATAACCATCATCATACCTCTTGAAGTAACAGCAATGGTCAGCCTCACACCTATTGATCTTAATCTCGTGCATGAACCCATCAAACTTCTTGTACCACTGTAATGGAGCTTGTTTCAGACCATACAAGCTCTTCTTCAACTTGTAAACTAGCTCACTACTCCCCTTAGACAAGTATCCCTCCGGTTGCTTCATGTAGATGTCCTCAACTAAATCACCATGAAGAAAGACAGTTTTCACGTCCATCGATTCTAACACCAAATTTTCTGCAGCCACCAGACTCAGAACCAATCGAATGGTAGTTAGCTTCACCACTGGAGTAAAAACATCAGTATAGTCAATACCATGTTTCTGCTGAAACCCCTTCACAACTAATCTTGCCTTGTAGCGTTTGCTTCCATCAGCCTCATCTTTTATTCTGTAAACCCACTTGTTATGCAGTGCTTTCTTGCCCTTAGGAAGTTCAACAAGCTCCCAAGTTCCATTGGTCATCAATGAATTCATCTCATCATCCATTGCAAGTTTCCACTTGTCCACCTGTTCACTACTTGTTACCTCTGCATAACATTCAGGTTCACCACCATCAGTTAACAATAGATAATGGAGGGAGGGTGAATACCTATCAGGAGATCTCCGATCCCTCGTGGGTCTCCGCAGCGGAATTGTTGGTGGTGGTGTACTTGGTTCTTCCTCAACAATCACCTGATCATCTAGAACCCCTTTGCTCCCACCCGAGTTCGAAATGTCTAACTCCACAACTTGAGACTCAGAACCACCTTCTTTGGATTTTCCCAACCTGTCTTTGTACATCACCTATTCATTAAATATGACATCTCGACTACGAATCACCTTTCGGTTTTTCTCATCCCAAAATCAATAGCCAAATTCATCACCGCCATATCCAACAAACATACACTTAACATATTTTGCATCCAACTTACTTCTACTCATAGAATCAACATGAACATATGCAACACACCCAAATACTCTAAGAAAAGACAGATTTACCTCCTTTCCCGACCAGGCCTCCTCCGGTATGCCATTTTCCAAAGGAGTTGAGGGTCCTCTATTTATCAAGTAAGCTGTTGTGTTAACTGCCTCTGCCACTGTTATGACCCTGGATGGACTCAAATCCTCCCATTGGTATGATATTGTCCGCTTTGGGCCGAGCCCGCACGGATTTGTTTTTGGGCATCTCCCAAAAGGCCTCATTACCAATTGAGATTGTGTCCATCCTAATAAACCCCATGATCCTCCAATATTATTCCGATGTGGGATATTGTTTGATACCCCAACAATCCTCCCTCAAACAAAGACCACCGAGCCTCCCTCAAACGACCCCGCTCTATCTAGGTCAATACGCCTAGTCCATAGAGACTCCCATTTTTTCACCAAGGCTTCACCATCTTATTTGTTTAACACCGGAGGATATTGTTTGATACCCCAACACTGCCAAGCCTGGACGCGATCGGGTGGCAGGAGGCCGCTTATCAGATACTCCATGATGAGTGTCATCCAGTTCGACACCGGGTTTCTAATGTTGTCCGCGATTACTTGCGGTGGATGGGTGGGGAAGTGTCGTTATGGTGACATCTTTCATGTTTGGTGATCCTTCGAGGTCGCCAACCATGCTAGAAACATCGACTTATGCGAGTTCGCTCTCGGTATCACCTTGACATGGATCATGCAAACCGGGCACAATGTTTTTACAATTTCGATAGGTCGCCATCCTATCGTCCCCCTAGCCTCGTACTCCCCAAAACTTGGCGGTGCCACGAAATCGAGTCAAGATGGACCCCAATCTCTTGATGCCCATGGCGATTGCCATTTCTAATCACGATGGCGCCTCATATTCGGCCTCATTATTCGTTGTGGGAAAATCAAAGGTAATAAGCGTTACGAATGAGGTCCCCTCGGGCTCGTTTAGGACTAGGCGACCCACGACTTGTGAGAGGTTGACCCACCCATCTATTAACAGTATCGGTCGCGAACCGCTCAAATTCTAAAACGGGAAGGGAATTTAAGTTCCACTAAGAAATCGGCCATAACACAGGCCTTAAGCTGTGTCGTCGTGGCGCATAAGTCACACCATATTGTCCGAGCCTCAATGGCCCATTTGAGACATCGTCCCAAAGTGTCTGGTCGGTGGAGCACATTCCACAGTGGCAGGGAAGTGAGAACCTCGACCTGGTGATCAAAAAAGTAAGGCCTCAGTTTCCTCACACTCATGACTAATGTGTATGCCAGCTTTTCTAGCGATGGGTAGCGTTGCTCCGTCTCGTTCAAAGTATGGCTCACAAAATAAATGGGCCAGGTGGATCTGGCCCTCCGCTCGGACCAGCACTGCGCTCAAAGCGGTCTCCGAGGCCGCGAGGTACAAGAATGGCTTCTCTCCCGGGACGGGTTTGGACAAGATGCTCACATCTGCCAGGTAGATTTTGATTTTTTCAAAAGCATCCTGGCTCTCGTGTGTCCATTCAAACTTTACTTTCTTACGGATAGTGTCGAACATCGGCTTGCATTTGTCCCCCATCCGGGAGATAAACCTGCTTAGCGCGGCCAGGCATCCCGTGAGTCTCTGAACCTCTTTCACATTTCGGGGTGCCCATATCCAATATGGCCTTGACCTTCCCTGGGTTCGCCTCGATGCCCCGCTTACTGACTAGGTGTCCCAAGAACTTCCCCGACTCCACTTCGAAGTTACACTTCTTGGGGTTGAGTCTCATATTGAATTTCCTGAGGATGTCGAATGTCTACGCTAGGTGAAACATGTGGTCTTCTCTTTTTAAGCTTTTGACGACAATGTCGTCGACATAAACTTCTACCAATTTCCCGATCTGGTCGGCGAACATATGATTGACCAGTCTTTGGTAGGTGCCCCTGCGTTCTTCAAGCCGAAAGGCATTCTCTTCCAGCAATATAGGTTTTTCTCGGTAAAAAAGGAGGTGTGTTGTCGATCTGGTTCGTGCATGGCTATTTGGTGATAGCCCGTAAAAGCATCCATGAACAACATCATCTCGTGCCCGGCCGTGTTATCTATTAGGTGGTCGATGTGCGGTATGGGAAAGAAATCTTTTGGGCAGGCCTCGTTGAGGTCGGTAAAGTCGATACACAGCCGTCAGGTTCCGTTGGACTTTTTCACCAGTACTGCATTGGCCACCCACTGCATCTGGTCGGCCTGCATGATCATGTCATTATCCAGCAGCTTCTTTACCTCTTCAGCTAATGCGGCATATTTCTCGGGGCCGAATTTCCGCCTTTTTTGGGCAACCTGCCTCCGAGATGGGTCAATGTGAAGTCGGTGACATGCGACTTACGAATCTATTCCCACCATGTCCTTGTGCGACCAGGCAAAGACATCCAAGTTCTTTTTTTGAAAGTCGATCACTTCCCCCTTCAGGTCGTCCGGTATTTTGAAGCCGATAATGACTTCCAGATCCGGGCGAGTTGGATCTATTTTAACTTTCTCGAGTTCTTCCCATGGGATGGCCCTTGGGCCCCCTTGTCGGGGGTCTTCGATCTCGGCCTCGATCAGGAATTCATCGGGTTCAGGCCCTATTCTTGGATCGAGGTCGCTGTAGGTTCTTTTTTTGCTTGCTCTTTCCTGATTTAATTCCTCATCTTGTTCATTGCTATCTATTACAAACGTTTGTTTGATAGGTATTGGTGCGGAATTGAAAAGATACGAAGGGTAAATCAAACAACCTCTAGCATCGACTTGGTCGCCCTTAGAGTTTAAACCAACCCACTCTTGGTGGGAATTTTACTGAAATAGAAAGTAGAGGACACGACCTCGAATTCATGTTCAAAATGCCTTCCGCGAAACCATTATATGAAGTGGGGAGGTCGACTACTAGAAAATCTAACAACCTAGTTGCCCTAACTTCGTTATTCATTGTGGAGACCAAATTTCTCGTGACCATTTGGATCATCGGGTGGGCCTTATAAAGTAGGTCACCGAACCCTTTCACGACGTGGTCACACTGGGTGATATAGGCATCATAATCCCCGAGCCGGGTTCAGGGGTTTTCTTGAAAAAGGATGTTGCGAGGCCCGTCGACCGAAAGTCCAAGACAATCGTAGTCCCCATAATGTTGGCAGCCCGGATCACTAGGGGATCGACATTAGGATAGACTACTGAATTTTGTCTGTTCTTCCTAACTCAATAGGGCCCTGGACTCTTCCCCATGGCGGGCGGGCAGCACTATCTTTCTGGCGTTCTCTATCTCCTTATTTCGACTTTTCGTTTTTCGCTTGGAGGAGGAGCTGGAGGCTAGCCCCCGGCGGCCCCTTGGGGGGAGAGAGAGTGTGTATTAACCGACCTTTCTCCGCATGGGCGGGACATGTCGCTCCCTTGCCCGCTCACCGGTTATTTGTTCGCGTGGGGCTCTCCTTCTTTGGCGGCGCCACCGGCCCGGTCGCCATTCTTTCAGGTAAGCAGGCGAACTTCAGCTGAGCCATCTTCACTCTGATCTTTCGTGAGCTGCACAATTCTTACACTCTCTTGGTATAGTGGTCTACCTTCGTGAAAGTGGTGATACTTGTTGGGGTTCGTTTGCCATTACTCTTTCTTTGCAAAGCGGGAGTAGCAGGTTCTTTTGTTCGGGATTTGGGTGAAAATGTGCACAGGGGTCATGCCCGGGCATCCATCAACTTCTTAAAATGCTTTCTTCAAACGGCTTGAAGCTTCCGGGTGGCTTCAGATCTTGCTTTTTGGCCTTCTTTGAACTCTTCTTGGGCTCGTGACCTCTTTAACCTGAGAGTCGGGATTCAAGACTCTGTTGTGTGTGTCGGTCGCCTAGCCGCCTAAGTCGGCGTAAACTAGTCGGTAATCACCATCATGCAATCGGAGTTTTGTCCCTTCTTGAGGGGGAGGACAGCCCCCATCATTTTTTTACTTCATCCCCAATGGGATCTCCTTCCAAGATCGACATCGATCCTCTAAACATGGGACCGATCAGGACTCAGATTCCTCATTGGTGTTCATTAAGGCGCCACTGTCGTAGGTCGTGGGTAGTGGGCAGGCAAAGAAGTGTGTCGTAAATAAGGCAAAGCGGTTGCTCTAAAGTGTCCAATCGGGGGTGGCGGGGAGGTGAACCATTGGTACAGTCTGGTCGCCAGGTCAGAGAGAAAAAGCTACATTCGTCGTGATCGGTTTCGGGCGCCCATGAGGTTACTTAAAAGTTATATTTCGTTACGAACCCTGGGTCCGCTGTTCCCACCTGTACAGCGATCCAAGGTCGCGACATTAATCTTCCTTTGGGTAGCCGCCAAGGTGACTAGAGTTCGAATGGAGTCCGGGACAACAGAGGCAGCGGTTCCGACCACGCCCGCTCTCGATTACCATGCACTATTAGTTGCTGACCGTCAGATCGGTCAAGGGTGACTGAGCATCGCGATGGTCGCGGTCGCCCGTAATGCATGGTCGATCCCCTGGCAGTCATTGTTGTGGGAGAATTCGCCAGGCGTGGGTCGTGCTCCACTGGAGTCAACATAGAGAGGCTTGGATTGCGCCTCGTCTTCAATAATCCCGGGCTTTTACGGACCCCGCAGTGTCGCCAAGTCGGTCTAACACGTTGTTCGACCCTGCCGGCGTTATCTGAGGAGCTAGCGATTGTGGACCCTGACATGTCTAGCGGTCGTAGGTCAGTTGGTCTTCCGAATGCCCCTTTCGGGTCCGTGCTTCCTTGTTTTTTGAGGGTTCGACCTCATGGGTGGCCTTCTTGAGGGGAGACTGCAAGTCCTCATCATCAAACGCAAGTTATTTTTTGTGGAGGAAAGCCATCACTACTTTTCGTCCTCAGAGTTCCGCGGAGTTCCACCGGTCGAGGGGTCATTATCGTCTGGGTCGGGCGATCGCGATGGGATTTTGGAGCATTGAGAGGTCATGGAGGTTTACGCCCATCAAGGGCATCCAAATCTTGCCCGTTCAGATTGTTGGTTGATTGATTGCTCGCCATCGGTATTGATCAGAGATGAGATGGGGTTTCCTTCGAACAGAGTGATTTCGTAGGAATTGTAGTTCCCACAGACGACGCCAATTGTTGTACCCGGTTTGTTACCAATGGACAAACAAGTATTTTAACAGAACTCCAATCAATATAATAGTGAGAATGATAAACAACACACGATTTGATTACCCAGTTCGTCCGTGAAATAGACTACGTATGGGGGCTCCAAGCCAGGATATTACTGTATTATTTCTGCCTAGGATTCTAAGAGTTCGATCCTTTACAACGTACATTACAATTAATATTTATAGACACGGAACTAGGGTTACAGTCTTAATGGGCTTCTCCTCGTGGACCAACTAGGGTTTTCCTTCTTGTCCCGCAAGTCGCGCTTATAGATACATATTCCCCGGTTATATCCCGAGAAATCCGCCTCACTAACTACCCGAATCTTTTCCATGTTTATCTTCAACTAAGCTCGGGACTTAATCGGTCCCGACTTCCGGGTCCTATCAAGTTACTTTGTGACCTCCCTGCTGCACCAAGCCACCTCCGCGACCTGCATGGCTTCACAAACTCCCAGCGACTTACCGACCTCCCGGAGTCACCTCAAATCTTGCTCCAGCGGGACAGGGTTGGATAATGTGTTAACCATAAGGCGGTCCAATCTCCGACTTCCACCAAGTCGGATTAATTCTCCCTACAACAGATATGTTGCCTCCTTACAGGCGATCTCACGAGTCTCCCCGAGGACCTTTCTCCCTGAGTCTTTGTTACCGCTTTTTTTTGCTCGATCTGTTTTCAAAATTCAATGCATCTTATAATAAAAAGGGATATTTTTCCCAAATAAACTCCACATCCATTGAGGACTTATTGTCTCAGCACCTTAATCACAAGGTTTTCAATTTGACACCCCTAAAGGGCCTAAATTTATCAATACCTTAATCAGAAAGGTTCTCAATTTGACAACCATTATGGGCCGTAATTTCTCAATGCCATATTCAAAAGGCTTCTCAATTCGACACCAGTTAAGGGCCTTAATTTCTCAATGCCTTAAGAAAAAGACACAATTCAACACCCTTTAAGGGCGTCAGTCTCTCAATGCCGTAATCAAAAGGCTTCTCTCAATTCGACCCTTCAAAGGTCTTAGTTTCTCAATGCCTTAATCAAAAGGCTTCTCAATTTAACACCCTTTAAAGGCTCCAGTCTCTCAATGCCTTAATCAAAAGGCTTCTCTCAATTCGACACCCTTTAAGGGCTTTAATTTCTCAATGCCTTAATAAAAAGGCTTCATTTCTCAATTCGACACCCTTTAAGGGCCTTAATTTCTCAGAACCATAGTCAAAAGGTTCATTTCTCAATTCGACACCCTTTAAGGGCCTTAAATTCTCAAAACCTTAATAAAAAAGGTTCGTTTCTCAATTCGACGCCCCTTAAGGGCCTTAAATTCTTAGAACCTTAGTCAAAAGGTTCGTTTCTCAATTCGAAACCCTTTAAGAGCCTTAAATCTCAAAACCTTAATAAAAGAGGTTCGTTTCTCAATTCGACGCCATTTAAGGGCCTTAAATTCTCAGAACCTTAGTCAAAGGGTTTTTTTTCTCAATTCGACACCCATTAAGGGCCTTAAATTCTCAGAACCTTAGTCAAAAGGTTCATTTCTCAATTCAACACCCTTTAAGGGCCTTAAATTCTCAAAACCTTAATAAAAAAGGTTCGTTTCTCAATTCGACGCCATTTAAGGGCCTTAAATTCTCAGAACCTTAGTCAAAAGGTATTTTTTTCTCAATTCGACACCCATTAAGGGCCTTAAATTCTTATAACCTTAGTTAAAAGGTTCGTTTCTCAATTCGACACCTTTTAAGGGACTTAAATTCTCAGAACCTTAATAAAAAAGGTTTGTTTCTCAATTCCACACCCCTTTAAGGGCCTTAAATTCTTAGAACCTTAGTCAAAAGGTTCGTTTCTCAATTCGACACCCTTTAAGGGCCTTAAATTCTCAGAACCTTAGTCAAAAGGTTCGTTTCTCAATTCGACATCTCTTAATGCCTTAAATTCTCGTAACCTTAGTAAAAAGGTTCGTTTCTCATTCGACACCCTTTAATGGCCTTAAATTCTACAAACCTTAGTCAAAAGGCTCTTTCTCAATTTGACGCCCTTTAAGGGCCTCAATTTCTCAGTTCCTTATTCAAAAGGCTTTTTTTTCAATTAGACACCCTTTAAGGGCCTTAAATTCTCAGAACCTTAGTCAAAAGGTTCGTTTCTTAATTCGACACCCTTTAAGGGCCTTAAATTCTCAAAACCTTAATAAAAAAGGTTCGCTTCTCAATTCGACGCCATTTAAGGGCCTTAAATACACAGAACCTTTGTCAAAAGGTTCGTTTCTCAATTCGTCACCCTTTAAGGGCCTTAAATTCTCAAAACCTTAATAAAAAAGGTTCGTTTCTCAATTCGACGCCATTTAAGGGCCTTAAATTCTCAGAACCTTAGTCAAAAGGTATTTTTTTCTCAATTCGACACCCATTAAGGGCCTTAAATTCTCATAACCTTAGTCAAAAGGTTCGTTTCTCAATTCGACACCTTTTAAGAGACTTAAATTCTCAGAACCTTAATAAAAAAGGTTTGTTTCTCAATTCCACACCCCTTTAAGGGCCTTAAATTCTTAGAACCTTAGTCAAAAGGTTAGTTTCTCGATTCGACACCCTTTAAGGGCCTTAAATTCTCAGAACCTTAGTCAAAAGGTTTGTTTCTCAATTCGACATCTTTTAATGCCTTAAATTCTCAGAACCTTAGTAAAAAAGGTTTGTTTCTCAATTCGACACACTTTAATGGCCTTAAATTCTACAAACCTTAGTCAAAAGGCTCTTTCTCAATTTGACACCCTTTAAGGGCCTCAATTTCTCAGTTCCTTATTCAAAAGGCTTTTTCTCAATTCGACACCCTTTAAGGGCCTTAAATTCTCAGAACCTTAGTCAAAAGGTTCGTTTCTCAATTCGACAGCCTTTAAGGGCCTTAAATTCTCAAAACCTTAATAAAAATGGTTCGCTTCTCAATTCGACGCCATTTAAGGGCCTTAAATACACAGAACCTTTGTCAAAAGGTTCGTTTCTCAATTCGACACCCTTTAAGGGCCTTAAATTCTCAAAACCTTAATAAAAAAGGTTCGTTTCTCAATTCGACGCAATTTAAGGGCCTTAAATTCTCAGAACCTTAGTCAAAAGGTATTTTTTTATCAATTCGACACCCATTAAGGGCCTTAAATTCTCATAACCTTAGTCAAAAGGTTCGTTTCTCAATTCGACACCTTTTAAGAGACTTAAATTCTCAGAACCTTAATAAAAAAGGTTTGTTTCTCAATTCCACACCCCTTTAAGGGCTTTAAATTCTTAGAACCTTAGTCAAAAGGTTCGTTTCTCAATTCGACACCCTTTAAGGGCCTTAAATTCTCGAGCCTTAGTCAAAAAGGTTCGTTTCTCAATTCGACATCTTTTAATGCCTTAAATTCTCGAGAACCTTAGTAAAAAAAGGTTCGTTTCTCAAGTCGACACCCTTTAAGGGCCTTAAATTCTACAAACCTTAGTCAAAAGGCTCTTTCTCAATTTGACGCCCTTTAAGGGCCTCAATTTCTCAGTTCCTTATTCAAAAGGTTTTTTCTCAATTCGACACCCTTTAAGGGCCTTAAATTCTCAGAACCTTAGTCAAAAGGTTTGTTTCTCAATTCGACACCCTTTAAGGGCCTTAAATTCTCAAAACCTTAATAAAAAGGTTCGCTTCTCAATTCAACGCCATTTAAGGGCCTTAAATTCTCATAACGTTAGTCAAAAGATTTTTTTTCTCAATTCTACATCCATTAAGGGCCTTAAATTCTCAGAACCTTAGTCAAAAGGTTCGTTTATCAATTCGACACCCTTTAAGGGCCTTAAATTCTCAGAACCTTAATAAAAAAGGTTTGTTTTTCAATTCGACACCCTTTAAGGGCCTTAAATTCTCAGAACCTTAGTCAAAAGGTTCATTTTTCAATTCGACACCTGTTGGGAGATGAATTTAAATAAGATTTTGATTAGATCCCAAAACCCCTGAGTATGACATGTTCAGGATGATCTTGACAGTCTGTGTCAGGTTTCAGTATAGAATAGTTAAGAAAGATATCTGCACCACATATAGTCAACATATATTAATCAGGTTTTGATACTGAAGACTTAGGTAGAATCAATGTTAGGAAGATATCAAGATATGAAGACTCGGAAGACATCAAGAATCAAGACTCGAAGTTTATCAAGACTCAGAAGATACTGAAGACTCAGTAGTTACTGAAGACTCAGGTAGACCTGAATGTTGGGAGGCCTTTGAAGAAATATCTATCTGAATATATCTGGCGAGGAAAATACACATTTACAAAATAATAGATATTGCCCAAAACATTCAAGAGCAGACAAAAGGAACTAAGTCTAAGTGTTGTTTAAGGTTGTCTCATTCAGAGAGATTGACCTAAAAGAGCCGTTTTGTTTGTCTACATTCACTGAAGACAAGAACCAATCAGAGGAAGACAACATTGTACTTTTCATCGACCTTTGAACGCGACGGACCTTTGAATTTTGTCAGTAGTAATATGTTCCAGACTGCAAAAATTTGTGATTGGCTACATGGTTGCATATTACCTAAAACATACAAGGGAGTCTTCAAACCCTAAAAATAGTCGTTCATCATTAACCAGAAGAGGAAACTCTTGATGTTATCTCTTCCAACGGATAGTTTTTAAAGAGTGACCTTGGAGAAGTTGCCTATAAATACCAGTGACCTTCACCATTGAGAGGTTACGGAAATTTGACAACTCAAGAGCTCATTAAATATTCTTGCAAATTGAAGCACTCGAAAACCCTAGAATTTCCCATGTGTTTCACATTGGAGAGAGCTCATTCACTAAGCCTAGATTTGATAGATATATCCTAAGCTTAGAGAGATAGCATAGTCTTTGCATTTGTTCTTATTGTAAAGGATATCCCAACCTAGTTGGAAACCAACCCAAACCCAAACCCTTTGATAAGGTAGTTTGAGTGTGTGTGATTTGTTGGTGAGTTAGAGTTGTAAAGAGTGAGTAAGCTGCAGGTTAGTCAGCAAGAAAACTCTAGAGGAGAAGTTAGTAAGCTATTTGAGGTAGTCTGAAAACATGTGTGTGTTGAGTTAGTAAGCTGCAGTGAGTCAGCCAGAAAACTCAAGGTAGAAAAAGTTAGTAAGTTGCATGAGTCAGCCTGAAAGCTTTAGGAGAAGTCTGTTAAGGAATTTCTCTGAAGATCAGAGAGAGTGGACGTAGGAGCTTGAGTCTCTAAACCACTATAATTGTTGTGTTGTTTGCTTTCTGTACTGCATACTATCTGCTGCATATTTTCAACTGAAAGCATTTTGATTTTACTAATAATCAGTTGGAATCAATCCACTGAATGTGCATTAACTGATTCACAGCCTTAACCACTATTTTACTAAGGAAGAGATTTTCAGCAAGTTAAAACGAGTATAAACTTAGGGCCAACCATTCCGCACTCTTGATAAGCTAGAACAGATAGTTATCAAACTGAACTAACTCTACTGAGTATTCAGTAAGATAATTATCTGATCCAAGCTTCTCAGGATCTCTGATAAAACTCAGGATCAGTTGGGCAAATTTGAAGTTTCTGAAAGCTGCTCAGGATCATTGTCTTAGTAGACTTTAACTCAGGGCGATTTGTGCTTCTCAGGGCAAAATTCTCAGGACATCCTGACCCTTCTGATCTCAGTGAAAGAAATGTTTTTAAAATCATTGAACACTTGTATTCCTCCCCCATACACGTGTGAGACTCGTTTGCACCGGGACCAACAAGTGGTATCAGAGCAGTGGTTCATTTTGACCACTTGCTTTGGTAGCCATAGTCTATTTGCTGAAAGACTTTGGTGGTCTACTGAATAGATCTTATTGCTGATATCTTACAAGGCTCAGTTCATCATGCCTTCTAAGAAACTTCCTATGTTCTCTGTTGAGAGCTATGACCTATGGAGATTGAGAATGCAAGCACACCTGTATTCTAAGCATGAAAGAATGTGGAGAGTGGTTTCTGAAGGACCATTCAAATATACTGTTGTGAATCCCATTACTGATACTGAGAGGAATGATCCCAGAGATGAATTCCCAAAACCTGATGATCAACTTACTCCTGATGAGAGAAAATTAGTCAATTTGGACTACATTGCTAAAGATACTCTATATAACACTATTGATGATGGTGTTATGGGGATGATTTCTCACTGTGAAACTGCCAAAGAAATATGGGACACACTTGCTATCATGTGTCAAGGCACATATCATATTAAAGAAAACAAGCTTTCTATTGCTATTGGAAAGTTTGACAGCTTTGAAATGGAAGATGGTGAATCCATTGACAAACTGGAAGTCAGATTCACTAGCATTATGAATGATCTTAATGCTCTTGGGAAAAGATACCCACAGAGAGAAGTGGCACTGAAAATTCTTAGAGGATTGTCTAAGAAATGGGATATACATGTTGTGGTGATTGAAAACACCAAGAATATTGATTCCATACCATATCAACAAGTTTTCTCTGAACTGAAAGCTTATGAATTTGTGATTGACAAGAAAACTAAGAACGTGAAAGAAACGATTCTTCATCTAGCAAGAATGTGGCCTTCAAAGCCAAAGAGAAATCTTGTAAAGCTAAAGAGTCGATAACTCACTTGCCAAAAAATCGGGATGATGAAAAAGAGGATAAGCTAATCTTGTTGGCAAGGAGGTTTGAAAGACTCAATAGCAGAAATGGAAAATACAAGAAATACTATAGGAACAACAGGTACAAAAACAGGAATAACTCAGAAGCTGAGGACAGGTCCACTGAGAAAAGGAAGGACCATAAAGCTGAAGGTTCTTCATCCAGAAAGAAGGACTCCAAGACCAAGGAGGAAAGTGATCGGGATGATGATACCAACAGAGATGCTAAAATCAAAAAAGAAGGGTCACTTCCAAAGATGATTGTCTCCGAAATGAAAAGTGCAAAGAAAGAAAGGAGAGACAAGCCAAGAGAGACATAAAGATTCTTAGCAAGAAGACTATGATTGCTGAAGAAGAAGAACAATCTGAAGAAGGATCCAGCTCTTCAGATGAGATATTTTCAGATAGTGACAGTGATGATGTCTGCCTTGTTGCTATGGAGGAGGTAAATTCTTCTATCTCTGTTGTTGTCCTACACAAGCACATGAGTTATCAAGTTCATATGTAACCAGTAACTTTAACATGATGGATTCTTTTTGAGAATCTTATGAAGGACTATTACGTTACAAGAATCGCCAAAAAAACTCAAGAGCAAAATAAAAGGAACTCGGATCACGAGAATCAAGTGGAAAGACTCTAAAAATCTTTGAGATCACTTCTCAATTAATGGGAACTACTGATGAACTGGATGTTCTGAAAGTACAACTCTCAAAAAAAGAGAAAGTGATAGAGATCCTAAATGGAAAATTAGAGAAATCCACTGAAGAGATTAAGCTTATCAGAACTGAGTTCAATGACCTCTTTGAGAAGCATGAGACTCTAAAGAAAAGTGAGGATAGTGCGCAGAGAAAGTTAGCTCTATTGAATTTGCATCTAAAGTGATAGATGAAATTCAAAGTTATCAAAAAGACTCAAGAACTATGAAATTTGGATTGGGATATAATCCAGGGGAACCTCACAAGGTCTTATGAATGCTGCTTCTTCTAGTAGCACTAAGACTGTCTTTGTTAAACCAGTGGAATGTACTAATCTTCTTACTAAAGAACAACCCAGATTTTTAGACAATGGTAAAGGACCTATGGTTTCAGAAAAACTGAAGGTTCAGGGAAGAAAGCCCAAACCTCAAGAAAAGTCTATAAAACCTGAACACTCAGTAGGAAATTTTAAGGCCAGTACTTCAAAGCCTCAGGCTAAGAATACCAACCTGATGAAATCTGCACTGAACCATCAGAGGAATTTTCAGAAGAGAAACACTCAGCAGAGATATTCTCAACGGAAAAGACCAAGTCCCTCGACATCGAAAAGACCACAATTTCAATCTGAGCAACCTAAACCCCACTTGCCTAAGGGTAAAGGTTTCCTGAACCCAAGTCAGTAGAGACAGAGACCAGCTGCACCGAAGCCAAGGCATTTGAACAAAAGGCCTGAACCCTAGAAGAACTCTAAGGCTCATGTTCATGCTAAGGCTGACACTCATACACATGGTACTGCCAAGGCACCTAGGGTGGTGAATGTGTATGTAGATGTTTATGGGAGACAAATCAGCCACTCTAAAGTAATTAGAGTTATCAGGTAGATTTGGGTTCCAAAAGGTCTGTTAACCTGGTAGGACCCTATACCAAATAAGTACCTAAGACCTGATCTGTTTTTCTGGTGAAGGAAAAAAGGGCATCGATTTGAATGAAGTTGACATAATACGATGAGTGGTAATGAATTGGCTCCTACTGCATGGTATCTGGACAGTGGATGCTCACTGACTATGTTAATCAAAAAGACCCTCAGATTACATTTGGAGACAACTCCAAAGGACAGACTGAAGGATATGGAACTCTTGATGTTGATTCTGTTCATATCCATGGTGTTTCATATATGTGTCCGGTTTAAAGCATAACTTGCTTTCAATCACCAATCTGTGACAAAGGATAGGATGTTGAGTTCTCAAAGAACCTATGTTATGTGAAAGATAATACTTCACAACAAATATTAGTGGATTTGGTACTAGAAAGGAAATGTGTATCTTTGCGATTGAAATTTATCACCTAAAGATACATGTTTGGTTGCAAAAAGTTCTCACTGATACCCGGTGGTTTGAGACAAAAGGCTGAATCACTTAAAATTCAAAACCCTTAACAAACTTGCAAGATTAACACTTGTGAGGGGGTTACCGAATGAAGTGTTCAGTAAGGATTATATATGTGATGCTTGTCAAAAAGGAAAACAAATCAGAGCATCATTCAAAAGCAAAGTAGAAGTGTGTCTTGACAGAATTCTACAATTGTTACATATGGATCTCTTTGGTCCAAAGAACACCGTGAGTACTAATGGCGAAATATACACTTGTGGTAGTTGATGACTACTCTAGATTAACATGGGTCATATTCTTACTTTCAAGATGAAAGAGACTCGAGACAAAGCGCCTCGAGTCCTTTGAAAAGACTCAGTAATGAAAAGAATCTGAGTGTGGTCAAAATCAATCAGATAAAGGCACTCAATTTATCAACCATATTATATCTGATTATTGTGCAGCAAATGGAATAGCACATGAAACATCACCGCAAGGACCCCACTGAGTAATGGTGTTCTTTGAAAGAAGAAATAGGACTCGAAAGAAACCTGCAAGAACAATGATTCTTTTCGATATTCTAAGAGATTTTTGGGCGGAAGCTATCAACACCGCATGCTACTCCGGAAACGGATCCATCTTGACAAAGAATAAAGGAAAAACATCTTATGATTTGTGGAATGAAAGGAAACCTCTTGTTTCTTTCTTTTCGAGTGTTTTCGCAAGTGTTTCATACACAATAATGGTAAATATCATTTGAAAACTTTTGATAGTAAAGCTGATGAAGGGACATTCTTAGGATATTCTGAAGTCGGTAAAGCCTTCAGAGTTTACAACTGTAGGACTCTTAATGTGGAAGAAACACCTCATGTTGTTTTTGATGAATCTACTTGTGTTAAGAAAAGCAGAACTTAACTTTCGGAGATTTGACCAAGAGAATCACCAAACTTAGCACGAAAAAGAATGATAAAACATCCTTTGAGCCCGAAAAGAAGAAGTCAACCACTCTCTATGAATGGAGTGAATCAGACTCAGACAAAGAAATTCAGGATGGAAATACTCAGGATGGAAATACTCAGGATGGAACAACCTCCAGGATTTTGTCAGATTGACCAAGTTTACAGGCTTAGGAAAGCCTTATATGGTCTTAAACAAGCACCTAGAGCATGTTATGATACCCTTTCTCAATTTCTTACTGATCATGCTTTTACCAAAGGAACAGTTGATAGAACCTTGTTCAGGATAGAAAATGGGAAGAATATTTTACTAGTTGATTTATGTGGATGACATCATATTTCGATCTCCAAATCATCGGATGTGTGAGAAGTTTTCTACGATGAAAGGAAAGTTTGAGATGTCTATGATGGGGAGATTAATTTCTTTCTTGGACTTGTGTGAATCAAACTAAGGAAGGAATCTTCATCAATCAAGCAAAATACACCGGAGATCGATTGCTAAGTATGGTGTACATAATTGCAATGCGGTTAGAATTCCTATGAATACTAACTACAAGATGGATCCCCGATCCGAAGGCAAACTAGTAAATCACACTTGATTATAGAGGATCATTGGATCATTGCTCTATCTCACGACAAGTAGACCGATTACATTTGCGGTTGGGATATGTGCAAGATACCAAGCTAATCCGAAATTTAGTCACATGGAGGTCGCCAAAAAGATTTTGAAGTATCTTTAAAGGCAATCGTGAATGAGGATTATGGTATCGGTGATGATAACCTTTGAATTAACTGGTTATTGAGATGTCGATTATGGAGGATGTAGAATTGATGTGAAGTCTACTACGGGACCTTGTCAATTTCTTGGAAGTAAACCCGATATCATGGTTTTCGGGTTAAAAGACCTTCAATAGCAACCAAGATTACCGGGTTTGAATACATGGTTTGCGAGGAAGTCGGAATTGTGCACAAATTCTTTGGCTCAGACAACAATTGAGGGATTATAAGATTATAGCTAATGAAGTACCTATATTTTGTGACAATAATAGTGCAATTGCTATTACACAAAATCTGGTATTTCACACCAGATGTAAGCATGTTGATATCAGACATCACTTCAGCAGAGATCATGTTGAGAAGAAGTGTTGGGAGATGAATTTAATAAAGAAGTTTTGATTAGATCCCAAAAACCCTGAGTATGACATGTTCAAGATAATCTTGATAGACTGAGTCAGGTTTCAGTATAGATTGTTCAGGAAGTTATCTGCACCATGTATAATCAGCAGATATAGACTCAGTAAGTTGATGAAGATACCAAGACTCATGAAGTTGTCAAGTTAATCAAGACTCAAAGAAGTTGTCAAGACATCAAGACTCAAGAAAGTTGTCAAGACATCAAGACTCAAGAAGTTCTTTGAAGACATCAAGACTCGAAGAAAGGTCAAGACACTGAAGACTCAGTAAGTAGCTAAAGCATTGAAGACTCAATATGTCATCAAGATATCAAGACTCAAGAAGTCACCGAAGACATCAAGACTCAAGATGTCATCAAGACACCGAAGACTCGTAAAATCTCGAAGACCAAAAGGCTATCAAGACTCAAGAAGATATTGAATACTCAGTATAACCAGAATGTTAAGAGGCACTGAATAATATCTATCTGAAGACTACAAAACTGAGAAAAACGCAAATATTCAGAAAAATAGATATTGCCCAAAACATTCATATGCAGACAAAAGAAACTAAGTCTAAGTGTTGTTTAAGGTTGTCTCATTCGAGAGATTGACCAAAAGAGCGTTTTGTTTATCTACATTTCATTGAAGACAAGAACCAATCGGAGGAAGACAAAAATCGTACATTCTTCTTGACCACGAAAGTGACGGGACCACTGAATCATGTCGATAGTACTAAGTTCGCATCGCAAAAATTGGTGATTGGCTACATGATTTGCATATTTCCTAAAACATGCAAGGGGAGTATTCAAACCCTAAATATAGCCGTTCATCAAACACCATAAGAGGAAACTCATGAAGCTATCTCTCCAACGGATAGTTTTTCAAGAGTGACCTTGGTGAAGTTGTTTATAAATACCAGAGACCCTCTACATTGAGAGGTCACAGAAATTCAAAAGCAACTCAAGAGCTTATTAAATATTATTGCAAATTGAAGCACTCGAAAAAAACCCTAGAATTTCCCAAGTGTTTCACATTTGAGAGAGAACTCATTCACTAAGCTTAGATTGATCTGAAATATCCAAAGCTTAGTAGAGATATCCTAGCCTTTGCATTTGTTCTTATTGTAAAGGATATCTCACCCTAGTTGAAACCAACCAAAACCCAAACCCTTTGTTAAGGTAGTTTGTGTGTGTTTTGTTGGTGAGTTAGAGTTTGTAAGCAGGTTAGTAAGCTACAAATTGAGTTAGCGAAAACTCTAGAGAAGAAGTTAGTAAGCTACTTGTGGTAGTCGAACACTTGTGTGTGTTTGGGTTAGTGGCGGCCCGGTGGAAATGACGTAAAACTCAAAGTAGAAAAGTGAGTAAGCTACAGTGAGTTAGCCAGAAAGCTTTAGGAAGTGGTTAAGGAATTTCTCTGAAGATCAGAGAGTGTAGACGTAGGAGCTTGAGTCTCTGCGAACCACTATAATTGTTGTGTTGTTTTGCTTTCTATCTGCATTATTATACGTTACATGTTTTTCCTTTGAAAAGCATAGTTCACTGATATTCAATTGGAACCAATCCACCGAACGTGCATCAAATTGATGCCTTAATCACTGTTTTATTGAAGGGAAGATTTTCAGCAAAGCTAAAACGAGTATAAACTTAGGGCCAACCATTCCGCACACTTGAGTAACTAGAACAGATAGTTACCAAACTTAACTAACTCTAATCGAGGGTTCAAGAAGATAATTATCTGATCCAAGCGCCTCGGGATCTCTACGATAAACTCAGCCGGTTAGGGCTAATCTGAAGCTTACGAAAGCGGCTCGGGATCATTGTCTCGATGAGACTTTGACTCAGGACAATCCGTGCTTCTCAGGGCAAAATCATCAGGATAACCTGACCCATCTGACCTCAGTGAAAGAAAAGTTTTAAAAATCATTGAACACGTGTATTCCTCCCCCATACACGTGTGAGACTCGTTAGCACCGGGACCAATAAGTGGTATCAGAGCAGTGGTTCAATTTGACCACTTGCTTTGGTAGCCATAGTCTAGTTTGCTGAAAGACTTTGGTGGTCTCTTGAATAGTTTGTTTTGCTTGATATCTTACAAAGGCTCGATCATCATGCCTTTTATGAAACTTCCTATGTTCTCTGTTGAGAGCTATGACCTATGGAGATTGAGAATGCAGGCTCTTATGTATTCAAAACATGAAAGAATGTGGAGAGTGGTTTCTGAAGGACCATTCAAATTTACTGTTGTGAATCCCAGAATCACTGATACTGAGCGGAATGATCCCATAGATGAATTTCCAAAGCCTGATGATCAACTTATTCCTGATGAGAGAAAGTTAGTCAATCTGGACTACATTGCTAAAAGATACTTTGTATAGCACTATTGATGATGGTGTTATGGGGATGATTTCTCCTTTGTGAAGCGCAAAAGAAATATGGGACACACGTTTGCATTATGTGTCAAGGCACATATCATATTAAGGAAAACAAACTTTACATTGCTATTGGAAAGTTTGATAGCTTTGAAATGGAAGATAATGAATCCATTGACAAACTTGAGGTCGATTCACTAGCATCATGAATGATCCGAGTGCTCTTGGGAAAAGATACCCGCAGATATAAATTGGTATTCGAAAATTCTTATAGGATTATCTAAGAAATGGGATATACATGTTGTGGTGATTGAAAACACCAAAATATTGATTCCATGCCATATCAACAATTTTTTCTCATTCGAAAGCTTATGAGTTTGTGATTGACAAGAAAGCTAAGAATCGACAAAGAAAGATGATTCTTCATCTAGCAAGAATGTGGCTTTCAAAAGCAAAGAGAATCCTCAGTAAGTCTAGAGAGTTCGAGAACTCACTTGCAAAAAATCGGGATGAGCGGGGAGGATAAGCTAATCTCGATGGCAAGGAGGTTTGAAAGACTCAATAGCAAATATGAAATATAAGAAATATTACAGGAATCATGTACAAGAGAGACTCAAAAGGCGATGACGAGATATCTTTTGAGAAAAGGAAGGACGGAAAGTGAAGGATCCTCATCCAAAAAGAAGGACTCCAAGACCAATGAGGAAAGTGATCAAGATGATGATACCAACGGATGCTACTAACCCGGGAAGAAAGGTCACTTTCAAAGATCAAATCCGTCGTGAAAGTCTTTAAAGTAAAAAAGGAAAAAGACAAGCCAAGAGAGCAGGGAAGATCTCGAAAGAAGAAAGCTATGATTGCGAAGAGGAAGAACGATACGAAGAAGGTCCAGTTCCTCGGATGAAATTTTCTCAAAGATGACAATGATGATGTACGTCTTATGGGTGTGGAGGAGGTAAATTCTTCTATCTCTGTTATTGCTCCTACACAAGAACATGAGTTCTCAAGTTCATTTGAAACAAAAATAACTTTGACCTCGATGGATTCGTTTGAGAATCTTATGAAGGACTATTACGTGTTACAAGAAGCGCTCCTTTGAAACTCAAGAGCAAAACAAGGAACCGATTGGCGAGAATCACGGAAGTGGAAAGAATCTAAAATCTTTGAGATCACTTCTCAATTGATGGGAACTCTTGATGAATGGATGTTACGAAAGTACAACTCTCGAGAAAAAAGAAGGTGATAGAAATCTGAATGAAAAATTAGAAAATCCACTAAAGAGATTAGAACTTATCGGAGGCGAGTTCAATGACCTCTTTGAAAAGCATGAAACTCTAAAGAAATGTGAGGATAGTGAGAGAGAAAGTTAGCTCTATTGAATTACGCATCTAAAGTGATAGATTAAATTGAGTTATCAAAGACACTGCAACTATAAAATTTGGATTGGGATACATTCAGGGGGAACCTCACAAGGTCTTGAATCTTTGCTTCTAGTAGCAGAAGGTATCTTTGTTAAACCATGGCATCTAATCTTCTTCTTCAAGAAGCGCCCCGAGTTTTAGACAAGGTAAAGGACCTATGGTTTTGAAAAAGCGAAGGTTCGGGGAAGAAAGCCCAGACCTCGGGAAAAGGCTAGAAAAACACGAACTTTCGGTAGAAAATTTTCAAAGCCAATGCTTCCAAAGCCTCGGCTAAGAATACCAACCTAAAGAGATCTGCACTAAACCATCTCGAGGAATTTTCGGAAGAGAAACACTCGTAGAGAGATATTCTCAACTAAAAGACCAAGTCCTCGATTCTTGAAAGACCCCAATTTCAAAAAAGACAGCAACCCAAACCCCATTTTGCCTAAGGGTAAAGGTTTTATGAACCCAAGAAACAGAGAGCAAGACCCGCAAACACAAAAGCTAAGGCACTTGAACAAAAGGCTGAACCAAGAAGAACTCTAAGGCTCATGTTCATGCTAAGGCTAGCACTCATGCCCGCGAGGATCTTGCCAAGGCTCTAGGGTGGTGAATGTGTATGTAGATGTTTATGGGAGACAAATCGGCCACTCTAAAGTAATTAGAGTTGTTAGGCGATTTGAGTTCCAAAAAAGATCTGTTAACTTTGGTAGGACCCTACACCAAATGGGTACCTAAAAGCGATCTGTTTTTTTTTGAAGGAAAAAGAACCTTTTGATTTGAATAGAAAACAACATAAGACTGGATGATGAGTGGAAATGAATTGGCTCCTATTGTATGGTATCACGGGCGGTGGATGTTCAAGACATATAACGGGATATAAGCAACTAATCAATGACTACTATGTTGAGCAAAAGAGGCCCTCAAATCACATTTGGAGACAATTCAAAAGACAACCGGAAGGATATGGAACTCTTGAAGTTGACTCTGTTCATATCCATGGTGTTTCATATGTGTATACGGTCTAAAAGCATAACTTGCTTTCTATCATCAATTACGTGACAAAGGATTCGGTGTTGAGTTCTCAAAGAACTTATGTTATGTAAAAAGACAATACTTCACGCGAAATTTTTTCTTGTTGGTACTAGAAAAGAAATGTGTATCTTCGATTTGGAGTTCAACTTCTAAAGATACATATTTGGTTGCAAAAAGTTCCGCGATACCGGTTGGTTGTGGCACAAAAGAATGAATCACTTAAACTTCAAAGCCTACGAACAAACTTGCAAGATTAGCACTTGTAAGGGGTTACCCAATGAAGTGTTGATAAAGATCATGTATGTGATGCTTGTCGAGAAAGGAAAACAAATCGAGCATCTTTCAAAAGCAAAGTAGATGTTTTTCTTGATAGAATACTACAATTTGTTACATATGGATCTCTTTGGTCGATAACACTGTGAGCACTAATGAGAAAATACACACTTGTGGTAGTTGATGACTACTCTAGATAGACATGGGTCATATTCTTTTCGAAGAAAGAGACTCGAACAAAGCTGCTGAACTCTTGAAAAGGCTCGATCTTGAAAAGAATCGAGTGTGGTCAAAATCGGATCGGATAAAGGAACCGAGTTTATCAATCATATCATATCGATTATTGTCGTTAACCAAATGGAATAGCTCATGAAACATCATTGCCAAGGACCCCCCTGTGAGAATGGTGTTCTTTGAAAGAAGAAATAGGACTACGAAAGAAGCTGCAAGGACAATGATTCTTTGAAGTCGATATTCCTAAAAGATTTTGAAATTTGAAGCTATCAACCTTGCATGCTACTCTCGTAAGCGGATCCATCTTGACCAAGAACGAGGAAAAACTCCATATGGTTTGTGGAATGAAAAGGAAACCTCTTGTTTTTTTCTTTTCGTGTGTTTGTTTGCAAGTGTTTCATACACAACAATGGTAAAGATCGGTTGAAAACTTTTGATAGCAAAGCTGATGAAGGGATATTCTTAGGATATTACGAAGTTAATTAAAGCCTTCGAGTTTACAATATGTAGGACTCTTATTATGGAAGAAACAACTCATGTTGTTTTTGATGAATCTACTTGTGTTCGAAAAAATAGGAACATGACTCAGAGAAGCGATCAAGAGAATCACCGGACTTAGCACGAAAAAGAATGATAAAACATCCTTTGAACACGAAAAAAGAAGAAGTCGGTCACTTTCTATGAATGGAGTGAATGGGACTTCGCAAAGAAGTTCGGGATGGAAAAACTTCGGGATGGTGAGACTCGGGATGGAAATTCTCCCGAAGGAAAGCTAAACACACTTGTAAGTCGACCAATCTAAACATACACCGATTTAGGACTCGGTATGTAATGCCGATGAAGATGTGGTCCTGAAGTGAGGCAAACTCTGAATCTATCAACCAATGGGGAACAAATGTCTCGACAATGTTGCGAATGGAATTTCCACGAGGAAGATGATTCTCTTTCTCCTTTTCATTGTTCCCTGAATTTAATGAACGAACTGAAACGACACTTGATGTTGAGGATACTCTTTGAAGGGGAACATCCAGAGAAAATGGTTGAATAGTCATCCTACAAGTCGATTGTGGGTGATCTATGTCGGATGGTGTCAAAACAAGAAGGTTCCATGGAGAAAGTGCTTTGTTCGCTTAGCTTCCTATAAAAAAAGAACTCTTTGAGATTAAAAAGCTCTACAAGATTCATTTTGGATTCTTGCTATGCAAAGAATTTGAATCAATTATCAAGGAATGAAGTTTGAGAGCTAGTGGATAGACCTAAGAGGCACAATGTGATTGGAACTAAGTGGGTGTTCAAGAATAAAGAGATGAAAACAACAACATTGTGAGAAAGCAAAATTTAGTTGAACAAGGTTATTCCCAAGAAGAAGGCTTGGATTATGATGAAACCTTTACTGTTGTTGCGACTAGAAGCCATCGGATTGTTTTCTTGCATATCTGCCCACATGAAATTCACGATTATATCGGATGGATGTGAAAAGTGCATTTTTGAATGGTGTGCTTAAGGAAGAGGTTTATGTGGAACAACCTCACAGTTTTGAACAAAATGACCAAGTTTCTGAGGCTCGGGAAAGCCTTGTTTGGTATGATACCTTTTTCGGTTTCTTCTTGACCATGGTTTTATCAAAGGAACTTTTGATAGGACTCTATTTAGGATAGAAGATGGGAAAGACATCTTACTTGTTCGGATCTATGTAGATGACATCATATTTGGATCTCCAAATCAATCGGTTTGTGTAAAAAATTTTTCTACCTTGATGAAAGGAAAGTTTGAGATGTCAATGATGGGGATGAATTTCTTTCTTGGACTTGGTGAAACAAATTAAGGAAGGAATTTTCATCAATCAAGCAAAATACACCGGAGATCGATTGCAAAAGTATGGTGTCTAAATTGTAATCGGTTAGAATTCCTATGAATACTAACTACAAGATGGATCTCGATCGACGATGGCAAATCATAAAATCACACTTTGATTATAGAGGGATCATTGGATCCTTTGCTATATCTCACGGCAAGTAGACTGATATAACATTTCTTTGTTGGGATATGTCAAGATACCAAACTAATCCCAAAAATTTAGTCACATGGAAATTTGCCAAAAAGATTCTGAAATATCTTAAAAGGCCTTTGTGAATAGAGGATTATGGTATCGTGATGATAACTTTGAATTAAGCGGTTATTGAAGATGTCGATTATGGAGGATGTAGAATTGACGGAAGTCTACCACAGGAACTTGTCAATTTCTTGGAAGTAAACCGATATCATGGTTTTCAAAAGAAACAAACCTCAAAAGAGCAACCAAGATCTACATTGGTGAATACATATTTGCGGGAATTTGTTGTGCCTATTCTTTCGCTCGAGACAACAATTGAGGATTATAAGATTATAGCCAATGAAGTACCTATATTTTGTGATAATAATAGTCTAAATTGCTATTACACAAAAATCTGTATTACACACCGAGATGTAAGCATGTTGATATCGTAGACATCACTTCATCGGAGATCATGTTGAAAGGCATCGAATGGGAGAAAATTCATCGATAAGGAGAGAGTCGATATCTTGACTAAACCTTTGGCTAAATCAAGATTTCAGGAACTATCAGTTGAATTAGGTATGTTAGATCCAGGTGAATAAAGAAAATCTGAAAAATTGAAGGTTTTCAGATGCATGAAGTTTTCTCAGGTTTTTACTGAAAAACTCAGGATAAAATTGAGAGTACTCAACACTGAGTCTTGGGAAACTCAGTTATCCTGAAGATCAGTACTCAATATTATACTGACATTTTATCAAGATCAGTACTCAGTATTATATTGACATTTTATCAAGTAAGACTGATGGAGAAAATTAGTCTGAAGAAGTATTGACTCATGCAACACATTTATTGTCTAACTGAATCTCAGTAATCATTGGCAATAAATGACAAAACACCTGAAGGAATAATTGGGCGGGACCTTTGAAATACACGAGGTAAGTCAATGGTCTGCAGGAACAGTAAATAAATGCACTGTTCATTAATCACCAATAGGGATAAATTGACGGCTTAGTATTTGCGAAATCGTCCTTTTATATACCCGTTTTAGTCAGTTTTTAGTCTCGACCGTCGATTTCTTCATCTATGCGATTTTCCATAAATCAAAATCCTATATCCATTTGAAAAATATCTTTAAAAGCCTTATTCCAAAAAGCCTTCTTCTTCACAAACACTCTGCTTCAAAACTCTCGATTGCCCAGAAATTTTCACCTATCTCAAAACCCTTCACCAAAAATTCTCCAAAAATGACACTTTCTGTATACGACAAACTCGCCATTTCAAATAAACCTTGGTACGAATATATCGTTTCTCTACAAAGCTCGTCCAATACAACTCACGAGGAGGAGGCGTTGCATATGATTCGTTTGCAAAGCTTACATGCACAGTGGCGAATCAACGAGAGGCGGAATATGCGAAAGAGGTAATTGAGTTTATCTCTAATATGCGATTACATGATGAGAAGTGCATAGAATCTCGATTCTGATCGCATTTGGAGCATGGTTAAAATATGTGGATTTTGTTGGGGAATTATATATTATTCCTAAGAATCTAAATGCCATATATGAGTTAAGTGATAGAGGTGAAGACCCTACGGTATACATGATGGGTAGGGAACAAGAATATTTGGATAAAATTATTGAGCATCCAGTAAAGTTTGAAGCTACTCTGAATAAGAGGCATTTAGAGCCTAAATATCGAGTATTGTTGGATATTGTAAGCAAATGCATCATGAGTAGATCTAGTTTTAGAACGGATAAGCACGCCTAAGTTAAAAATTAATGGCGGCGATTGAAGATTCACCTTCCACGACATTCAATTGGTTGCACTATTTGATCAAGGTGGTGAGTGATCAAGCCAAACAAATTCAGAAGGTGAATGGCTCTGAAGTTGTCAAAGGAAAGATTCTACATGCAACCAAGATTACATTTATTTTGGAAATGTGCGAGAAGAGGAGGACATCTTTCTTGGATTCCACGACTTTCAAAGTCAAAAATCTTGTTCAAACCAACAAATAAGACTATGAGAGGAAAAAAAGAAAAAACTTTGAGTCTCAAGAGGCTCCTTTGAAGAAAAAGCTGTTGAAGAAGCCCGGACAAGCCGTGACAGCCGCCCCCGATGCAAGTTAAAATAGAAAGGAAGAATTTGGAGAAAAGCACGCCAGGCGCAAAAAGCTTTAATCTATTCTTTGAGAAAGAGGAGCCGGTGACATCAAGAAACTCAACTTTGAAGGCGGCAAGGGTTGAAATCTCCACCGGAGTTCTTTCGGTAGTAATAAATGTGCGAAAAGAAAGAAATGAAGAATGTTTTTTTTTTCTAACTTCAAAACCTCTCTGAAGCAGATAAAATCTCTCGAAATCTTCAAGGACCTCGAGATCCCTCTTGAAGAAAAAGAATCATCAAAGCTTGAGATCAATCTGAACCTCGGGGAATTCTTTGAATTTGGATGCGCTCTGAATGAACCATTTCTCGATCCATCAGCACTAGAACTTGTACAATCTGGCCATTTGCTCCGAAAGCCCAAAATTAAGGAAGGAGAGGCCAAGAAACCGAGCGGCGCTTGTGAGGAACGATTCATTCTTAATAGGTACCCTGGTGGCGATATCCGACCTTCAGGATCTTTTCTTCCGCTCAAAACCACTTTGTGTACATTACGAATCAATCACTTACGAAATGTCAATATTGTCTCATTCGGAGGAGAGGGATTGGTGGAGCAACTGAAACTCTTTGTGTTGTGAGTTTTCAAAGCTTCCAAAGACAAAGCTTCGAGAATGAAAATTGGCGATTTCGATGGGCTGGTGAAAATGAAGCTAGTTGAAAAGAAAGCTCTTTGAAGGAGTTGATGCTTCGGCTCCCATGATCAAAATAAAGATAAGGATAAGGAGATGATACGGAAAAAAAAATCTCGAGAAGGAGAAGGAACCTCGGGATAATTCTCGAGAAAAAAGAAGCGAAAGTCGAGATGGGGGCGGAATCGATCTTTGAACAATCGATTTGAGACAACTCGGATGAAGTTAGAACTCTTGATGTACCTTTTGACCTTTATTATACATTATGCCGGGTTCTTGAAGTACCTAACTTTAAATCGATGTTTATGATATAAGGATCGAGGCTCGGTTGGAAAATGTTGTACAAACTCCGATTGGTTGATTTCACACCAATCATGGATGAGTTAAAGAAGATAGAGCCAAGGATGGAATAGAATCTTTGGTTTGGTCGATCTTAAAAGCTTGAAAATCTAAGCTCTTCATCAAGCATCTTGCAAAACAATTCTCTGAGACAAGATGACTTAGATGGAGTTAGTTCATTTTGCTCAAAATCGAAATGGAGAAACTGAGGTTCATCATCGTCGCTTAAAAACAACTCTATCAAGTAAAATAGCTACATTGGATGGAAAGATTGATGGAGTACATCTGAGAGCTTAATGCCAACATGAAGCGAGATGTATCAAGAAAGAAGCTGCCTATCTTGAAGCCAAGCCGATTGAGAAGAATGATCGATGATCAAAAGCAGTTGTTGAGGAAATGGGCTCTATGCTCATGACCAAGATAGCGAGAGATGATGCATGATGTCTTCTCAAATCAGTTTGCACCTCTTTCAGATAAGTTCTCAATGGCTAAGAATTACATGAGAAGGCTAGAGGATGAGCATAATCAGTTGGCAGGGGAAGTGCGAAGTATAAGCAAAGAGCAATACCATATGGATCTTTGCCTTTGACTCAACTACTCCCAAGGTATGGTGCCAAAAAGGGGGGAAAGGCACGGTGGCAAACTAAGTGAGTTGTTGGCACAAACCTTGAAGAGAAAGGCTCGAAAAAGAAAAGTGAAAAAAAATAAAACTTTGGATGCCTTGAGTGAGGTTGAAGCCCTTTGAGAAGCTAAAATTCAAAAGAAAGCCGTGAAACCTACCTTCACTCGGACAAATGATTAGATCACTCGAGAAAGTAATTTATGAGAAATTGAGTATTAGAAGAATGGTTGAAACAAGCAAAAGCGTGAAAATCTTGTCGGAAGCCCGATAAGAGAAAATTTACATTGCATTTGTGGAGCAAGAAAAGAAGAAAAGAGCTAAAGCTTCTAAGACTACTCGGAGGAAATTGATAATGGATTTTTAAGAATCGAGGAAGAAGGTGAAAAAAAGAAACCCGAAATTCGGAAAAGAAGTCTTCAATACCAAGAAAACTCGAAAACCCTTCAAATCGAAAAAAAGAAGAAGATTCTTTCATACTTCAGGTCGTGTTCCTTTGATCGGGAAAAAGAAAGAAAAGAAGAGAGAAAAGAATAAGTGGTTTTAAAAATTTTTGAGCAAAAGGCGGGTACAGAAAAAAACTTCTTCGAAATGGCGACATTGACAAGTGGATGCCTATTCGAGGTTCAATGATGCAGGAGGAGATCAAGAGAACCTTCTAGTTCTATTATGAGATTCGAGAGAATGGAGGAGGCATTTCGGATATGAATGAAGCCTTCATTGAGTACTAGCGATATTCTATCCTGAAAGTACGTGCAAAGTTGGATCAACTTGGCGGATGAAGGAAAATCTTTCGAGATAGTAGCCCCGGTCCATACACTTACCCGTCTCTAGATTTGAGAATGGCTATGTGAATGTGTTGGGAAATATGTAATTTAGTTTTGATGGAAGTTCCAAACAGGTTGTAACAGACCCGTGTGGACTAGTCGATCGATGACTTAGATTCAGAATAAAGATGACCAAATTTAAATGTATAGATAGTCGATGTAAAAGAAAGGTCACATATTGAGGGGAACTCGGGATGTATAGGTCGTCGGTATCGGATGACCCGGGAGGTCGATGATCATCAAGACCAAATCTTGCAAAATCGAAGCGATAAGAAGTCAAGATGGTGAAGACAAGAAGAACCAAGACTCAGATGAACAAAAGATCAGATGAACACAAGCTTCGGATAACACGAAGACTTCGAGATGAATCAAGACTCGGATAAACCAAGACTTAAAGATCAAACCATAGACTCGGTCTGTTGAATACACTGAGGCTCGGAGACACCAAGATCAAAAGACCTTAAGACCTACTTTT
This sequence comes from Stenogyne calaminthoides, assembly GCA_037126765.1. Lineage (NCBI taxonomy): Eukaryota > Viridiplantae > Streptophyta > Magnoliopsida > Lamiales > Lamiaceae > Stenogyne > Stenogyne calaminthoides. Next base: position 13,707,382 of record JBBCBC010000012.1, on the reverse strand, counting down.
TAATTAATATTTATAGGCTTGATATTGAAGTAGCTCAACGGCAACCAAATTCAACATGGTAGGCGATCAATTCTTGATCCGTCGGCTCCCTGGTGACAATGTTCAAAAAGATACACCGACAAAACGAATCCTCTCCAAAGGAATATCAATCATCTAACGGGCAAATTTCTAAAGTGCCGCCTCAAAAGCCATGGGAAAGCGACACGTGCACAAAAAATTTTGACAATACGGGATGCGATCTTGCAGAACAAAAACGATGCTAATCATGCCGACGGACACAAAAAAATCACAAAACGTCACAATCATATCCTCATGCCTACCTAATATAGCCCCGAAATTCAAATTGCTCTCCAACGATCTCTTGATTTGAGGTCTATAAAATGGGATCATTCTTCATTTTTGAAGAAGAGGTTCAACAAGTGAAAAACGCAAGAACAAACATGGAGACATCGAAAAAAAAAGCTAAAAGCTACAACAAATCTCCAAAGAACACTACATCTCAAGATTATTCATAGAGTGTTCATCCCATAGATTCTTAGCAAGAAATCCTATCCACTAGCATTTTGGCTATCTAAAAGCACAGGGATAGATTTCGAGTTGGAACCCCAATCATTCTTTACCCAAACACAAGTTAGGTCAAGTCAGCAGAGTGAGAACTCATTAAACATCTCAAAATTTATCCTCTTTGTAGGATATAAGTCCCATTGGTTACATTATAGAGTGGGAACTCGATAAACATCTCGGCTATCACGAAAAGGATATAAGTCCCGTGAGTTAAGCTTGAGTGGGAACTGGTAAACATCTTGGCCATCCTAAAAGGATATAAGTCCCTTGAGGTTAAAATGAGGTTAAGGTTCCCCTGTGTTAAGGGAAGAGTGGGCGTGGGATGGGTTTTGTCAGAACCACTATAAAAGCGTCTTGTGTGCATTTACTTGCTTTCTTATCGCTTTACACAAGTCACATTTGAGTTTAAGCGCATACATATTCTAAAGTTAAAATTTGGTCTACACAAGCAAGCGATATGATCGATCCGGCACTTGGATTAAGCTGTTTAAAAATTGACTTAAGAATCGATTGATAAAAGGTGGTTTTCACACGGGTAAAAATAAGCTTCGCGACCATTGATTAAAGCGGCGGATATCAAAGCGATATGCCTCGGGCACTCGATGAATTGAACATCGATCCTAAAGCGATACAATAGCCTTCTGATAGGGTAATCTCCCAAGTTCACACTTTGATCGCGCGAAAAAGTTTTTGGAAATCTATTCACCCATTCCTCTAGACTTCCACCCTCCAAAACCCGTTAAGGACCTATGGAAATAAACAACCATTTCTGGGGAGATAGCTCAGTATGCCATCCATTAGGCATAACAGAAACAACCTACGAAATCATCAAGGCAAGAGATGGGCGAAGAAGAGATCTTTATGTGATGTTCAATCTGGAAGTGCGGAGGATGAAGTGGAAGAAAGACGAAGACTTTGTATGGGTTTTTAAATTTTTTGTTTTTGTTCTTCATTTGTAATCTGTAACTCTTATCTTACATCAATAAAAATTTATCTTTATGCTCAAAGATAATATCTCATTATCTTTTTACATGTCTTGATATGCAGATTATTAAGGAAATTGTTGGGAAAATTGCCATTTTGGTTTGTAATAGAAAAACTGAAACACAGTATAGGTTAGGTTTTCTTAAATGTAACAAGATGGTTTGGCATCATCAAAAGGGGGAAAATTGTTGGAGATGAATTTAATAAAAAAGTTTTGATTAGATCCCAAAAACCCTGAGTATGACATGTTCAGGATAATCTTGATAAATCGAAGTCGGGGTTTAAATTATAGATTGTTGAAGTTATACGCACAATGTATGGTCGTGAGATATAGACTCGATGAAGTTCTTTGAAGACTTTGAAGACTCGATTAAGTTCTTTTGAAGACTGAAGACTTCGATGAAGTTCTTTGAAGACCTTGAAGATGTAAGTTCTTGAAGACATTGAAGACTCGATGAGATTCTTGAAGACCTTTGAAGACTTCGATGAGATTCTTTGAAGATCTTGAGGACTTCGATGAAGTTGGTGAAGACCGAAGACTCGATAAATGCTTGGAGACATTGAAGACTCATTATGTGAAGATCTTGAAGATTCGCGAAGTCCTTGAAGACATTGAAGACTCAGTATGTCAATGAAGACACTGAAGACTCGGAAAATCTTGAAAGACCCGATAGTTCTTAAAGACTCGATGAATCTTTGAATACTCAATATAACTCAGATGTTTAGAGGCATTTGAATAGTATCTATCTCAAGACTACAAAAGCGAGAAAATGCAAATATTGAGAAAAAATAGATATTGCCCCAAAACATTCGTATATCGAGAAAAAGGAACTAAGTCTATGTGTTGTTTAAGGTTGTCACGTTGGAGATTGACCAAAAAGAGCCCGTTTTGTTTGTCTCATTTTCAAGATGTTAACTAATCGAGAGGAAGACAAACTGTCTTTCTTCGGCCTTTGGCAGCGGATGCTGAATCACGTCGATTAGTACTAAGTTCGATTCAAAAATTGGTGATTGGCTACATAGTGCATATTTCCTAAAACATGCAAGGGAGTATTCAAACCCTAAAATATAGTCGTTCATCAAACACCATAAGAGGAAACTCATGAAGCTATCTCCTCAAGTGATAGTTTTCAAGTGACCTTGGTGAAGTTCCTCTAAATACGAGAGACCCTTTACATTTGAGAGGTCACGGGAAATTCAAAAGCAACTCAAGAGCTCATTCGTATTATTGCAAATTGAAGCACTCGAAAACCCTAGAATTTTCCCAAGTGTTTCACATTGGAAGAGCTCATTCACTAAGTCTGAATTGATAGAAATATCAAAGCTTAGTAGAGATATCTAGCCTTTGCAATTTGTTCTTATTGTAAAGGATATCTCACTCTAGTTTGAAACCAACCCAAAACCCAAACCCTTTGTTAAAGGTAGTTTTGTGTGTGTTTTGTTGGTGAGTTAGAGTTGTAAAAGAGTTAGTAAGATCGGTGAGTTAGCGGAAAACTCGAGAGAAAAGGGTTAGTAAGCTACTTGTGGTAGTCTGAACAATTGTGTGTTTGAGTTAGTAAGGCTGGGCATGAGTTAGCGGAAAAACTCAAAGTAGAAAAAGTGAGCAAGCTAAATTGGAGTTAACGAAATTAGGAAGTGGTTAAGGAATTTCTCGAAGATCGAGAGAGAGTGGGCGAGGGAGCTTGAGTCTCGAACCATTTATAATTCTGTGTTTGTTTTGCTTTACGTCTTTGCATTATTATTTGTTGCATGTTTTTCCTTTGAAAGCATAGTTCATTAATATTGATTGGAACCAATCCACTTTGTACTTGCATCAAATTGATCTGACCTTAATCACTATTTTATTGAAGGAAGATTTTAAACCAAAGCCAAACGAGTATAAACTTAGGGCCAACCATTTCAACTTGAGTATTTAGCTAAGCAGATAGTTACCAAAGAACTAACTCTCTCGAGGGGTCGTAAAGATAATTATCTAATCCAAGCGCCTCGGGATCTCTGATAAACTCCAGGCTCGGTTAAGGCTAATCTGAAGCTTTTAAGCGACTCAGGATCATTGTCTCGATGAGCTTTGACTCGGGGCAATCCGTGCTTCTCGAGGCAAAATCATCGGGACCTTTGACCCATCGACCTCGGTGAAAAAAAAGTTTTAAAAATCGTAACACGCATTTCCCCCATACACGTGTGAGACTGGGTTAACCGGGACCAACAAAGAAGGATCGAGGAATGGAGAAAATTCATCTTGATAAGCGAGAGGCGACATCTTGACTAAACCTTTGCATTTTGAATCAAGATTTGAGGGAACTATTAGTTGAATTGGGTATGTTGGATCCGGTGAATAAATTAATCTGAAAAATTGGCGATTTTCGGATCATGAGATTTTTCGGGTTCTCTTGAAAAACTTAGGATAAAAATGAAGGTTACGAATCTTGAGTCTTGAAAACTTCGGTAATCACGAAGTTCGATTTTCGATTTTATCTTGACATTTTATCAAGGTCAAAACTTCGGTGAAGATCGATGATCAAATTAGTCTAAAGAAGTTAGATTCATGCATTTATTACCTAAGCGATTCGAGAAACCATTGGACATAAATGATAAAACACCTAAAGGAATAAATGGGCGGGGCGTTTGAAATTCTCGAGGAAAAGTCAGCGATCTGCGAAACCTTTGTTCATTATTCACCAATAAGGATAAATTGGCGGCTAGTACTTGAAAAATCATCCTTTCAAATATCCGTTATTAGCGGTTTTAATCTTGGCATCGATTCCTTAATCCACACGATTTTCCATAAATCAAAAGTCTTATACCCTTACAAAGACTTCATTCCAGCCTATTTTCAAAAGCCTTCATCTTCATACTTTGTATTCCCAAAAATCTCGATTACTCAAGTTCTCCACTTTCCAAAAACCCTTCACTAAAATCACCAAAATAGCGCTCTGCATCTATCACAAACTTGCGATTACCAACAAACCTGGTACAAAAATGTCGTTTCTTTGGAAAGCAATATCTAATGCACTCACGAGGAGGAGGCATTACATCTTATTTGGAAAAGCTTACACAATACGGTCACAAATCAACGAGGATGCGAATCATAAAAGAGGTAATAGAGTTCGTTGCTAATATGCAATTAGATGAAGAAAATTGCATAGACTCTAAAATTACGGTGTCACATCTAATGCAGTCGGGAAAAGTATATGTAGATTTTGTTGGGAGTTGTATATTATCCCTAAGAACTTGAATGCCATATATGATTTGAATAGTGAGGGGAAGACTCTTTATTACATGGTGGGTGGGAACAAGAATATTTGGATCAAATTCTTTGAGCATCCGTAAAATTTTGAAGCTACATTGAATAAAAAGCATTTGAAAGCTAAATATTGAGTACTTTTTTTTAGATATTGTGAGCAAATGCATTATGAGTGGATCTACGGTAGTTTTGAGCGGATAAGCAAGCCTAAGTTGAGGTTAATGGTGACGATTGAAGATTCTCTCCTTCAAGGGCATTTAATTGGTTGCAATACTTGATCAAAGTGATCGGTGATCGATTGATCAAGCCAAGCATATTCAAAAAGGTGAATGGTACCATAGTGATTAAAGGAAAAATCCTACATGCAACCAAGATTGCGTTTATCACGGAAACATGCAAAGAAAGGAGGACATCTTTGCCAATAAAACTTCTTTTTCCAAGATCAAAGATCATGTTTCAAACCAACTAAGAAGACATTGAGGGAAAAGAAAAGAAAATTCACGAGTCTCGGGGAGGAGATTGTAGAAGAAGTACATGGAGGATAGTTCGGTGGTTGAGCAAATCGGGGAAACTAGACAAACCACTCGGAAATTCAATTGAAAAAAGTGAAGAAGAAGCTCAAACAAGCCAGGGGAAAGCCACGATGAAACTCAAAAGGAGAAAGGAAAAATTTGAAGAAAAAATAAATTGACCCCTCGAGCTTAAAAAAAGGCTATAATATTCTTAAAAGGAGGCCAAAGTGAAACCTAAGAAAACTAAAATTGACGATCGTAAGGGATGAAATCTCCTTGGGGTTCCTTTCGGTGGTGAAGAATGTTCGGAGAAAAAAGATTTTGAGGGAACATGTATTCTCGTGAGGTACTTGAAACCTCCTAAGCTCGGCAAAATTTTTCAAGAAATTTTTAAAGGACCTCAATCCTTCTCGAAGAAGAAACAACTTTAATTTGAGCAATAACCTGGAACCCTGAATTGTTGAACACGGATGTCTTTTAATGAACCTTTTCGATCCAACAACACTACAACTCATACACCCCTCTTTAAATTCTCGAGAGCCTAATTAAAGAAAGTGAAGGTCAAGAAAATGAATGGTGAAGCAAGGGGAAATCAGTTCATCTGAAGTAGACATATACTCGAAATAACACTTATCTCACCTTCGAGGATCTTTTTTTTCAAAGACTATAACAATAGTTACATATCACGAATCGACACTTCAGAGATATGCCGAGCATTGCCTTCTTCAGAGGAGAGATTGGTGGAATCTTAAACCGGTTGTTATCAGAAGTTCTCAGCGCTTCGTAAAAGACCACAAGCTCGGGGATGAAAGTTGTTGACGGGAGCGAGCTTAGTGAAAAGAAAGGTGCATTTGAGAGAAGAAGAATGTTGAAATTTGGTGAATCCAGTTCTCATAATCGGGGAAGAAGAAAGAGATCAATCGGAGGAGAAAGGGAACACGAGAAAAAATGAACGAGAAAGAAAAGGAAAAACAAAGAAAAAGGAACTGGACGATGTCGAAAAAAAAGGCGGTGACCGCTAGACAACCTCGAATGAAGTTAAGACTCTTCTTGATTAGGCTCAGTGCGACACCAACTCGGGTTGGAACCGGTTTGTACAAACTCCGGTGATTGATCTAACCAATCTGGATGAACTAAAGAAGATAGAGCCAATGGTTAAAGATGACTCGGATGGAAATGCGGTGAATCGAATTTCAAAAGTTGAATGATCAGGTTCATCATCGATATCTTGCAAATACAAATAACTCTCTCCCGGATAAAATATTACGGAAGGGAAGAATTGAGGGTGTAAGAATGAGGCTCAGCATATATGGAACAAAAGGTGCAAGCGAGGCCTTATCTCTTGAAACCCAGTGGTTGAAGAAAAATGAACCGTTGATCAATTAAATTTGTTGAGAATAAGCACTCTGCTCATGACCCAAGATGTGGAAGATGATGCGCAAAGCCTTCTCAACCACGTTTGCTCCACTCTCGGAAAAATTCTCAATGGCCAGAACTACATGGTGAGATTAGAATGATGATGATCAATGATTTGAGGGAGGTCTGTGATTTCATTAAGACAAAACATTATCACATGGATGTCGTTGACGAAACTTCTGCAATTATGATATATGATGCGACCCGAGGAGTTCAAAAGGTCAATTGGATAAGTTGTTGCTTAGCCAGACCTTGGAGAAAGAAAGCCGGAGAAAGAAAGGCGATGCAAAAGAAGATCTTGAATGCTAAAGTGAGATTAGAGCCATTTTGAAAAATTGAGTTAGGAGAGTTGAAGAACGACCACACTCGGAACCTTCAGAACAAAGCGGCTTCGAAATTATAAGAAAAATTGAGTTGAAAGGAGTTGAAACAAACAAAAGGCGACAAAAACCAAGTCAGCTGAAAGCGAAAGCTTTTTTTTATTGAGAAAGAAATATGAAAACTGTCGGAGAAGCCCAGTTATGGGTTTGAAAAAGAATCCGAGGAAAAGAACCGAGAAAAAGAAAAGAAACTCGGAGAAAAGAAACATTACGACACCAAAAAAACTCTAAGAGCCTGTGATTAAAAAGACAAAAAAGCTAACACAACGGATTTCGGGTGCTCGGTGATCAAAAAAGAAGAAGGAAGAATAAGCGTGAAGAAAAGAAGGGGTGGTTTCAAAAAAGTTCATTGGCAAAAGGAGAAAGTCTGAGAAGACTGAGAAATGGCGCACCTTGATAAGTGGATGCCTTCTACGGATCAATGATGCATGGGAGAAATCAAAGAGAACATACAGTTTCTACAGTATGAAGTCCCTGAGGAATGGAGGGGGCGACTAAATATAAATAAACATTCATTGATATACTAACATTTTATCTGAGTATCTGCGAAGTGGATTAACTTGGTAGTTGAAGGCAATACTCGATTATGGCTCGGGACCATACATGTACTGACTCAAAGATTTGAGAATGCATTTATGTGAATGAAAACTGCCATTTACCGAAATTGCTCGATATATACTCTTGATTTGGACTAACGGAAATAACCGAAGATCATCAAGAAGAAGATGCATTGAAGAAAGAGGTACTATGGGATGTTCAACTTGGAAGTGCGAGAAGATGAGATTGAAGAAGATTGAAGAAAAAAATGGAGTTTATCTTTTTGATTTTCATTGTAAAATGTAATTCTTATCTCTTACTCAGTGAAAAAGTTTATCTTTATGTGCTCAAAAGATAATATCTCATTATCTTCTACATGTCTTTAATTATTTGATATACCTTTTTGGTTTGAAATTGTTGAGATATGCCTTTTGGATGTAATACCTGTGAAACCCTAAGTATAGGTTAGGTTTTCTTAAATGTAACAAGATGGTTTTGACATCATCAAAAAAAGTGTTGGGAGATGAATTTAAATAAGATTTTGATTAGATCCCAAAACCCTGAGTATGACATGTTAATGATCTTGGCCCGATTAGTCGGGGTTCGGTAGAATAGTTAAGAAAGATGTCTGCATGGCGTATAGTCAGCGAATGTCGGGTTTTAAATCACTTGATTCAGGGTGGTGGAATCTTCGGAAAATCTTGGCTTGAAACTTCGAAATCCGATGAAATTCTGCGAAGACTCGGTGAATGTTCATGAGCCTTTGATATCTGTCTGAATACCTGGCCCAGAAGAAAATACGTTACAAGAATAGATATTGCCCGAAACATTGAAATGAGAATAAAAGGAACTAAGTCTAAGTGTTGTTTAAGGTTAATGCCATTCGAGATTGACTGAAAGAGCCGTTTTATTTGTCTACTACATTCGAGAAAGCGAAGCCGTCGGAAGGGGAAAACCAGCGTTGTCTTTCACACGACCTTTGAAAGCTGTGAGGACCTTTGAATTTTATGTCGGTGGTACTTTATGTTCGGGCGCAAAAGTGGACGATTAGCTACATGGTTTTTATTACCTAAAACATACAAGTGTTCAAGCCACAAAAATAGTGGATTTCATCAATAACGGAAAGAAACTCTTGATCTTTATCTCTTCCAATGGATAGTTTTTTCAAAAGAGTGACCTTGGAGGATTACTATAAATACCCTTGACCTTCACCATTGAGAGGGATTCCTCATTAAATTCTGACAGAATTCGAGAGCTCATTAACCTATTCTTCCAAATTGTTTCACGTGGAGAAACTCATTCACTAAGCATTTTTTTTATAGATATATCTAAGATTAGAGATATCACAAGCCTTTTCATTTATTTCTTGCAAGGATATCTCAACTAGTTGGAAACCAACCCAAACCCAAACCCTTTGATAAAGGTAGTTTGTTTGTGTGTTGTGATTTGTTGGTGAGTTAGAGTTATAAAAAGTGGGTAAGGCTGCGAGTTTGTTGACCAGAGAAAACTCTGAGGAGAAGTAGTAAGCTACTTGTGGTAGTAGAAAACTTGTGTGTGTTGAGTTAGTAGGCTGCTGGTGAGTGAAGCCCGGAAAACTCAAGATAGAAAAGTTAGTAAGGCTGCGGTGGTCGACTGCCTGGCTTTAGGAGAAGTGTGTTAAGGATTTCTCACGAAGATCGGAAAGTGGGCGTAGGGAGCTCAAGGTCTCGAACCAGCTATAATTAGCATGTTGTTTGCTTTACATGCGCATACTATCTGCTGCATATTTTCAAGCTGAAAGCATACTGATTTTACTAATAATTAGTTGGATCAATCCCTTTGAATGTGCATTAACTTATTCACGGCCTTAACCACTATTTTACTAGGAAGATTTTAAAACAAGTTAAAAGCAAGTATAAACTTAGGGCTGACCATTTAGCACTCTTGATAATAGAACAAATAGTTACCGTAGACTAACTTTCTATTTGAGTATTCGATTAAGATAATTACTCTGATCCAAGCTTCTCTAGGGATCTACGATAAAAAAACTTAGGGATCGGTTGTTTCATCAAAGTTTGGTAAAGGATCATTGTCTCGATGAACTTTGACTCGAGGCGATTTGTCTTTCCGAGGATGAATTCTAAAGGACATCGGCCCTTGATCTCGGTGAAAAGAATTTTTTTAAAATCCTTGAACCGTGTATTCCCCCATACCGTGCCAAGACTCATTACCGGGATAACAACACCTTTAAAGGGGCTTAAATTCTCAAAACCTTAGTAAAAATGATTCGTTTCTCCAATTAGAGCACCCTTTAAGGGCCTTAAATTCTCGGAACCTTATTCAAAGAGCTCTTTCTCAATTTAGCGCGCTAAGGGCCTCGGTTTCTCGATTCCTTATTCAAAGGTTTTTTTCTCAATTCGACACACCTTTAAGGGCCTCAACTCACTTTTCTTTACGCCGGATCGAGGGTCTTCTTCAAAAGAGAATCTCTTCAGTTGCACACATTCAAGGCTTGGCTCTCTGTCTCCCTTGAGGACTTGTCAGCGTGATCTTAATTAGATTTAATAATAGTCCTATTAGTTACCTCTATCGCCCATTTCTTGAGGATGAGCAGAAAGCAAACCTACGGGTAATCCCTATCTCCTCACGCCAAGCTTGCATTATTTCTCCCGTTGAATTGTGTACCTTTATAGGATACCGGTATCTTTGGTACTCCAAAACCTGCGACAAATATTTCTCCGCAGGAATATAATCACACTATTCTCATCAACCTTAGCGAAGGACCTCTACCCATTTGTTGAAGTAGTCAATATTAGCTACTATAGAATTTTCTACGCTTGCATTGCTTTGGGAAGGGGTCCACTAAGTCAATCCCCGGCAAATGGGGCATAATGTGTGCATAGCTCCATCTCCCTCTGCGGTACGTGGATTAGAGGACCATGTACGGCGTTTCTCGCGTTTTTACCAACTTCAGCTGCATTTCGACCATGGTTGGCAGTATCCACTCTCAATGATTTTTAGTTATCGATGTCGGGCTTTGCATAGTCTGCTGTATCCTTCATGTATTTCCCTCAGTGTGTACTCCCCCCTCATTCGGACAAGCATCTCATGTATATAGTTGCGTGAATAGCGTTCTAAGTATCCTCTGATATTATCAGAATCGTGCTCTCGACTTTTATTTTCTCCATCTGAGAGGATCTCCCGATTAAGGCCTTTCAAATCTCAGTTCTCAATCATTTTTCCTCCTCGATGGCGAACCAAGGTAGGATTCCCTCTCTTCTTTTGCTCTCAAGGGCCGTTATGGTGGTTCCTCATATTCCATGGCATGAACCATGACTTTGACAAGTTGTCAGCCCTCATCCTCTAGATAATCATCTTCTCGAAAATTCCTAAAATTTATTTCTCACCTATTTCTCTTTTGAGATATAGCACCATCCTCTCATCTTTTCTAAAGTATTCTCCTTTCACTTATTGTTGCCCTTATTGAAAATCTGTACAAAATGATTGCTGTTGGCCTCCCACGTCTCTACAACCAGTTCTCCTCTCCGGATCGAGGGCTTCGTACTGACTCGGCTATTTGAGGTATAAACTCAAACTTATTGCCAAATTTCAACTCTCTCTCTGAGGGATCCTTAGTTAGTATACGAACTACAACCAGTTATTATAAGCGAACAATCTCAATACACCGCTCCTTCTCGGGTTCAAAGGCGGAGGTAGTCTCACATATAAAAAATGGACAAAGGCTTGCGCCTTAATAAGCTCTTAAATGGTTCAAAGTCCACCTCGCGTTCTAGAAGTTCTCTGTTGTTTGACCATCATTTTAGACAAATTACCTCGACCTAACTCATTTGGGGATAGTTAGTTCGAATAATTATCGTCATCTGAAAAAAAGGCCTTAGACTCTTATGCGTGACCATGATGTCAACGTTGTTTCTACATTTGAGAATATCGACTTGACTCCACTGGATCACCTTGCTCATAGTAGATAAACCCCGTGTTGCTCATTCTTCCTTGATCCATCTTTTTGAGCGGGAGAATTCTCTCCCAACTGAAAAATAGAGATATAGTACATCTCGATCGCCGGCTTAGTCAAGCCCGAGGTGGTTGAGCTAAGTGCTCCTTAAACTCCGAAAACCTTACGGCAATTCATCATCCCAAGCAAATCGTTCCTTTTTCTTAGCACCATGAAAAGTGAAGACTCTTTCTGCGGTTGAAATAAATCTTCTCAAAGCCACAATTCTCCCATTCGGCCTTTGCAACTCCGTGATATTAGTAGGAGGCTGCATATCAACGACCTTGCATTTTCACAGGGGTTAACTTGATGCCCTCTGCGTCACCATGTATCGGGAACTTCCCCAATCTGCTTGAAGGAACACTTCCGCTAGGTTGGTTTAAATCCTATTGACTTGGATCCATGAAGGTCTCCTCATGGAAATCTCATTACTAAAAGGTTTGAGAGTAAGCTTGGCGTCCCTCGACGGACTTATTATTTCAGGACCTTAATTAAAGGTTTTAGACTCGACACCCCCAAAAGAGTGCCATTTCTCAAAAATCGCAATAAGGGGGTTAATTTAAACCCGAAGCATTAGTAGGACTCAATTCTACGCCCAAAAAGCGATCAATCATGCATAATAGTATAAGCTCAAATTCTCAAAGTAATTACATCTTTACGCGTGAAGCTATGAACTAGGTTTCTCGATACACATATATCTCATGTTTAATTATAAACTCGGTATCCTCAAATAAACACATATATCATAAGTATAATCATAAAATCCATTCCAAATCATATGTCGACGTTGGGTGTTTTGCGATCTTGTTCTTCCTTGGCGAGATTATTAGAATCATTTGATCATCCCGACACCTCTAATCATGGATTCTACGTTATCATATATGAATCCTTGGTTTCTCAAATTAGATTCGGAGATCGTTGCCGACTTACGAGTTTAGAATTTTCTCGCGTCAAAGGCTGTGAACTTGCGTCATCCGCGCATCCAGGTCATCCTGCAGATTTACTACACTCGATCTAGGGTTTTTGATCATTTCAGGCCTCTCCGGATTGGGTTCCTCAAATCTATATCCCTCATACGCTGGGGTTTCTTTACACCCTCGATTGATGATGCGGCCGTACCACATAATAGTATGCACGGTGGTTCTCTTCCTTTTACTTATTTGGGTGTTTTTATTTTCCATAGGGCTCCTCGTGCTCATCATCTTTGGTTGCGGTTATCATCAGCAGGAGTTTGGTCGATGGATTGGTTCCACTCTTTGGTTTCTTTGGTCGGCGGTGTTTGATTAACGGGGTGATTCGTGATCTTTAGTTCATTCTACTATGATGATTTTATAGATGGCCTCGCTCGCCATTAATTTCTCGAGAGGCTATGAGAAAACTTTCTTTGGGCGGGGGATATTACTAGGCGCGGGGTTTCATTCGTGTCTCTTTGGTCTAAATCTTTATCTTGGAATACATCATGGTGGTTTGGGTCTTCCTTTCTGTTCATCGGCGAATGAGGCTTTTCTTTGCAAGTTCTTTGAGATATCATGAGTCATTACGCCCTCTACTGGACTTACTCTTTTCGACGATATTTCCTCCATACGGAATACCTGCATTAGTCTTTGTCGGGTTTCTTGCATTTGGGTGGGATTGGGGCACACCCGACTTCCGGGATAGAACCATTGGATTAAATGGGGGTGGACTCTAAGTGTCCATTTTTGGATGGACAATTGGTTGGCGATATCTATACTATTGAGAGACTTCATCCCCACATGATATTTGGTCTCCTTTATCTATCTTTGTCGGGGATGTCTTCTATAGTAGTATTTGGCACTTGATGAGCTCTTCTTTGCTTATTTTGTGATGTTGTTGATATATTACATACTCCGATTTCCTTTCATGGTGATCGTCGGATCAGCCACATTATGCACTTTATGGGTTTGCTTCTTTGAGGCTTCTTACTCCCTCGTCGGGATTCATCTCTCGGTGAGTTGGTCTTCTTAGTTGGGCCTTTTATTCCCAGCAGCTCTATGGCAGTTTGGCTTGATTTGGAAAGCTTCCCAATTCTCACTTGATGAGGGATTGAGATACTTGGTCTCTCTTATCATCCACTTTGTTTATTTGTAGATGACTTTGACATATCTTCGCGCCTTTGTGCCTTCTCAGGGCGCCTTTATGATGAGGTTTCTCGTATTTTGATATTGCATTATCATATGATTTTGGTTTTTGGATATTTTCTTGAGGCTGCAGCTGTGAGTTCGGGAAGCGAGTTCATAGCATATGGAGGTTGGAATTTGTCACCTTGTTTGGGTGATTTGGTTAACTAGAATCTTTTGTTTTTTGAGTTTGTATTACCTACCGTGTATCATGAGTGTATGATTCTTTTCATGGCCCGATCAAGGAGATGGAAACTTTTCATTTGGGTTACATGAGGAATGAGATTAGAATGTTAGTGGCCCGTCTCGTCTTGAAATTTCTTGTCCCTCGTCGGCCGTTGGCTTTTCGATGGACCACCTTCTCCGGGATGGTACAAACTTAACACGGATGGGGATGATTCACGTCTCCTGATAGCCTTCATATTGGGGGTCTTTTACGGAATTCTAGAGGTTTCTTTGTTCTTTGCTTTTCTAAGGTTGGAGTGGGTTTTTCCATTTGAAGGTTGGCGTCTTTGTTTCCATGCTATTCATTTGGCGGAATATGGATTGTTTAATTTGTGGATTAAACGGACTCGGAACTAGCGGTCAAATTTATCTGAGGAGAATATGATTTGATGGTTTCATGGAGATTACGAAGCCCACTATGGAGTCGGTTTAGAACTTTCGTCATGTTCTCAATATTACGATCACTCATTTGAGGAGAGAACAACTTGTTGTTGATCGTCTTGCTAAACAGGGGTCTCACATATTTTTGGATGGGCTCTTTTGATTCCCCTCTGAGATGTTTATACTGCAGTATGAACAAAGAATATTTCCATTTATGATTTTTGTTGTTTAAGGGATTACTTCCGTCTTTCTTGAGGTAAATGCTGTAGAAGTCACGCTTTTCCCTTGATAAGGGTTTTTGCCCTAAGGAGGGTTTACCTTATGAGTTTTTTGGGGTCGACCTCTGGGCCAAATCTGTGGTCTTATGGTTTTAGGTTTTTCTTTTTTCTTTTTATAGATTAGTCATTTGCCATTCAAATCCTTATCTCCTCAAGTATAAAGTTGTAAACTCAAAAATCTCAAATAAACACATTAAATACATAAAGTTATAAAACTCAATACTACTAAAACATGTATAACCGGAGTTCAAATTATACACATATCGAACTTATTCTCCTCCCATACACACAATATCAATATATAAAAGAAAGCGTAAGTATCTCGAGCCCAAGGGGCTCTGTAATCAACTCGTCGAGACTCCATTCCACCTCTCTAAAAGGTTTTTGTGTGTACTCCATTGGACAACTCGTGAGACCTCATCTTTGCGAAGTCCATTATGCAGTCATTGAATCTCGAATCTCCTTTGCAGAATCCGCTCTACAGGCCTTCTCCTCTTTACCTCTCAAAAAGGCTTTATATATTTTGACTTTCCACCTTCTCAATCAATCGAAATCTCCATCTGAGTAATCTCAAATCTGTCTGGAATTTCTCGATCGAGGTAATATCAATATCTTCCCAGAAATGAGCTCGTTCTCTAAGCTCTCTCCTCTCCAAGTCTACGAAGCTTCGATTTCTCAATCGATTAATCTCAAGTCTCTTAAGTATGAGCCGCTCTAAGGGGCCTTCTCCTCTTCATGATTTGTCTTATTAATTTATTATTCTCAAACATCAAGGTGAAATAGTTATCAACGTTAGGAGGACACCATGTCCAGGATATCAGAATAAACACAAAAGTAAAAAAAAAGTGTCTGCTTGTGGCATGCCCTACTTAGGTTGTGTTATTTTCAACTCTTTCGCATTTCTAGCATTGTTAGACGAAGAAAACACTGCATGGTTTACCGATTGTCCTCCACGTATCTCCCTCAATATAATTTGTGTAGCGTCCCCTCCATGTATCTCTACTCCGCCGTTCCGCAGGCATCTCATTTATGTCACGAATAGACATTCTACCTATCTCTAGAATTAAAAAAGAATTAGAAAGCGTGACCTCAATTCTCTAGTTCCTCCTACGAGGAGGATCCTCATTGTTAAACTTTTTCAAATCTCAATTCTCTAATCATTTTCTCCTTCAGCACAGCATCGCAGGGCTTTCTCGGTCATTTCTCATCTTTCTGAGGCAGCGTCATCAATGTGCACTTCCATCTGTCGGTAATGGGTTTATAAAGATTTTTATCAACCATCCGTTGATAAGTATCTCTGCATAATTAATCCAAAAGGCACTTCACGACCTCGGGGATTTTTCGAGAAACAATGTATTTGGTGATATCTTTGGTAAATACGTCCCCGTGCTCGACAATTCAATCCTTTTAATCCTCATTGGTGATTTGGGTCTAGGACCCTAATTTGTTCAAATCTCTGAAAGCAATATACCATTTCCGTATTTTGGCTCCTTTCGAGACGAGAAACAAACAACTTTCGATTAGATTCGATATATCCGCCCTCTTAGCGAACTACGATCTCTTACGATACATCCATCTTTTCTCGTAATAGAAAAGTTCTCAACTTTTGCTTCTACTATTTCGGTGGTCTTGCCCACGGCTTTACATTGAAGATAATGCCTGACCACATCACGGGGAATCCCCATCATGTCCTCGGGTGAGAAAACCAAAAATATCTGCATTTCTCGCCGAGATCTTGATCACCGTCTTTTCCTCTTGCTCCCTCGAGAGCTACGTCTGCGTAAACAACTACTTCAAGTAACCCACCTTTGTCGATTTTTGGCCCGATGGTCCTCTTGCTCTGAACCGTGGAAATTTCATTCGGGAGTTTTTATACCTATCAAAACCTCTGCTTTATTTGGATCATTGGGGATGTATTTCTCGAACCTTCGTCGGCGTCGCTCTGAATGCGTGTAGACTCACCCCGATCTCCGTCCGGGACTTCGGTCTTTACTCTCATTCATCTTCTTCTAGCATCGATTCTCTCTTTTTTATCATGGTGTGTTGATTTTAGCCTCAACCTTCTTATGCAATTTCCTCGAGTTACAAACTTCCAATTTTATTGGTGGGTCGCCGAAGGACGATACCATTGTTGAAGACTTTCGATAAAGTAGTTAGGAATACCTACATTAAACTAAACTACCGCTGCTCCGGTTCAACGGGGGCCACATTCTCAAATCGACCCAGTGTTCATCGGATCGATAGTTCTATCATACTCAAAAGTTAATGGTTTAAAACGAAAACGGTCAATCGCTTTCGATATATTATCAAATAAATGACAACTATTACGGGTTTAGCATCACTTACCCGATTCATCAACCTACCTCATGGTTTCCGCTGTTGTAGACCTCGTAGTTAATGGAAATAATTAATTGAATCGTCCAAAAAAATAGTTTTTTGTACTACCCTCGAATTGTACCTCGAGGATTCTGTTGCCCATCTCGATGGGCGGGCCAGTTCTCCGATCACCTTGCTCTCACCTCGGCCCCGGGTGGGCGTCCGATCTGCCTTTGGTGACCCCCTGTCTCATCTCGAGATGAATAAAAAACTTTATCCTCCACCCATGACTTGATTCAGAAAAAATGGGGGAACCTTTATTCTTGACCAGGTACCGCAAAGTTGGGGTCTTTGTGATCATATTCCATTTCGTCGGGAACCACTTTTCTAGTTCTGTTTTATATCGGGAAAATAGGAAGTATATCTTGTTTTTGTTGACTTAGTCACTAAAAAGTGGGGACTGACTACTCTCGAGAACCTGTTGGCCCCTCTTTTTGGACACTTTCGACATCGATAGCCATCAGTTAAATTAAACCCCGAATTTTTTGGGAATATTAGAAGATTTCAAAATTATCCAAGATTTCATGCAATCATCCTCACTCTTATCACTACTCCATGATTTTTCACATCACGTTTAAAACAAACAATCCATTTTCTCACATATACATAGTATATATATATCTAGCGACTTCTTTTTGAACATATTTCCAAAAAATCCGTAAGTCCAAAAATAAACTCTCAGAGCATAAATCAAAGACCCCTTATTTCTGAAAGCTAACTCCATGAAACAGCGCCTCCAAGAGGCGTCATCATTAATATGTCAAATTTCATAAATCATTCACATAATCAAAGCGAGATGAAAATGATTACTCAAAATTGATTATATCCATGATCTCCTCCAAATTCTTAACTTAGCATTTATAAAGCTAGATTAATCGAAGGAAATTGATGTAAAAATTTCAAGAAACGACTCCGTCTTGCTCGAGATATTCCCACGAATATTTAATTTGATGTGCAAAAAAAAAGTGGTCAAGATGACACTGGAATTCAATGAGGATTAATTACATTGAATGTTGAAAAATCCTTCAAGCTTTGACTACGGGAGACCTTGCCAATTTCTAAG